>CM046881.1:246637816-247083448 GCA_025667525.1 Glebionis coronaria | reverse complement strand
CGGAATTATGCGTGGTTTGTGTTTTTGTTGTGATTTAGGACGAAAAGGTGAAAAGTAGAGAAAACACGGGAATTCACGGGCATTTACGGACTTTTATTGAAGAAAAGGATGAAAGACGAAGTCAAGAAGTCAAAAGTGGATAAAGAACGGAAGTCCAAGACCAATTCTGAAGATTTATCGAAGAAAAAGTCAAAAGACGAAAGTTTACTTAAAGCCGAGGAACTCAAGTCTTATTTATCGAAGAATTAAAAGACGAGTCCAAAGAAATCCCGAGCCAAAAGTCATCACATTCCAAGATTAACAAAAAGATTAAGAAGGAAGGACTTGATGGTGCAATTAACAAGAAAGGAAGGAGAGAGGAAGCTTCCTCTAACCTCTCCCCTAATCACCTATAAATACTCTCATTTTTCATTTCATTTAGTTTTGTTGGTGGCTTGACAAACCATTCTTCCACATTTACTTTTAATGCACCTTTAATTACTTGCACTTTTAAATTACATGTTTTGCACCTTAATTACCTTTTAATTCCAAGTAAGTTTTTAATTTGTGTTCTTTAAATTCTTGTCTTTATCTTTCTTTATCAATTGATCAAGTCTTTTTATCAAACTCATTCTACTTTTCTTACTTTTTGATTCGGTTACAAGTTAGGATTAAGCAAGTTTTTGCTTAATCCATTTGCTTATTTTAATTAAAGTCTCGTCCCTTTTTAATCCCTCATACGAACTAAGCCACAAGATTGACAACCTTGTGTGCTTATTTGGTACTTTGTTTTAGTGTTTTGGAAGTTTTCTTTAAAGTTTTGATTTTTAAGTTTTGATTTCATTTAAGTTTCGTCTTTTAAATTTTAAAAGCTTTTAACTTTTTAGCTTATTGTCATGTTTTGATTCCATTTCATTCAAGTTCTTGGTCACGGCTTTTTTAGAAGTTGCTTATTTAGAATTGTGCTTATTACGAATTTGGTACTCCATCGGAAAGCTAGGGTTTACCACATTGCGACGGTTGCAACTCCACATTCCGATAGTGACAGTGTTGGGACAAAGGGTTTTGCATTCCGATCCGGGATTGCGATAGGTGGAACTTTTCCTCATTCCGATCTGGGGATTGCGATCGCATATTGCGATCGCTCTTTCCGACGGCTCTTGAGGCTTGTTAAGTCGAAGTGCTGCCCAATTTTCCGTAGCCTCATTCCGATAGGTACATTCCGATAGGTACATTCCGACAGGTTACATCTTGGTATTCCGATAGCATACATTTCGATCTGGGCTACATTGCGATCTGAGATTGTTAGGTTATTCCGATCTGAAAAGGTGACATATTCCGATCTGGGTTTCTTCAACATTCCGATAGGTGGTGTGTTCATTCCGATGGTAGGTTGATCGGAATATATTCCGATCTGGGTTAACTTTTATGTTTTGTCTTGTTTAATTTTTAGTTTATGTTTTTAATACTTGTCTAATTTTAATTTTCCGTCACGCTTTTGTTTTTAGTCATTTTAAATTAATTTACTTTTTGTCACGCTTTTAAATATCGCACATTTAATTTTAAATTAGACTTAGATTTAAATTACTTGCCCTCTACTTTATCGACATTTACTTTTAAGTCTTTGCACATTTAAATATAAAACCAACCAAAATTATTTGTTTCCACCAAAATAAAACTGAGTCACATAGAGAACTAAGATCAATTCGATTAGACATACATCAACGAACGAATCTTTCTTACTAGGTAAAAGCTGAGTTATTAAATGGCGCCGCTGCCGGCTCTTTTCGTTAAGATCAACAGTTTTCTGTGCTAGACACGTTGCTTTTTGGGATCCGTTCACTTGTGAACGTTAATTTTCTTGCCTAAAAAAATTCAAAAATCATAAAAATTAAAAATTGATAAAAAAAAACCATAAAAATTAAAAATTTCAAAAATACAAAAAGATTTTATCTTTCTTGTGTATATATATTGTCTTTGTGTTTGGTTTCTTTTTCTTTTGCATTTTCAGGTGTATGCGTACTAGATCTTCTAATTATCAAGAGCCCGAGCCTCACGAAGATTTAGATATGGCAGGTGTTAACAACAATAATCAACTACCGCACCTCAATAATAATAATAACAATAACAACAATGCTCTTCCACAGCCCGATCTTCGGACCATGGAAGAACTTTGTCAACCAACCATGTTTGGACGAGGAGGACCGATTGCGCCGATGCAAATCAACGCTCCTGAGTTTTCGTTGAAGCACCACATGATTCAGCAAGTACAAACAAACCCATTTAGAGGATTGCCTGATGATGATGCCAACAAACACCTCGACAAGTTCATTACTATCACCCAGAGCATGAAGTTGGCTGGTGCCACAATGGATGAACTTCGCCTACAACTCTTTCCACATACTCTATTACATCATGCCGAGAAATGGTTTGATCGTCTCCCGAAGAATTCTATTCACACTTGGGATGACATGACTCAACGATTTTTGTCGCGCTACTTTCCACCATCCATGGTCACAAGCCTTCGCAATCAGATCAGCGGATTCATGCAAGATCCCGATGAATCTCTTTTCGATGCATGGGAGAGATATAATGTCTTGATCGACCGTTGTCCAAACCACAATATGCTTCCGGTCACCTTGATCGATACTTTCTACAACGGATTGACTTTTCGAGATCGTGATACGATTAATGCAGCCGCCGGTGGCACATTCATGAAAAGGAGACCCGAGGAGTGTAGAGAGCTTATTGAGAACATGACTACTCATCACAAAAACTGGGATTCCTCTGCTTCTTCAAGGAATAATCCGAGAGTCAATGTTTCCTCCACCTCAGCAAACCCTGATATGACCGAACTCACCCGTGTGCTGACTGAAATGAGCAGAAGTATGCAACTCTTGGCTTCAAACCAACACCAACAACAACAAGTTAAAGCTGTTGCTACTCTTTGTGAAACATGCGGCGGTCCTCACTCATACACCGATTGTCCTTCTACACAAGGAAATCCGGAAAATGTGTATGCAGCTTATGGTAATTATTCACCGGAAAATTACCAAGCTCGACCTCAAGGGGATAGAAATCTGCTGAGCTACCGATCCAACAATTACCTTTCACCCGGTTTTTCTCCTCAAAACCAAAACCCCGCCAACAACTACACTAGAAGCAACCAAATCCCACCAAGAGCTTCTAATCCTTATCACCCACCCACCCAACAAACCCAACCCATTAATCCCGATGTTGAGGCCATCATGAGAACCCAAGGTGAGCAAATCAAGAATCTGCAGAGCCAAATTATCAATCTTAAAGGGGATATCACAAAGCAAGGAAATGAGATAAGATCCGAGCTTCGAAATGATATTCAATCCTCCTTCAGCAATCAAACCAATGATTTGAAGAATATGCTTGCTAGTTTCTTGCCCCCTGCTCAACCTTCTTCTTCAAGTTCTCTACCTTCAAACACCGTCACCAATCCGCGAGCCAATGTGAGTGCTATTACTACTCGTAGTGGAGTCACCATTGTAGGACCACCAATCCCACCCCCATCATCTACACCTCCTCCACCACCATGTATCCCTACTCCTCCTACACCTAGTATTAGTGCACCATTACCGTCTCCGCCTCGACGTGATGAAGTTCTCACCAATGATCCTTCAACATCTCAACCTTTACCTACACCTTCACCTTCACCACCCAAACCCAATATCCCTTATCCTTCTCGCTTGGGCAAGAACAAAATGCTAAACAAGGAGGACGCTCAAGTGACTAGCTATATCAAGATGATTTCTCAAATGAATTTCAACATTAGCTTTCTTGAAGCACTTGTCCACATGCCCAAATTTGTTAAAGCATTTAAGGAATTACTTAACAAGAAGGAGAAGCTGATTGAACTCGCCAACACACGCTTAAATGAAAACTGCTCTGCAGTTATTCTTAAAGAACTTCCGGAAAAACTTGGAGATCCCGGTCGTTTTGTGTTGCCTTGCGTGTTCAACAAAACTGAAGAATTTACTGCCCTTGCTGATCTCGGGGCTAGTATTAATTTGATGCCTTTGAGTGTTTGGAAAACACTATCATTGCCCGACCTCACTCCAACAAAGATGACTCTTGAACTTGCAAATCGCACTCTCGCTTACCCTGTTGGTATAGCCGAAGATGTGTTCATTAAAGTTGGCACATTTACTTTCCCGGTCGATTTTGTCGTAGTTGATTATGAAATGGACCCTCGTATTCCTTTAATACTTGGTCGGCCATTTTTGAGAACCGGACGAGCTTTAGTAGATGTGGCCGAAGGTGAGTTAATCTTACGAGTCGGGGATGATGCAAAAGTTTTCAAAATGGGGAAGCTTACTAGTTTAACTTTTGGAGGCCGAGAATCAGTGAATATGATTAACGTGCTAGATGACTTTACCGTCTACGAAAATCCTCTATTCGACTCTTGCATCGACAATCCACTTTTTCATGATGAGGTGGATGATTCTCATCCTACTTTGGACGCTTCTCCCATTTATGATTCGCCACCGATCTTCGATGCTTATGATGATAATGATTCTAGCTCAGATTCGGATGATTTTGATGATTGTACTTCTGAGTATCCCGAGCTGCCCACTTTCGATGATTTTGATGAGGCTGATACTCTCTCGAGCGATTCTTCACATGATGAAGATCCTCCGCCATCACTCGATCCTACTTTGGACGATTACTCATTCGAGGAAGATTTCTCTGAATTTCTTAACACATACTTCCCTCATGAGAGTGATGCACCTCCTTTGGACTTTGAAGATTATCGTCTTGATCCTACTTTGGATTTGAAGAGCATTTTGTCCAAGGAGAAGAAACCGGTTGACACCGAAATCCGTTGCACTTATGATTTGACACCTCTTTGTCCCAATTCTGAGGACGAGGTTGTGCTTCTTTGCGGATCTTCTTCACACTCGGCTGAGCCGGAGTGCTATTTTCCCCTGAAGGAAAAGGTGTTCGATCCCGGTATTGAAGTCTTTAAGCCATCTCAGTATCCACCTGATGCAATAAAAGGAAAAATCTTTGGAAATTTGGAAGACATGCTTGCACCGCTTCATACTTGCTTCTACTGTGCTCCATCTCTGCTTAAGGGAACCTTGCCGCTTCTCTTTTGGCTTGCCTTGTTCACCTTAAGCTCTTGCCTATTGATGGATGAAAACTATGTCTTTGATCCTGGTGGATTTGTTTCATGCTACTTCCGTTGATGATCAAGGTCGAGTCAGGCTCACGACTCGGTTAACAAAAAACCAAGCGCTTCTTGGGAGGCAACCCATGCACCTATCTTTCCGCTTTCTTTATCATAAGTGTAGGGGGGACCCCTTTGGATTGCTATTTCCTCTCCTCACTTCTTAATCAGGGATTCGAGCTTCAATGATCCACTCTTGATGATTCTTGACGACCCGTGACTCCATGTTCCACTTCTTCCCGGTTCTATCCTAAACTCTTTTCGATTCACTATTTTATATTTTCTCAATATTAAAATAGGAATCCCTTTAGTTATCTTTTCCTTAGCAAGAGTTAAACAACGTGCACAATGTCCTAAGTGTAGGGGAGTTCACTCCCACATGCTTAAACATTGAGGACAATGTTTATCTTAAGTGTAGGGGGGACTTCTATCGAAGTTAAGTGGTCTTTTCCTTGTATTTGTCCTCATTTTAACCGGAAAATCAATTTTTCGACATTTTCAAAATTTTTGATCTATTTTGGCCTATTAGTTGTTATCTTTGTATAGTTATTTTCTTCCTTTGCTAGAATAAATGTTTAATAAGTGGTTTTAGTTTTCAAACGTTGTGAATCTTTTGACTCAATTCGAGTTTACTCTAGCTAGTATCCTTAACATGTTTAAGTCAAGTTTTGCTAGGCTTTTATATAGGGAGCTATAAAACGCGAAAGTCTTAACTCTCACGGGTTAGGAACAAGAACTTTTCGCAAGTTCCCATAATTGATCCTAGAGAGTCGTTTATCAAGGGAACTTTAAGATGCGATTTCTAAACTTGAAAGAGTCTAAGAATTTGCAAGATCCTATAGGCGACTCGAAAACCCAAAACTTTGATTTAATAGGCTAAGTATCCACGAGTCTCATTACTTGAGATTTTAAACTGTGGAGAACGAGGGATGATAGAGCCAATTATAAGTCGGTATTCTTTCGTGAATTTATGTGAGTTAATTATAAGCCTATTCTCCCATCGCTTGCTAATAAATTTATTTGCTAATAAATAAGGTTGTACGATTTGAAAAGTTACTTAGCTTCTAGCCCCAGATCGTTTAAAAGTTGCTCGGTAATGACGAGAGTTCATAGCCAAGGCATAACTTATGAAGCGGGGCGCGAAGATTAGCGAGTCCGAAAAGGCCCTAACAAGGCATGAGGGCTATGTTTTGTTGCTAAAGATCCAAAAGTGATGTGAAGAATCATTTATCGAAAATCAATATGAAGGATCGAGACACACGACGAAAAGCAAAAACTCCCAAAAAGTCATGGAGAAGTGTATCCGAAAAGACCCTAACAAGGTATGAGGATAAATAGATCCAAGTCAATAAAGGAGGCGGATCGTTGTATATCAAAATCCAAAATAAAGATTGGAGAAAAATGAAGAAGTCGTGGTCCATATATGAAGAATCTCTCAAAAATTCCAAGTGAAGAAATTCCAATTATGAAGAGAAGACCATTATTTCATGAACGTCTCTCAAGATTTGAAGTATGAAGTCGCTGCCAAATATTGGCCCGAGAAAGGTCTCAAATCGCGAACCAAGTTATGCCAAGATATGAACTTTCTGATATCCCGAGAAGCAGTTTTAAAAGATTTGGTCCTTTAGCTAACTATTGATTAAATCGTGCACCTTATTTTCAGACTAAATAATTATCGAAATAAGTCAAACAATGCATCTTCGTGATCATTCAAGACAAATAATAAAATATAAGAGATACCCATAGGAATAAGGGAGTCTAAGTGAATAATTGGCCCACATGAGTTCGTGTTAGTCTACTAACTTATAATAACAATGATCTCGTTTTTAAGCTTGGTTTGGAGAAAGTGAAAAGTTGAGGATGATGAATATTCATGACATTTTCAAAACCCAAGGTATGCTTTTGATTTCTTTACTTTGAATGATCGTATTTTCTATCTCTTTAATAAAGGCCAATGTGGATTGATCATGATGAAAAGTGTAAACATGCTTTGTAACTAATGCATTGCATGAGGACATTGCAATGGTCAAGTGTAGGGGATTTGATGTGTGTCTAAACACCCATCTTTTCTACCACTTAATTACAATAATAACCGGACCTAAACGTGTATTTTATGTCTTTTATGTCGGAATTATGCGTGGTTTGTGTTTTTGTTGTGATTTAGGACGAAAAGGTGAAAAGTGGAGAAAACACGGGAATTCACGGGCATTTACGGACTTTTATTGAAGAAAAGGATGAAAGACGAAGTCAAGAAGTCAAAAGTGGATAAAGAACGGAAGTCCAAGACCAATTCTGAAGATTTATCGAAGAAAAAGTCAAAAGACGAAAGTTTACTTAAAGCCGAGGAACTCAAGTCTTATTTATCGAAGAATTAAAAGACGAGTCCAAAGAAATCCCGAGCCAAAAGTCATCACATTCCAAGATTAACAAAAAGATTAAGAAGGAAGGACTTGATGGTGCAATTAACAAGAAAGGAAGGAGAGAGGAAGCTTCCTCTAACCTCTCCCCTAATCACCTATAAATACTCTCATTTTTAATTTCATTTAGTTTTGTTGGTGGCTTGACAAACCATTCTTCCACATTTACTTTTAATGCACCTTTAATTACTTGCACTTTTAAATTACATGTTTTGCACCTTAATTACCTTTTAATTCCAAGTAAGTTTTTAATTTGTGTTCTTTAAATTCTTGTCTTTATCTTTCTTTATCAATTGATCAAGTCTTTTTATCAAACTCATTCTACTTTTCTTACTTTTTGATTCGGTTACAAGTTAGGATTAAGCAAGTTTTTGCTTAATCCATTTGCTTATTTTAATTAAAGTCTCGTCCCTTTTTAATCCCTCATACGAACTAAGCCACAAGATTGACAACCTTGTGTGCTTATTTGGTACTTTGTTTTAGTGTTTTGGAAGTTTTCTTTAAAGTTTTGATTTTTAAGTTTTGATTTCATTTAAGTTTCGTCTTTTAAATTTTAAAAGCTTTTAACTTTTTAGCTTATTGTCATGTTTTGATTCCATTTCATTCAAGTTCTTGGTCACGGCTTTTTTAGAAGTTGCTTATTTAGAATTGTGCTTATTACGAATTTGGTACTCCATCGGAAAGCTAGGGTTTACCACATTGCGACGGTTGCAACTCCACATTCCGATAGTGACAGTGTTGGGACAAAGGGTTTTGCATTCCGATCCGGGATTGCGATAGGTGGAACTTTTCCTCATTCCGATCTGGGGATTGCGATCGCATATTGCGATCGCTCTTTCCGACGGCTCTTGAGGCTTGTTAAGTCGAAGTGCTGCCCAATTTTCCGTAGCCTCATTCCGATAGGTACATTCCGATAGGTACATTCCGACAGGTTACATCTTGGTATTCCGATAGCATACATTTCGATCTGGGCTACATTGCGATCTGAGATTGTTAGGTTATTCCGATCTGAAAAGGTGACATATTCCGATCTGGGTTTCTTCAACATTCCGATAGGTGGTGTGTTCATTCCGATGGTAGGTTGATCGGAATATATTCCGATCTGGGTTAACTTTTATGTTTTGTCTTGTTTAATTTTTAGTTTATGTTTTTAATACTTGTCTAATTTTAATTTTCCGTCACGCTTTTATTTTTAGTCATTTTAAATTAATTTACTTTTTGTCACGCTTTTAAATATCGCACATTTAATTTTAAATTAGACTTAGATTTAAATTACTTGCCCTCTACTTTATCGACATTTACTTTTAAGTCTTTGCACATTTAAATATAAAACCAACCAAAATTATTTGTTTCCACCAAAATAAAACTGAGTCACATAGAGAACTAAGATCAATTCGATTAGACATACATCAACGAACGAATCTTTCTTACTAGGTAAAAGCTGAGTTATTAAGCATCTTTTGGCAAATATAGGTTGCGAGGTAAAGTAAAAGCGTTTTATTAAATATGGTTTGATTTATAATTTGGGGTGCTTTCGGATATTGCCTCTTTAGTTTAACATAAGACCCATGTAAATTTATACGGTATTAAATATTTGTGCCACTCATTTGTGGAATATAGGCCTTTTAGAGTATTGCATAGAAATGTTTGTATTGTTATCGAGTTCATGCCTGTTAATGTGTTATTTTAAATTTAAAATTGTCTTGAATATTTGTTTGACTTTTTGGTCTTCTTTTTGCAGCATATTTATTTTGCGAGGATGGTGATATTTAGCGTTTTGAATGACACTCTCAAGAGCATGTACAAACTGCAAGCAAGAGGTTTTACTAATTCACTTGCCGCATAAGCGTTGCTTATACAAGACGTCCTACTACCTCCTGTCAAACTTTACCTCTATAAACATCATCCCAAAAAAGTCCCGCTGCGGAGCGCGGGCATTAATCCTCGTATTTTTTCGAAAATAAATTTGTTTTCGAAGATAAAACTTTTTTTTCGAAAATAAAACTTATTTTTAGAAAATAAAACATTTTTTTTCCGAAAATAATTTTTTTTTTCGAAAATAAATTTTTTTTCGAGAAAATAAAACTTATTTTTTCTGAAAATAATATTTTTTTCAAAAATAATTTTTTTTTGAAACTATTTATGATAAGGTTCACAATACATCACTGGGAAAGGAAAAAGACAAGAATACCCTCTCTTTTAGATTTTGTTAATTTTTAACGAGAAAACATTTGCACCGTTAGTCCATGAGGGATGTATTGTGCCCAGCGCACTAACGGAAGGATGTCTGTTGTCCAAAAAGTTAACGAAGGATATAATTCGATTTTTCAACATAACACAGGGATGCTTTTTGCACTTCTCTCAATTTCCACGGACTATCGTAACATCTTATTTTAATTGGTCAAGAAACCAAATTGGGGGGTTTGTTTTCTAAAGAAGTTGAAATTCAGAATTTAGTTAGTATTATCACCTTATCTAAGATGTACGGTATAAGGTATAGATAGGTGACACAGTTTTCAACTAGCCACGGTTAAATTTATAGAAAATAATGAAAAGCGACCAAAGACCGCGAAATCACAGGGCGTACAGCTATGGAAAACACCATACGGCCCTATGGTCATGTCAAAAGCATACGGCCATATATTTTGGAAGAAAAGAAAACGATAATCCTCATGAAGTACACGGCAAAAAGAAAAAAAGAATGGTAAGAAGACCCGGTTGCCATTATCACTTTTGCTCGGATTCTGTGTTACTAATATCTTTCTGTGTTACTAAGTAAACTAAATAATCTACTTTTAATTGGAAATTAAGTTTACGTTTGAATTGAGTGAATACTACAAAATTATCAAAAGAGTCCAAAACTTTTTTTCTAATTCTTATAAGAGCTTCTAATTTTTCTTTTTCCGAAAAAGGACTTATTTTTCAGGGCAACAGGGTAACGGGGTG
The DNA here is from genome assembly GCA_025667525.1 of Glebionis coronaria. NCBI lineage: Eukaryota > Viridiplantae > Streptophyta > Magnoliopsida > Asterales > Asteraceae > Glebionis > Glebionis coronaria. The sequence continues at coordinate 247,072,903 of CM046881.1, read as the reverse complement.
CAGAATACGTCATGTGTCCTCTGTTGCCCTATTTTTTGGGTCAGTCTGTCATAATTGCCTTACTTTTTGGGACACTTGTCAAAATTTGACGTTTGTTACTTTATATTCTTTTGTTGCCCTAGACTATTTGAGGAAAAACATGTCTTTTTATATTAAATGACATGTTGCTCTAAATTAGAAGACTCTTTTGATCATTTTCTTTAATTAATAATCTAGTATATTAATTTCGTTATAATCACTCTAATTAATATTTATTTCATGTGGTTCAAAAAATTTCGTTATTATGAATTTCTAAAAGAGCTCCTAAGTATCGGGTTATTTGAAATTGTTTGATACATTCTCTGATTGTTGGATCGAGACCTTCATAGAGGCCCTTTTTGGTGTTTTATTAGATCGTGACCTCCATAGCTTATACAGGCCCCTTTTTTGTGATTTACTTTTTATGTCTCTTGTTCTTTTTCTTTGTTCTGCTTTAGCTCAAAGCCTTATGTAGCACTACCTTCCTTTTTCGCCCTTGTCGCCTTTTAATATTTAACGAAGTATGTAACCCGCGCTTTGCGGCGGAGAGTGAAAGATCAACGGGTGCAGTGTACCGATAATACGAATAACAGTTTGTGTCAATTAGCCCTTGTTGCCTTTTAATATTAACGAAGTATGTAACCCGCGCTTTGCGGCGGAGAGTGAAAGATCAACGGTTGCAGTGTACTGATAATACGAATAATAGTTCGTGTCAATTACGGGCTTTGCAGGGAACGAATAAATTAAAGAACTATTCTAATGAAATATATTTTAAATATGTATTAAGTTTCAACATTGTTTTATAAAATCGTATGTATGTCAAAGCATTGCAATATTGGCTTGTTTGATTCGTAATTAGACGGGGTTTTCAACGGTATTTTTTCTTCCAAAAGAATCGATAAATATACGTTTCATATTCGATAAATAAATTTTGTTATACCAAAAATGTGTAAATAGTTAAAGTCTAAGGTTATTTTTATAATATGTTGTATAATATAAGAGGTTGTGTCAATTATCATTTTTCATTCATGGGGCGAGGACGAGTATGTTTTGGTGGGAAACAAAACAACAACCGTAATGAAGAAAACGACTTTACAAAGCCCATTACGACGTGGTTTACGTCAACAAATTATAATGCCATTTCCAAATCAAAAAGTTAATGTTGTCACAGCATTCTTGAAAATAATACTGTAGTACTAGTATTTATTTATAATAAATGATCTGTTTCTCTTGGTCTAGGTATATAATAAAATAATTTTGTTCGACTATATTTTTCATAACTTTGTATAATCATATTATATATATTATATATAAAACATTTTAATATCTTTTTCTTTATTTAATTTTGTTTGACTATATTTTTCATAACTTTGTATAATCATATTATCTATATTACATATAAAACATTTTAATATCTTTTTCTTTATTTAATTTTAATAAATGATTTGTTTCTCTTGGTCTAGGTTATTTGCAGTCTAATTGATAAAAATATAAATTTTAAGTTGGTAGGTTATTTGCAGTCTAATTGCCCTGTTAAAATGTTTACCAGTTAGATTGCAAATAACCTACCAACTTAAAATGTACTTATACTAAAATTAGAAGTATCAACGAAAAGTAACTAAGTGAAGCTCAAATAAGATACAAATTAGCAACAGGTGGTTTGGTTTGTTGCGAACTGCACTTGTCATCTCTGCCCATGATGAATTCCTCATCATTGTTTGATATTATGCAGCTGACACATGGGCAATAACATGTGATGCATAATACAAAGTTAACCGAGTTAATCGGAATAGATATGCAACGTGGCACTCAAGAACCTGAACCTGATTACGTGCATCAGCCACATCCTCTCATCAGAATTCTTATAACCATACCAAACGTTGGCCCATTTATTCGCGAATTCCAGCTGCCCCAGATGCATAATTCACCCGACTTGATTTCCTCATCATTTTTCATTACGAAAGGCGGAATGTAGCTCTTGAATCCAAGTAGTTTAGCTGTATATAAACAAAAAAACGTTATACATAAAGTTATTGTACATATATCGAATGAAGTGTCTTTGAATATAAACACCCAAGGAGATCGAAGGGAATACGTACCTTATAGCATCATCTATATTACATCCATCGGAAAATCAGCCAGCAGGACTGTCAGGAAAATCAATTCCATACATTGGATAGTTAACTTTTGCCTGAGTAATAAACACAGGTTTTTCATTTACATACCTCCAAGCCTATTATAGTCTCTTAAAGGAGAAACTCTATCGGTTCATTTTTGTGTGATAAAGTAGCAAAATACCAACTAAATAAATCTACAAAGAAATCATATTGCAGAAGGTTCAACGCCACAATTACCAGGCAAACCAAAAAACAAATTCTTTGAGGCAATTAGATGGTGATAATGTGGTATTAATCAATTTATGGTTTTGTGTGATATGAGTGGATTTACTCATATCATTTGTATCATATAACAAACATAAAAATGCATAAAATGTATAAAAATGGCCTTGTATATGCTTGTTTGTTGTTTCATGTGTGTAGGTACCAATGATCACGACAACCAGCTGAGCTAGCTCAGTTGGCCACCAAAGGTAACTTTGGGGAGGTATTCTTGGAGAGGTCTCGAGTTCGAGTCTCACCAAGAACCTTTAGGGGCCCGAATTAAGAAGCAGGAGTGGGGTTTATCCCCTAAGGAGAAGGTTCGATGCTTGCATACTGCCCAATTGGATGTCACTGTAAGCTCGAATCACTAACTACTAACTCGCCGTTCAAAAAAAAAAGGTACCAATGATCACGAAAACCGGCAAAAACGACACGAATTTGAAGAAAAGATCAAAGAATCCAAATGACAAGTTCGTTTTCGAGGATTTAATTTTATCAAAGGTTAATGGGCTTTGTGGGACTCACATTTATATATTGGGCCTAAAAGCCCAATATTTGAAATGTTTATCTACTCTTGGGTCATAGGCCCAATTCAAGGCCCAAATTGTACTAGCATATGGAACGGTTGGAAATTAAAAAGAATCACTTGGGCCCAAGCCCATAAATTAACAACAAGAGACGGTGGGGAGTAATAATTTGGACAAAGGCCCATTAGGTAAAAAAAAAAGACGGTGCAAGTATTATTAATAAGACTTATTCTAGGTCAAATGTTACAAACTATGTCACACACCTCCATCATTTTATCCAAAGAAAAAAAAACGCAGACATAGAAAGAAACCACCCCAAACCCTAAAAATCCAATTTGGGGTTTTCTTTTCCTTGGAGATTAAAACCCACGCGCCTTAATTAATTGCATGTTATTTCGGGGAGAAGGAGATGCACCAGTCAATTCAACGTGGCATTCTTGCTTTGTTACAGCTCTCTTGTGACTGGTGGATTTCATCACCACCAATGATAGCTCCAATAAAAAAGGGCCACATCAACAAAGATAAAGCACAACTAGCATAGATTGATGCCACTTTGGCAATCCGTGTGAGGATGGGCTGATATCCACCCTTGGATGATAATAGAGAAGAAAGAGAAGAATGAATTGAAGAATCAAGGGCCAAGATTTATTTCTACTTCAACAAAACTCCTCAACCAAGGCTTGGGGTTTGCCTTTAAAAACTCCCAAAAAACTTGTAATTTTTATCCCATTTTTTATTTACTGTTATAATGTCAAAGTAGATTTAGGATTAATTGTATTTTTATAGTTTTGTAATAATTTTCTGAAATTAATAAAAGTTTCCTTTGAGTTTTTTTTTTTTTTCGTGAGTTAATTTTACTATTAAAATTATTATAGTTACATTCTACTATCTCTACTAGAGGTGGCAAATCTTGCCCATCACTTTTTGCCCATTTTAAAAAAAGGATGGAGCACTTTTTGCCCATTCTTTATAATGAACGGGCTAAACGGGCGCATATGTAAGAAACAAAATGGGCTTAACGGGCTACAAATTAGTATACTCGACGAATATTTTTTATTAAATTTTTTATCCCGGCTTTCAAACAAGTATTTTGTTTTTTATTTGTAGGTTTATATATGTTTTTTTTCCTTTTTTAGCTTGCGCCCGTTTAGCCCGCCCGTGTTGCCTGCGCCTGTTTAGCCCGCCGCCCGTTTAGTCCGTTGCCCGTTTAGCCCGCCGCCCGTGCCCGCCCATTTTGCCACCTCTAATCTATATTGATGTTATATGAAATATTATTTGATTGAGCTTATTGCTTTACTTAAATAATAAAAGTGAGATATGGAACCAAAATCTATCCTCACTGGATAGATTAAAAGAATCTGTGAATATAAATGGTGCATTCGAATGGATTGTTTGCTTCGATCCATAATGAATCTGGTTCGAGAATCATATGGTGTTATTGGTTCGTGATGGGGTGATATTCAGTATCGGTTCTAGTTCAATAGTATGCTCAGCGCATTACTACGTCACCAAAGGTTCGTCAATTCAAGGGTAAGTTCAATTCCACTTTATTTTTATAAAGGATTTTTCTAACATGCATGCTTATTAAACACCAAGTTTACTTTTATATCTAAAAATACATTTAATTCACATTAAATATACTCGAAATTCACCATAAATAGATAATAATTTGCATTTAATAAACTCAAACTTTACTTATATACAAACTTAAATATATATACGAGGGCACATGTTAGAAATTCCCTTTTATAAATTCTTCTTGGTTTAAATTGATTTTAGTTTTATTTAATTTTATGAATCTGTTTTAATATTTTAGCTATTATTTTCAACTGTTTTTTATAAATGAAGTTTGTATTTGCTTGTTTTGATTTTGATGTTATGTTGCTATAAATGTGATAGAAGATTAATAGGTTGCTGAATTTTGTGATATGCAAGTGTTATGTCTGCTAGTTAATATAGTGGTATTGCTTAAACTGATTATAATCGTGGATGGTTAATTTAGACTAATATTATATCTGTTTTTTGTTAGTAAAAGGTTGGGAATGAATTTGTTTTGTGTTAGTCTGTTAAGACGTTTTTTTAGATAGCAGGTGTTTGATTTATTGCTGATAATAAGTTACTGTTATTAACTGAGAACTAATATGAGTAGTCTATTTATTTTTTGGGTTTTGCTAACCACCACCCTTGGGGTGGTTTTTAAAGATACCAAAATTAATAAATTTGCATTAAATGAACTAAAATATTCCGTAATTAATTAATTATAAATATAAATGTGATGTTAAACATGATATGTATAAGATTCATTCATGGTTAATTATTCATTATAAACATAAATTATGGTATGTATGAGTTCATTTAATGCAAGTTTATTAATTTTGGTATCTTTAAAAACCACCCCAAGGGTGGTGGTTAGCAAAACCCTTATTTTTTTTAGCTGTTATGTTTAAATTCCTTGAAGATATTGCCTGCTGAATGGATTTAGGGTAGCTTTGTTTTAAATCTGTGATTGTACTGAGTATCTGATTTCTTTGGTTTGGAAATTTTACTATCAAGTTTTCATATAATCTGCTGATTTTAGTTTGAACTGATTCTGTGATATTTGTATTTGATTGCTTTGTGTTATTACGTTTTGAACTGATCTGCTCATTTGTGAAGGCCAAACGAATTGTTTGGTTACTGTGAATTTTTATCTGTCAAAATTTTTCACTTCCAAAAAATATAACACCAAAATAGTCCCCTGTGGGACTCGAACCCGTAACCTCACGGACACCTGTCAAACGTGTTATCCACCTGAGCTGAAGGCTCGTTTGTTTTAGTAATTTGTTTCTTCATTATAACTTTTTCTCCTAATGACTTTAGGTTAATATAAAAACGTCTATATTGTTTTATTACTTTAAATCTATAAAAAATAGTTTTATCATAATATAGATTAAAATTAATTTCAAAATAAATAATATTAAAAAAAAATCAATAAATAAATAAATATATTTTATTACTTTTTAGAAATTTAAATTGTTTTAAAATTAGTTTTTAAATAATTTAGTTCTAATAAATTTTGTTTTAAATAAATTTAGATTTAAATAGATTTTGTTTAATTAAAAGTAATTTATTTAAATAGATTAATTTAGGTTATAATTTTAAATAGTTTTACAATTGTTTTTAATTAAATAGATTAATTTTAAATAGTTTAAATTTTATAGAGATTTAAATAATTGTCTGATAGATTTAATTTTGTGGTACGATTCATGCACTTTATTATTTAAAATTGGTATAATTAATTTATATAAAAACCGAACCCGAATTCAAATCAATTGTACAAATTAAAACGAACGTCTCAAATTCATAAGGTCCTTGTGTACAACGAACCGGGATCACTCTCGTGTTTAATTGAATCGTCTTTAGCTTATTTATGGATAATTATATTTTCTTAAGGGTAATTCCCTAAATTTGCTATATAACGTACTTAATTAAAATACACCGACATTTCACCACACATCAAAATTTTTGGCAGTCAATCGATATAATTGCTTGCAATTGCTTTTGTCGTGTCTAAACGTAATCGTTTTTCTCGTTTTTCATAAAAATTTTAAAATTTTAATGTTATTTTGTGTTTAATAATAAAGAAAATAAGTGCTTTTGACAGAAATGTAGGCTTACCGTTGGTGAAAATAAAAATAGTTTTTAACTCGACTCGGTTTTTACCTTAGCTTTTTCCTTAACGTGTTTAAATCAAGTTTTGCTAGACTTTTATATAGGGAACTTTAAAATGCGAAAGTCTTAACTCATACGGGTTTAAGAACGAGAACTTTTCGCAAGTTCCTATAATTGATCCTAGAAATTCGTTTATCAAGGGAATTTTAAAACGCAAATTCTAACTTGAAAAAGTTTAAGAAGATGCAAGATCCTATAGATGACTTGAAAACCCAAAACTTTGATTTAATTGGCTAAGTATCCATTAATTTCACATTTTTGAAATTTTACAATATGGAGAACAAGAAATGATAAAGTTTAATCATAAGTTTTTAAGGTTAATTCTTCCTTGTATAAGTATTTTTGTGTTTGATTCTATCTCCTCGTATTTATTTTCCCCGCTTGAATAATAAATTGCATAATAAATGAAGTTTTTAGCGGTTTAGGCTTAATATCTTAACTCGTAACTCCTTCTTTTTCTTCCCTTGTAATTAAAGTGAGAACTCATAAAGGGTGTCAGCGTCATGACTTTTGATCATGGGATTGCGGAAATTTGGCTTACTATACATATCATAATAATAAGAAGAATAAATAAAAACATGTTCTCTATGAGCCTTCGGGTGGGAGTCATGTAGCACTAACCTTGTCATTAGAGCCTTAGGGTGTATGGCATGGTGATGTGTTTAATAAAAATTACTTCATCATCAAGAGCCATAAGTGGTGTTCGGAATCTCGGTTGATGGTGGTACTAATGTTTGTGGTTCGAGATGGTGTTTGGGTGATGTTCGTGATGCTGATTTTGAAGTCGGTTTAGGTTAAAAAGAATGCTCAGCACATTCTTCATCATCAAAGGATCCTTCATAAAAGGTTAATCTCGGTTTTAATTAATTTGCATTTTATTGTTTTATTCTAGTCTAAAATTGTAGTATATGCTTAACTGTGTTATGTTAATTGAGTAAGTATTGTGATCTGATTTAATTTGAGTTTGTGAATTGTACTGTTTTAATTTAATGTTCTTTTTATGGATTAGTCTAGGCTTATTAATCTGATATTGATTTATCATGTTTACTTAGATTTGGATAATATGTTTTTCATATTTTATTGTTTCAGATGTTTTTCTGTCATAAAATTTGAGCATGATCTAGGTTATTGTAGTCTGGTGAGATAGATTAATCTTAATAGTGGTATTGTTGAATTATGACTGAATATTGCTGATATAGACGAGTTCTGCATATTAGTTGTATGATCTGCCTGTTTTATCTGTGATAATGAGGTTTGTATATCTGCCGATTCCTGTTAGTTGTTGTGATGTCGTGCTATAAGGCTTTAAAATTGAATACTTAGGTCTGGTTTTATGTGTTGACTGCCTGTTTTTAACTGCCTTTTCAAGGTTTATTTCGAGCTGCAATTTTCATCTCTGGATTATTTTTGTTTACTGCTGATTTTAGAAGAGTCATTCTGGTTGTTAAGTGAGTTATGATGTTAGATTTGTTTCCATATAAATTTGGTTGAGTCTTTCTTGCCACTGATTAATTCTTAAATAGTTGATATTTGTTGTTTCACTGAATTGATTATTCTACTATTTTCAAACGTGTGATTTACACACAAAATCCAATTAAAAAAATAATTATTAACATACAAAAAGTGGTCACAGCAGGTGTCGAACTCGAGACCTGCCCCTCATCAACCATACGTCTAACCAACTGGGCTAGCTATTTGTTTTGTTAGCTTTCTCCTTGTGCATTTATTAAAGAGTGAGAAAGTTTTGACTTTCCATTTTAGATAACCAACGTGTTTTCTTAATAGTAGCTAAGTTTTTATTTATTTTTTTTAACAATAAAAATTATTTAATTTTAATTAATAAAAGTTTTAATTATTTAGTTTTAAATATTAGTTTAAATAATAAAATATAAAAAAAATATTTTGTTACTTTTTAGAAATTTAAATTGTTTTAAAAATCGTTTTTAAATAATTTAGTTTTAATTAATTTTATTTTAAAATAAATTTAGATTTAAATAATTTTGTTTTATTAAAAGTAAATTTTTAAATAGATTAATTTAGTTTATATTTTTAAATAGTTTTAAAATTGTTTTTAATTAAATTAGTTTAAAATAAATTTGTTTAGATAAATTGTTTCATTTTAAATAAAATAAATAGTTAAATTAAAGTTTAAATTTAATATAGTTTAAATAATTTTGTCTTTTAGATTTAATCTTGGGGTACGATTCATGCACTTTAGGATTAAAAATTGATAGAATTAATTTAGATAAAAACCGAAACCCAATTTAAAACAATTGTCCAATTCAAAACGAACGTCTCAAATTCATAAGGTCCTTGTGTACAACGAACCGGGATCACTCTCGTTTTTAATTGAGTTCGTCTTTATGGATTATCACATTTTCCTAAAGGTAATTTCCTAAATTTCCTCTATAACGTACTTAATTAAAATACACCGACATTCCTCGATACATCAAAAAATTTGGCGCCGCTGCCGGGGATCTTATGTACGATTCGTTCGTGGAGATTTGTTGATCGTTGATTTGAAGACCCTTTCAGTCCTCGGAAAGTTTTGTTATTTTTCTATTATATAGTATATATCGTTTTTCGTGTTTTTTGTTATTACTATATTGTATTACGTAGAACAATAAATTTACCTACTTCCAAATAAGACCTTAGTTGGGATTTCATCACCTAGCTATTGTATTCGAATCCAAAGCAAAAATAAAGGCAAAAAAGATAAATTCTAATAAAAAGTTTGAACTCGATTTATACAAACTATAAGGTGGGTATAAGGCGACGAGCTATAAAAGGCCGTCTAAGGAAAAAGGTTTTTAAGTGCTTTGCGCCACCTCGTTTCCCCGCTTGCTTGTGCGTATATTGAGAGGGACGACCGATTATTGGTTTGCCGACTCAAGTAGTATTAAATCTTATTTTTGTTGTTTACTTATTGAACCTCGAGACGATTAGGTTTTCACCTACGTTTCAAAGTCGACCGAGGGTAGATTACTTCCATAGTAATTATCCTTATTCCTTGTTTTTATCAATCTTTTTGATTGAGCAATACCAAATAAAAATACCAAAAATAATCTTCTTCTAATCTATTTTCTTTTCTTCAACCCTCTAAATTCTCGTCACTTTGGTTTATGCTATTACGATCTAATCGACTTTTGATTAATCACGTTAGGCTTGAAAACATTCCTCGTAGAAATAGAAATCGTCAACAACGAATAGTGGAACCCGAGCTTCCACCTATTGTTGTAGAGATGGCCGATAATCGAACAATGGAGGAATTGCTCCCTACACCCACCGAAGGGTACGGGAAATCAATCGTTGTGCCGGCTATTTTGGCGGATCATTATGAGATTAAGACGGGTCTTTTATTACTCATCCGTACCGACCAATTTCGTGGCAATGAGACCGATAACCCGCACTCTCACATTCAGAATTTTCTTCGTATCACCTCGACTCTCAAGTTTAGAGATGTGCCGAATGACGTGATTAAGCTCATGATTTTTCCGTACTTGCTCGAGGGGAATGATAAGCTTTGGTATGAAAAAGAATCACCGGGTTCGATTTTGACATGGGACGATCTAGTGTCTAAGTTTATGAATTATTTCTTTCCACCATCCAAAACAACTCACTTTAAAAATGAGATCACTAGATTTGAACAAAAAGTGCATGAATCGTTTGGAGTTGCTTGAGAAAGGTTTAAGGATTTGCTAAGACAATGTCCATACCACGGTTTCACGGAGTTACACCAAATCAATACTTTTTATAATGGACTTAATATGGTTGAACAAGATTCTTTAAATGTCGTCGCGGGTGTTTTAAGAAAAACTCCCTGAGACGCGTGGGGTATCATTGAGAATAAGTCTAGAGTGCAATATTCATGAAACACACCGGTTGTTTCCAATGTGAATTCATCTAATACCGAGATTGCTAGATTGGACTATAAGATTGACACAATTTTGAATGAGATTAGGAAGAATCCTCATGGAACGATTAATATGGTTGAGAATTTTTGTGTATCATGTGGTGGAGCACATCCGAATTATGCTTGTTCAACCACGGGGTTTGATCAAGCTAGTGATTTTGCCGCGACGGGAACTTATGGCCCTAACGGTCAAGCTCCTCGTCAAAATCATGTTGCTCCACCGGGTTTTCCACCGGTTCAAAATAGATACAACAATGGAAATAATGGGAATAATTTTAACCGTGGTAACCAAGGGAATTTTAATCAAGGAAATGGATTTTATTTTAATCAAAACAATCAAGGTTTTCAAAACAACAACCAAAATGAGTTGTCAAGCTATATCAAAACAAATGAGGCAAATTTGAAAGCTTTTCAAAACAATATTCAAGGACAAATGGCAACTTTGAAAAATGAATTTCAAAATACGATCAAGGGGCAAAATAACAAGATTGAGCTTAATCAACAAAGATTAGAGCAAAACCAAAACCGTATGGAGCAAAGATTAGAGCAATGCCAAAACCGTATGGAGGGAAATCTAGCTAAGTTTGAGAACAAATTACTTTCGATGTTTGAGGCTTTTATGAGTAAACCCTCCTCTTTTTCGGGTGGCTTACCTAGCAACACCATACCAAACCCGAAGGGAGAAATTAAGTCCATCACCGTTTACAATGATTATGATAATTTAGAAGATGTGCTTGAGTTTAATCCTCCACCTAAAGAGACTTTTCTTGATGTTACCAATGCTACCTTAGATATGAATTGTTCCGTGGTTTTCTTTGATTTCTATCCTGAGAAATATGGAGACCCGGGTCAATTTTTGATACCTTGTGTTTTCTAAGAGCGTGAGGAATGCAAAGCTCTAGCCGATTTATGATCTAGCATCAACTTAATGCCTTTATCCATATGGAAGACTCTTGACTATGTCCCACTTACTCCCACTCGAATGATCATTGAGCTTGCTAATGGAACCACAGCCCACCCGGTTGGTATAGTGAAAAATGTCATTGTTAAAGTAGGGAAATTCTTGTACCTAGCCGATTTTGCAATCGTTGATTATGAGACCAACCCTCGTGTGCCTTTAATTTTGGGAAGTCCATTTTTGTCCACGGCTCAAGTTCAAGTTGATATGAGAAAAGAAGAGATAAAATTGTTTTATGGGGATAAACATGTTGTTTTCAAACCAGAAAAACTTCCAAAATTTGTTTCTAAAAATAGGGAAAGTACAAAACTTGTTAAACCTATTGAAAGTAACACAAATAAGGATTTTCTCATCTACAAGGGTGTAAGGCCAATTACAGACCCCTCATTTCGTGAAGATGAAAAGTTAATTCCGGAGGGAGATATTTGTTTCGTTGAAACGCGTTGTAATATTACCTCATCTCCGCTCACTCCACTCGAGGATGATGTTAGTTCTAAGATCGATAAGGAAATTGATGATTACCTTAGTGCACCATTCGATGCTAGTGAGTTTGATAGTGAGAATTTTGATCCGGAGGAAGATATTGCTTTAATTGAAAAATCGTTGAATATGGAATCATTTTCATTTTCTCTGAAGGACCAAATTGATGATATGATATGAGCTTAAACTCATATCAATTTATCAACAAATAACCCTAAAACATGAAGCAAAATACCAATTTATCTTGTAAAAACAGTGTTATGTGGTATGTTTGTGTTTGTATACACTTGTGTAGGTAAAAGGATGCATTTTCAAGCAAACAAGGAATAATCAAGCTTAATTTGATGAAAAAGACAAAGAAGGATCAAAAGTGACAAGACTTTAAAGTACAAGGACCTATCTTGACAAACTGCCAAAGATGAAGGGCCAAAGTGTAAATATTGTAAAAAGTCAAGATCATAGTCAAATTTGGTCAACTCTCAAGTCAACTCAGTCAAAGGACCAATTTTGCTCAAGGATGAAGTTTGAAGGGCTAAAAGTGCCAAAGAAATGAAGTTACAAGCTCAAAAATACAATCTGCCAAAGTCTAGGGGCTAAATCTGCCAATCTTGGAAATTAATACAAGTTCAATCCATGTGTTACAATTTCAACCATGAGAAGCCAGGATTGATTAAACAAGGATTGCCAAATCACAAGCATTAAATATCCACTAGCTGCCACTCATTAATGAGAGTATCTAAACAGTGCAATCCGTGTGCACTTGTTTCAGCCACTCAGGAATCGACACGTGTCATCTTCAAAACGAGCAAAATTTCCCAGGATCGTTTTTTTAGCTACAATGGATTTCATGGAAAGTTATAAACATCAAAAGCGCTTATTTTTGAGAGACGAACACAATGGTCATCATCAATTTACATCAAATCAACTCAATTAAAAAGCCCCAATTCATGTTCATACCTGCAAGATGAACTTAGCAGAATTATGCCACGTGGAGTGCTGGGATTGGTCCCAACACGTCACCAACCCCAACACTTCTCCTTCTCAAGTCTATAAATAGCAGTTTAGGTCTTCATTTTTGAGTAGTTGTTGTAAGTGTGAAAAACACACACATTTACATTTTCTCTCATCATTTTCCTTTCTTAGCTAAACTACTCAAGAGTTTGACACACTCTTGAGTTAGTTAGTTAGTTAGTACCTTTTCAACAACTTTGTAACTGAATTCCATTAATAAAATTCAAATTCATCTTTTCCCGCCAAATTCTATCTTCATCATTTACTGTTCATTCCTGCTTCCATTGATACTTGTGTTGCTGCTTTAAGTTTGTTATGATCATACATTGATCATAACTAACTTTGGAGTGAAGAGAGTAGCTGTTTGTTGATTTCAGTTCAAATCCATAGCTTATGAGATGGATTCAGTCCATGATGTTGATTCTAGTTGATTTGTAGCAGTTTGTTGATTGTAGATTGTTGATCTAGTGCTAAGGTGGTGGTTAGCACTAGAATAGAGAGTACATCACTCCTCTACTTCCCAATGGTATCTTCACAAGGTTCTAAAGTTTCTGAGTTTTGATTCCACTCAATTTGTCAAATGCATTCTTAATTCCTAGTTAATCTTGATTGTGATCGTATGATGAAACCTGTTTAGCTGTTATTGATGATTCCATTGCTTTTTAGCTTAATTGTAGCTAATCTGCTTATTGCTTTTATAACTGATATTGTTGATAGCTTATATCTGTCATTTTTAGCTTAGCATTTCCATTTGAGTTCTTGTTGCTTTACATACTTGCTAGTAGCTTTTACACATCTCTTTTTGGTTATTAAGTTTGGTTTGATAAAGGATTTTACTCAGCTTTAACTAGTTCTATAAAAGTCTTTGCAAATTTTCACAAAGTTCAGATAAAGTAGTGTTTGGCTTAACTGATTGTTGATTTTCAAGTGTTGGTTTTTGGAAAGTTAATGTTCATTTTCAGTCATTAGGTGATAAAAATCCATATAGAGTAATTTTCAAGTCAAATATTAGTTCAAAAAGGCAATTGGCAAGAAAAAGGATTGGGTCAATATTCAGTCATTGTCACTCAGAAAAGTTGTCAATTTCAACTGCTTAGCATTTACTTGATACTTGATGAAATTTAACCAAACCTGTTCTCAATTGAAGATCAATATATGAAGTTTAATAGTCCATAAGCATTTTGTACAGTTTCCATTAAGCTAGGAGAAATAAGCATAAATCTGAACATATGAGGAAAGCAATGTTTCTGTAAATGAAAACTGGATTTTCATATCTCTTGATTCTTTTCACAAACTTTGCAATTTTCTTTCACAAATCCACTTAGTAGATGTAATTGGTTGATTTTTGAGAATTTAAGCTTTTTGTCAAAAATTTTGGTCAACGCTTGGTCAACATAAGCCATTTTCAGCTTAATTCAAATTCCTGGCTTATTTCTTGATGAATTTTGATATAACTTGATTTCCCGTTCATCATTTAAGCTCTTTAATCAGTTTTAGCACAAAAATCCAGTTGTGCATGTCCAGATTGTTCTAGAGCTTATTGTGTGCTTATTGTGAAGTGCTTATTTGCTTATTTGACATTTTCAGCAAGATTCCTTTTACAGTCCTAGCTTATTTTCAATTTGAAGTGTTTTGCAATTGGTTTGACTGATTTTGGTCCAGTAATAAGCTCAAACGAGCTTATTTGTCTTGTAAACCCGTTTTGGCTTAAATAGTTTTCAAAATTGCATTATAGTCCCTAGTGTATCAAACAGTTTCTAATCCTGGCTAAACTTGCTAATTTCTAGGGTTTGCACAAATAAGTCCTTTCAGTTTGGAAGTTGTTAAATTTCAGTTAGCAGTTTTGTGATTTGTTACAAAGTTGGTTAGTTTGTTACATAGTTTACATTTTTGATCCTTTTGGTTAACTGTTTTATATTTTCAGTCCTTATACTTTTTAGATTTTACATTTTAAGCATTTAATTTTCATAGAATTTACATTTTCAGTCCTTTTAGTTTTAAAATTTACATTTTGAATCTTACTTGAATAAAAACTTGGTATTTGCACGATGTTTTACATATAAGTAGGTAATATTTTTCAGCTTTGCAAGGCTTTGTTGAATTAGCAAATAGAATATCCAAAAAAGATTAACAACCAAAAACAGTTAAAAACCCGATATTGATTGGACTTTCAATTAGCAAGAACTGAGAAAAACGAACTGCATTATACACAATTTCAAATGGCGCCGCTGCCGGTTCTTTGACTTTACGAGAGACTATCGATTGACGATTTTCATTGGCTTTTGGGATCCGTTCACCTTGTGAACGTTATTTTTACGTATCATAAATAAAAAACAAATAAAAAAATCAAAAATATAAAAATATATTAAAATTAAAAAAATTAACAAAACAATTCTTTTCCTAAAGAATTGACCAAAAAAATTAAAAAATCCAAAAAGCAATCTTTTTCCTAAGAGATTGCACCCAAAAATATATATTATTGGATTCTCTCGGTTTTTATGTACATATAGTATTTTCTCTTAAAAAACTCATAAATACAAAAATATTTTCCATATATTATTATAAGTAAATACGTATACGTATAAGAACAACCAATCTACATATTCTCCATAAGTATTGCCAAGGCAATACACCGTGTTGAGGGGCGTTCCGGTCCTTGACACGTGTATCGATCAAACAAAATAAAGCAAGAATAGATAAATACTCTCAATAAGCAACAATTCGAAGAATATGAACATTTAAGTGAATAGAAAGGCGATGTGCTATAAAATGCCATCTAAGGGTCAATAGGTACTTAAGTGCTTCGCGCCACCTAACCCCCCGTTCACTTGTGAGTATTCTAAGAAGGAAGGCTTCATTGGGGGTCTTGCACCCAAGTAGTATATACATATATTGTTATTTTCTTGTGGATATTTGATATTGAAACTCGAAGAGGATAATCCATTTCTCTTCAAAGTCACACGAGAGCTTCTCTCTCATTCCTCGTATTGAGTTGCATGCTCACTCGCGGGCGTGCACAAATACCGATTGGTGTACAACCTCTTCCTCCGAAAAGGAAGAAAAAGAGAAAGAGTAAGACCACCACCGTCCATCAAGCCGATCACGAGAATCGTGCTTTGACTCCTCCACCACAAGAAGCCATGGCTATTGATAATCATTCTTTGATGGAACGTATGCAAACCAATGTTCATGGTTATGCTAGTGCTATTAAGATTCCCGAAATTCCCGCAAATACATTTGAGCTACACACGTTTATGATTACTATGGTTTCACAATCACCTTTCTATGGTAACAAGAATGATGATCCTCATGCTCACCTTAAGAGATTCCTTTCTCTTTGCAATACCATTAAGCACAATGGAGTTCCACATGATGCTATTAAGTTGATGTTAGTGTCATTTTCACTAGAGCGACCCGCTAAGCATTGGTTAGACACCCAACCACCCGATAGTATCACCACATGGGATGGTTTCACCACTAAGTTTTTGAACAAATTCTTTCCTCCATCTAAGACCATGACCTTGAGGAACTTAATTATAGGCTTTCAACAAAAACCTAGTCAATCCTTTAGTGATGCTTGGGAAGAGTATAGTGAGTTATTGAGGCGATGCCCTAACCATGGATTGGATGACGTTCACCAAATCAATACCTTCTATAATGGCCTTAAACCTCATCACCAAGATTCACTCAATGCTTCCGCGGGAGGGAATATTCTTCTTAAATCCATGCAAGAGGCCTTGGACATCATTGAGACTAAAGCAATGGTTCAAACAAACAATCAATTTGAAGAAAGGGTTCATGTTATCCAAAACACCTCTCAAATACCTTGTGATAACCAATTCCTTAAATATCACCAAGAGATCCTTCAACAAGTCAAACAAGGTCAACAAGAAATGACTCAAGAGATAGTTCAAGCCCTTATGACCGCTTCATTGAACAATTCTTTAAATAATGTGAATGCCATTACTCTTTCTTGTGTAACTTGTGGAGGTCCACATTCTTATGAACAATGTGATAAGGTGCAAGTGTATCAAGGGGAATGCTATGCTTACCAAGAGGAACATCGTGAACACTTCAAGCCAAATATCAATCCAAATAACCTTTCTTACAAGTCTTAAAATTACCTTACTCCACCCGGATTCCCACCCCAACCACCCACCCAAATTCAACAAAATCCTCCTCAAATTTTACCAAGGAATCAAGGGCAAAGACCACCTTATCAAGGAAATAACTACAAGGCACCCAATCAATTTCAACCTCAAGCAAATAACTTTTATCCATCAAATCAAGGATTTAATGCTCAACCTTTACCTTTTCAACCTCAAGGTTTTCAAGGAAATGTGTCACAAGATTATAACACAATGGATTTCCTTCACAAAATGAGTCAAGAGAATGAAAGGAGGTTCCAAGCTATTGAGAAGAAAATGAATGACCAAATGAAAGGTATAGCGGAGGAACAAACCAATAGGGTTTTAATGGCATTAAATCAAAGACCACAAGGGGCTTTACCTTCCAACACACAAACTAATCCAAGGGCAAATGTCAATGCTATTACAACAAGGAGTGGAACAACAACAAAGGATCCTTCACCTCCTAAACCTACTATTGTTCAACCTACTTGTGCTCCTACTTGTGACAAACCCTCTACCTCTACTTCACCTCCTCAAAATGCTCCTATTCACTCAAACACACCTCCTCAACCTATTCATACTTCTCCTTTACCTTCCACACTTCCCAATGAAGAAGCTAACAAAGACAAATCTTCCACTACAACACCTATTCCACCTACACCAAAACCTACTCTTCCATATCCTTCAAGGTTGAAAAAGGACAAGTTAAAGAACAAGGATGACATCCAAGTCTCCAATTTCTTAAGGATGTTCAAGCAACTCAACATCAATATATCCTTTGCGGAAGCTCTTGCTTATATGCCAAAGTTTGCTAAGATGTTCAAGGATTTACTCTTAAACAAAGAGAAATTGGTTGATTTGCCCAACACATCCCTTAATGAAAATTGTTTCGCGGTGTTACTTAAAACCTTACCAACAAAACTTGGAGATCCGGGGCGCTTCTTGATACCTTGTAATTTTCCCGGTGTTGAAAATTGCATGGCTTTGGCGGATCTAGGGGCAAGCATAAACCTCATGCCTCTATCGGTTTGGAAAAAACTCTCTCTTCCCGAGCTCACTCCCACTAGGATGACTCTTGAACTAGCCAACCGAACCATAGCTTACCCCGTAGGTATAGCGGAGGATGTGTTTGTAGGTGTGGATAAGTTTACGTTTCCGACCGACTTTGTAGTGGTTGATTATGACATGGATCCTAGAGTGCCTTTGATTGTTGGTAGACCGTTTTTGAGAACGGGTCGTACTTTGATAGATGTGGCGGAATGAGAACTAATTATGAGAGTAGAAGATGAGAGAGTGGTGTTTAAGTTAGGGAAAGTTTGTGATAGGAAAGAGGTTAAGGAGTTTAGACCTTGTGAGACTCTTAACATTGTTGATGTGTTAGATGAGGTGTGTGATGAACACTTTCATGATGCTTGTAAGAGTACTAGTGATGAGATGCCCCATGTTGAAACCGTGGCCTTAATTGCTCCCTCTTTAACACCATTTGGAGAGAGTGATTTCCTCTTGGAGGAATTTGAGTCAAACTTTCTTGGTGATGATGATTCTCCCATTAATTGGGAAGAAGATATTCTTACAATCCAAAAGTTGCTCAATGAGGACCCTATCCCTTCTCCTATTCCACAAGAAATTACCATTGAGGACCCTTCCATAGTAAAACCTTCCATAGAGAGTCCACCTCCTATTGAACTTAAGGACCTTCCATCCCACTTAGAGTATGCTATCTTAGAGGGCAAAGACCAATTACCTGTGATCATTGCTAAAGATTTGAAAGAGGATGAGAAGGAGCAACTTATTGAAATCCTTAAGAAACACAAGAAAGCCTTAGCATGGAAAATATCCGACATAAGGGGAATTGATCCACATTTTTGTACACACAAAATCCTTATGGAGGATGATTATAAACCCGCCATTCAAAACCAAAGGAGAGTTAACCCAAAAATCCATGAGGTTATTAAGAAGGAAGTGATTAAACTCTTAGATGCGGGTATGATTTACCCCATTTCCGACTCTCCATGGGTTAGCCCGGTTCTTTGTGTTCCAAAGAAGGATGGAATCACCGTGGTGCCTAATGAGAACAATGAGCTTATTCCCACGAGGCTTGTGACCGGTTGGAGAGTTTGTATTGATTATAGGAAACTCAATGAGGCGACTAGGAAAGACCATTTCCCGCTTCCTTTTATGGATCAAATGCTTGAACGCTTAGCGGGAAATGAGTACTATTGTTTTCTTGATGGCTTTTCGGGTTATTTCCAAATACCCATTAACCCTAAGGATCAAGAAAAGACCACATTCACTTGTCCCTACGGTACATTTGCTTACAAGAGGATGCCTTTTGGCTTATGTAATGCACCGGGGACGTTTCAAAGGTGCATGATGGCGATTTTCCATGACATGATAGAGCAAACCATGGAGGTTTTTATGGATGATTTTTCCGTCTTTGGAAATTCATTTACCTCATGTCTCACCAATCTTGAGAGAATGCTTAAGCGTTGTGAGGAAACACGTTTAGTGCTTAATTGGGAGAAATGTCACTTTATGGTGAAAGAGGGGATTGTTTTAGGACACAAAATCTCCAACAAGGGATTAGAAGTTGATCGAGCTAAAATTGATGTGATTGCTAAGCTTCCCCCACCCACCTCGGTTAAAGGTGTGAGGAGTTTCTTAGGTCATGCGGGATTTTATAGGCGCTTTATACAAGATTTTTCTAAGATAGCTAGACCGATGACTCACCTCTTGGAGAAAGAGGCTCCTTTCATTTTTAACCAAGATTGTTTGGAATCGTTTGAGACTCTTAAGGAGAAATTGACTAAGGCTCCCGTTTTGGTTTCTCCAAATTGGGAATTACCTTTTGAGCTTATGTGTGACGCTAGTGATTATGCGGTGGGGGCCGTCTTAGGACGAAGAGTTAATAAGCATTTCCAACCTATACACTATGCGAGTAAAAGCATGACCGGTGCACAACTTCATTACACTACCACGAAAAAAGAGTTGCTTGCTATAGTATATGCTTTTGAGAAGTTTAGACCATACCTTGTGCTTTCCAAAACCATAGCGTATACGGATCATTCCGCTCTCAAGTATCTTATGACAAAACAAGATGCTAAGCCTAGGCTTTTGAGATGGGTTTTGTTGCTTCAAGAGTTTAAGATAGAAATTCGTGATAAGAAAGGGGCCGAGAATTTAGCGGTGGATCACTTGAGTAGACTTGAGCATCCTTTTCAAGGAGATTTACCACATCAAGAAATCAATGAATCCTTTCCATTAGAGGAGCTCATGTCTATCTCTTCCCAAGAGGATGCCACTCCTTGGTTTGCGGATATCGCAAACTATCTTGTGGGCAATGTGCTTATTGAGGGTCTTACTTATCAACAAAAGAAGAAGTTTCTTAAGGAACTTAAGTACTATTTTTGGGATGATCCATATCTTTTTAGGCAATGTGCGGACCAAATCATTAGACGGTGTGTAGATGGGCCCAAGGCATTTAAGATCTTAGAAGCGTGTCATAAAGGACCTACGGGTGGACATTTTGGGCCCAACTATACCGCCAAGAAAGTCTTTGATTCGGGTTACTATTGGCCTTCCATTTACAAAGATGCCATGAAATGGTGAAATTTTGTGATGTGTGTCAAAGACAAGGAAAAATTACGCAACGTGATGAGATGCCACAAAATTTTATCCAAGAGTGTGAGATATTTGATGTATGGGGCATTGATTTCATGGGACCTTTTCCATCCTCTAAGGGAAACAAGTATATACTTGTGGCGGTGGATTATGTGTCCAAATGGGTGGAGGCTAAAGCCTTACCTACCAATGATGCTAGAGTTGTTGTGAAGTTTTTGAAACAATTGTTTGCTAGATATGGTGTACCTCGGGCCATCATAAGTGATCGTGGTACGCACTTTTGTAATGATCAATTCACGAGAGTGATGAAGAAATATGGAGTTAATCATAGACTTTCTACCGCGTATCACCCTCAAACAAATGGTTAAACCGAGGTCACAAATCGTGGTTTGAAGAGAATTTTAGAGAGAACGGTGGGAGAGCATCATGCTTCTTGGTCGGATAAGCTTGATGATGCTTTGTGGGCGTTTAGGACGGCTTTTAAAACACCAATTGGTTGTACTCCTTATAGGCTTGTCTATGGAAAAGCGTGCCACCTCCTATTCGAGTTAGAACATAAGGCATCTTGGGCTCTCAAGTGGGCTAACTTTGATTTAAACCAAGCCGGTTCCCATAGGAAAGATCAACTCAATGAGATGGATGAATTGAGAGCCAATGCCTATGAAAATTCTTTGCTTTACAAGGAAAAGACTAAGAAATTGCATGATGCTAAGATCAAGAATCGTGAGTTCAAAGTTGGAGAGCCGGTTCTCCTCTTTAACTCAAGATTGAAACTTTTTACGGGCAAGCTTAAGTCGAGATGGTCTGGTCCGTTCACAATTGCTCAAGTGTTTCCATATGGAACTATTGAGTTGTCACAACCCGATGGTCCAAATTTTAAAGTGAATGGTCACCGTGTTAAGCATTACTTTGGGGAGGACATTTTCGTTGAAATGGTCCAAGAGATCCCCATTTTCCCCATGAATTGATTCATTGAGGGACGAGTCGAGCTAGAGACTCATTAACTCAAGCATCGTATAACTAGGTTTAGAGTGTTGTAGGTTAGAAATAAAGGTATAGACTTGGAGATAAGTGTAGGGGAGACCTTCTTTTGTCTTCATGATTGTTTGTTGGGTTGCTCACTCATTTCATGCTTTGGAGCTTAGGGAGGAGGCCCTTGTATCCGGTTCACTTCGTTACTATAGTGATTTTTCATTGACACCTTGTGCTTACACATGATTTCACTAATAGTTGTCCTTTCCTTAACTTGGGTTAAGCAAAGTCTATTCATTGTCATAAGTGTAGGGGAAGTCTTTGTACTTCCATGCTCTTAAACATTGAGGACAATGTTTAGCTTAAGTGTAAGGGGGTCTTCTATCGAAGTGACCTTACCTAGAACTTGTCATTGTCTTTCATGATAACATGGAAAATTGGATTTTCAACATTTTTCAAATTTTTGATCTACTTTGGCCACCAAAAATATGCATTCATAATTTTTGCATCATTCATTTTGCATAACACATTTGCATTGTATATATTTCTTCTCTTATTTTTCATCAAAAATATATAAAAAGAAAAAAAAACATGGTTTTAACAAGTTTAGATTTCTTTGACATATTAGGCCCGCCATGGATATTTTGACTCAACCCGAGTTTGCTTATCTTAGCATTCTCTAGCTAGTATCCTTAACCATGTAGTCCTTCATTGGTCTATTAGGCTAAGCATCCACCAATCCCATTATTTGTGATTTTAAATTTGTGGAGAATGGGAAATGATAGAGTTGAAGCAAGTGTAAAAGGGCTAAATAAACTTCATGATAATTACTTGTGGCTAAACCCTTCTCTTCTTTACCTCTATTTTCTTCGCATGTATATAATTGTTAATAAATAATCAAGAACGGTTTTAATCGGTTTGTAATCTCTTATGCATTTTTGTCTAATCATTCATGGTTGGTATGAGTACGTCTTAAGATTCTAAGTTAGAACGTTTTATGTGTACTAGACTTATGTCATGCTCAATATTTAGCGGGTGTTTTTCCTTTTATTCTTTTCAACTTTCTTTGTGAGGAATAAAGAAAAATAAGAGCGGCTTATGAAAAAAAATGAGTGGCTAGAAAAAATAAATAAATAAATAAATAAATAAATAATACAAGACTCCCAAGAGGGGTAGTGTGGTGTTAATTATAGTGACTATTGAGTTCCAATATTACCTTGATGGGTTGCGGGGATTCAATAGATTGCTCCAACCCAGTATTACCTTGACGGGTTGCGGGGTTGAAGATCCAAAGTCTCAAAAAGATGGCGGATGTAAATTATTGCGTGAGTTTTATTTTTCTTTCCTTAGCGAGTGAGTAGCTACTTATGAAAGCATGACATGAGGATTTTACACATAAGGCGAATGACTTATTACTCTTGAAACGGACTTGTATTAATTGTGAGTGTTTTTTCAAGTAATGGATGAGAGGATTACTTAGGATTAAAACCGTGCTTCCTTATTTTTGGATTTTACACTTCTTATATTTCACACTTGAATAATGACAAATTTGCCCACAAGCAATTTGCTCAAATAATAACCGGTTCCACATTTAATTATCATGAATAAGTTGATGCACTTTTTACTTGTGAAAGCAATGATCCTATTTTTAAGCTTGGTATGGGGAAAGTAAAACTTGAGGGTGATAAATGTCCATGGTACCCAAGCCCTAATCTAAGTCATTGAATTCTTTATGAGTTATTTCCATCAAAACCATTTCAAGAAAAACCAAAAAGATATAGATAGAATTGTATTTTGTTCATTGCATTGTTAAAAGTCAAAATCATGCATCATGTAGTTTAGAGTAGTGTAGATGCATTCCATATGGCCAAGGTGGATTAATTATGAGGAAAATGTAAATTTGTGCTTTAAAATATATAGTATTGCATGAGGACATGACAATGTTCAAGTGTAGGGGATTTGATATGAGCTTAAACTCATATCAATTTATCAACAAATAACCCTAAAACATGAAGCAAAATACCAAATTTATCTTGTAAAAACAGTGTTATGTGGTATGTTTGTGTTTGTATACACTTGTGTAGGTAAAAGGATGCATTTTCAAGCAAACAAGGAATAATCAAGCTTAATTTGATGAAAAAGACAAAGAAGGATCAAAAGTGACAAGACTTTGAAGTACAAGGACCTATCTTGACAAACTGCCAAAGATGAAGGGCCAAAGTGTAAATATTGTAAAAAGTCAAGATCATAGTCAAATTTGGTCAACTCTCAAGTCAACTCAGTCAAAGGACCAATGTTGCTCAAGGATGAAGTTTGAAGGACTAAAAGTGCCAAAGAAATGAAGTTACAAGCTAAAAAATACAATCTGCCAAAGTCTAGGGGCTAAATCTGCCAATCTTGGAAATTAATACAAGTTCAATCCATGTGTTACAATTTCAACCATGAGAAGCCAGGATTGATTAAACAAGGATTGCCAAATCACAAGCATTAAATATCCACTAGCCGCCACTCATTAATGAGAGTATCTAAACAGTGCAATCCGTGTGCACTTGTTTCAGCCACTCAGGAATCGACACGTGTCATCTTCAAAACGAGCAAAATTTCCCAGGATCGTTTTTGAGCTACAATGGATTTCATGGAAAGTTATAAACATCAAAAGCGCTTATTTTTGAGAGACGAACACAATGGTCATCATCAATTTACATCAAATCAACTCAATTAAAAAGCCCCAATTCATGTTCATACCTGCAAGATGAACTTAGCAGAATTATGCCACGTGGAGTGCTGGGATTGGTCCCAACACGTCACCAACCCTAACACTTCTCCTTCTCAAGTCAATAAATAGCAGTTTAGGTCTTCATTTTTGTATAGTAGTTGTAAGTGTGAAAAACACACACGTTTACATTTTCTCTCATCATTTTCCTTTCTTAGCTAAACTACTCAAGAGTTTGACACACTCTTGAGTTAGTTAGTTAGTTAGTACCTTTTCAACAACTTTGTAACTGAATTCCATTAATAAAATTCAAATTCATCTTTTCCCGCCAAATTCTATCTTCATCATTTACTGTTCATTCCTGCTTCCATTGATACTTGTGTTGCTGCTTTAAGTTTGTTATGATCATACATTGATCATAACTAACTTTGGAGTGAAGAGAGTAGCTGTTTGTTGATTTCAGTTCAAATCCATAGCTTATGAGATGGATTCAGTCCATGATGTTGATTCTAGTTGATTTGTAGCAGTTTGTTGATTGTAGATTGTTGATCTAGTGCTAAGGTGGTGGTTAGCACTTGAATAGAGAGTACAACACTCCTCTACTTCCCAATGGTATCTTCACAAGGTTCTAAAGTTTCTGAGTTTTGATTCCACTCAATTTGTCAAATGCATGCTTAATTCCTAGTTAATCTTGATTGTGATCGTATGATGAAACCTGTTTAGCTGTAATTGATGATTCCATTGCTTTTGTAGCTTAATTGTAGCTAATCTGCTTATTGCTTTTATAACTGATATTGTTGATAGCTTATATCTGTCATTTTTAGCTTAGCATTTCCATTTGAGTTCTTGTTGCTTTACATACTTGCTAGTAGCGTTTACACATCTCTTTTTGGTTATTAAGTTTGGTTTGATAAAGGATTTTACTCAGCTTTAACTAGTTCTATAAAAGTCTTTGCAAATTTTCACAAAGTTCAGATAAAGGAGTGTTTGGCTTAACTGATTGTTGATTTTCAAGTGTTGGTTTTTGGAAAGTTAATGTTCATTTTCAGTCATTAGGTGATAAAAAGCCATATAGAGTAATTTTCAAGTCAAGTATTAGTTCAAAAAGGCAATTGGCAAGAAAAAGGATTGGGTCAATATTCAGTCATTTTCACTCAGAAAAGTTGTCAATTTCAACTGCTTAGCATTTACTTGATACTTGATGAAATTTAACCAAACCTGTTCTCAATTGAAGATCAATATATGAAGTTTAATAGTCCATAAGCATTTTGTACAGTTTCCATTAAGCTAGGAGAAATAAGAATAAATTTGAACATATGAGGAAAGCAATGTTTCTGTAAATGAAAACTGGATTTTCATATCTCTTGATTCTTTTCACAAACTTTGCAATTTTCTTTCACAAATCCACTTAGTAGATGTAATTGGTTGATTTTTGAGAATTTAAGTTTTTTGTCAAAAAATTTGGTCAACGCTTGGTCAACATAAGCCATTTTCAGCTTAATTCAAATTCCTGGCTTATTTCTTGATGAACTTTGATATGACTTGATTTCCCGTTCATCATTTAAGCTCTTTAATCAGTTTTAGCACAAAAATCCAGTTGTGCATGTCCAGATTGTTCTAGAGCTTATTGTGTGCTTATTGTGAAGTGCTTATTTGCTTATTTGACATTTTCAGCAAGATTCCTTTTACAGTCCTAGCTTATTTTCAATTTGAAGTGTTTTGCAATTGGTTTGACTGATTTTGGTCCAGTAATAAGCTCAAACGAGCTTATTTGTCTTGTAAACCCGTTTTGGCTTAAATAGTTTTCAAAATTGCATTATAGTCCCTAGTGTATCAAACAGTTTCTAATCCTGGCTAAACTTGCTAATTTCTAGGGTTTGCACAAATAAGTCCTTTCAGTTTGGAAGTTGTTAAATTTCAGTTAGCAGTTTTGTGATTTGTTACAAAGTTGGTTAGTTTGTTACATAGTTTACATTTTTGATCCTTTTGGTTAACTGTTTTACATTTTCAGTCCTTATACTTTTTAGACTTTACATTTTAAGCATTTAATTTTCATAGAATTTACATTTTCAGTCCTTTTAGTTTTAAAATTTACATTTTGAATCTTACTTGAATAAAAACTTGGTATTTGCACGATGTTTTACATATAAGTAGGTAATATTTTTTAGTTTTGCAAGGCTTTGTTGAATTAGCAAATAGAATATCCAAAAAAGATTAACAACCAAAAACAGTTAAAAACCCGATATTGATTGGACTTTCAATTAGCAAGAACTGAGAAAAACGAACTGCATTATACACAATTTCATGATACTAAGGCACAATCTTCATTTGAAGAGCCTTTGATTCCTAACTTCACACCGAGTGAGGTTAGTGACTATTCGTTAGATAAGTTCGTCGATGAACTTGTTGCTCTTATTGATCCACTTCCACGGGGAAGTGAAGACGTTTTTGATCTCGAGATCGAGTTTGATCCTCATGATTTACCTACCATTCTCGAGGATTTCTCCGACGAACTTCCTTCTAATGAGAATGATGATCTTGTATCCGAGTGTGACACACTTGATACTTTGTCAGATATTTCTTGTGATGACAAGATTGATGACTGATACAAGGCTTTTTGTATGGGTTCGAGTTTGTTCTCGGTATCTCCTCGAATTGATCACAGCTCAAAGTGGAATGATTGTTCTTGGTGAAAAATAAGGGGTTTGGTTTTCTATTCTATTAAAAAGATAAATGAGTGAAGTAACTAAAAGGTAAGCTAGAAAGAATTAATTAACAAAAATAAAACTTGAATTAAAATGTAAATAAAACAGTAACTGAAAATTACCCTTACTGAAAACTTGCCCTATTCGGAATAATGGACTACCCGGAATATAAGTCTACCCGGAATAAATGCTACACGGAATAATGGACCATACGAAATAAAAGCTGCTATTCGGAATGTTGGCTACTCGGAATAATGGGTTCTATCCGGAATAAAACATGCTACTCGGAATATTGATGTTATGCGGAAAAAGATGGTTATGCGGAAAAAAGATGGTTATGCGGAAAAAGATGATTATGCGGAAAAAGATGATTATGCGGAATATCTTGATATATTCCGAATAGAGGCAAAACAAAATGGCTATCCGGAATATATATAATATTCCGAATAAGGAAAAAGGAAAATGGACTATCCGGAATATTTAGACATTCCGAAAGGGACACAATAAACAGCTATTCGGAATATTGCTGAAGAACAGTAAACAGAAACGAGAAAACAGGGGAACGATTTTAATCCAAAAATCAACCAAGTTTTTAACCAAATCTTAAACAAAACTAATAACTAATCATCTACTAACCATAAACATCAAACCCCAATCATAAAAACACAAAACCATTAACTTTTAAAGATCAAAATCAACCAAACAAGAACTTTAAAACTTCGAATAAAAAGATGAAAATGAACAAGATGAATGAAAAGATTATATTGATGATTAAGGTTTTAAAAAATAAAAGAAAGGATTAAAACTACAAGATTTGTGAACAAACAAAAATCAAATCACCAAACACCCTAATGGTGTTGGTGAAGCCTACGAACAGAAAGGAAGGAGAAGAGAAAACTAAAAACTGGCTAAGTTGTGTGAGGGGAATCCTTTATATAGTCTTAGTGGTTGGTTGGTGAGTGGGCTTTCTCCCTTTCTTCTTGTCTTCTCGTCTTTTCAGGAAAGTTGACGTTTTCGATTCTGATTCGGGATTTGTCGACGATTAAATTCAACTTGTCTTTTAATTTCTTCGTTTAATAGACTTGAGTTTCCTCGACATATGTAAATCTTCCATCTTTGGTCCTTTTCTTCGACAAATCTTCAAATAGGCCCATTGACTTCAAATCTTTTGCATCTCTTGGACAATAGACTTCGTCTTGAGTCTTTTTCTTCGATAAAACCCGTGAAATCCTATGTTTTCTTCAATATTCATCCGGTTGACTCTGAAAACACATTAAACACAAAAACCACGCATAATTCCAAACAAATGATATTAAACACGCGTTTTGGTCTTGTTTTAGTAAGAAATAAGTGGTAAAAGGATGGGTGTTTTCACACCTATCAAATCCCCTACACTTAACCATTGCCATGCCCTCATGCAATGCTTAGTGGTAAAGCAATTTTACATTTTTCTTATAATTAATCAACCTTGGCCTTATTAAAATATTACTAAACAAAAATTAAAGTACTAAGAGAAACTTAAACTTTAAAAGAAACAAAAGGATAGAAAACCGTTTTCACTTGAAAATAGCTATATGGAAATAACTTGCAAAGAGATCAAGGACTTACATTAGGGCTTTGGTGTTGCGAAGATTTATCACCCTCAAGTTTCACGTTCCCCAAACTAAGCTTAAAACAAGATCATTGTTATTATAAGTTAGCAAATCAAACACTTACACACATGGCTTAATTAAATGCTTAAAGTCCCTTATTCCTAGAGGTATCTCTTATATTTTATTTTTGTCTTAGAATGATCATGAAGATGCATTTTTGGACTTATTTCGGTAGTTTATTTAGGCTTAAAGCAAAGTAGGACGATTTGATCAATAGTTAGCTAAAGGACAAAATCTCTTAAAACTGCTTCTCGGGATATCAAAAAGTTCATATCTTGGCATAACTCGGTTCACGATTTGAGACCTTTCTCGGGCCGATATTTGGCATGTACTTCATACTTCATATCTTGAGAGACGTTCTTGAGATAATGGTCTTCTCTTCGTAATAGAGTTTCTTCACTTGGAGACTTTTGAGGGGTACTCCAACTTTGTTGACCACGACTTCATGATTATTTCTTCAATCTCTAATTGGGATTTTGAGATACAACGATCCGCCTCCTTTTCGGACTTGGATCTATTTATCCTCATACCTTGTTAGGGTTTTTTCGGATAAACTTCTCCATGATCTTTATGGGAGTTGATTGCTTTTCGTCGTGAGTCTTGATCCTTCATATTGATTTTGGGAATAATGCTTGTGACAACCCTAGATTTTGGATTTGTCACTTTTGACTGTTTGATGTTGATCATGTGCTTGGTGTGCGTTTATGTGTTATGTGCTCATATTTGAGACTTTATCATGATGTTAGACATTGTTTACGTAGTACATGGTACGTTATATGATGATGTGATGGGGTTGGTGCGTGCTCATGAGTTCACATGAATGTATAAATCATGGTATAAGTTGGAAATGAAATAAAATTAAATGAGTTCAGAAATGAACTGCAGAAAAGTTCGGGTATCGTTTTGATAAGGTTTCGTGTACGTATCGTATGTTGTATGTATGTATTAAGTATATATAATATGGTTAGGATAAGTTTTATAGTTACTTTCTATATTTAGAAACTTTTAGAAATGAAGGCTAGTTCAAAAATCACGTAAAAAGTCGAAAAATTAGAAAAAGGGTACCCGGTTTGGTCCCGAAAGTGTATAGGAGTATAAGTAAACATAAAATAGAAGGGGGAGAGTGTAAATATGATAAAACACAGAGATGAGTCGAATTTGTGGGTCCCATAGCCTTAATTTTAATAATTAAATTAATAAAAATAGGATAATTACCATTTAAAAGTCCTAATTGGGCCTAAACTTGTCCAGAAGGTTACCAAGGCCTATATAAACACCCCTAGACCCCTAAAAACGACTAATAACCCTAAATAAACCTAAAATCAGTCTAAATCTTCCATGGATATCAAGAGAAATCGAAATTATGATTAGGGTTCATTAATTTTTCTTGTTTCAAGGTAAGTGATCAATTATACCTTAATATAATTTATGTTTTTATTAATTAATCATAATTGTATTGTTAATTAACCATCATTGAGATGATTAGAGTTTTATTAATTTTCTAGAAAAATATATTAATTAAGATCCATTAATGATTTTAGGGTTTGTGTTATAAATTTAGGGATAATTAATGATGTTTAAAGGGTTAGTGCATAAAGGCGTAAAACAGCCTGATTTTTAAGGCTGTCTTGTGTCGACTGTTCCGGGCAGTAGGTAGCACCTTTGGTCGAGTTTATTTTTTTTAAAATTAAGTTCAGAGAGTCTACTTTTCAAAAATGTAAGGTTGGTCGAAAATGGAGTTCGGGAAGGTCGTCAAATAATTTTTACAAAAACAGTGCGCTGTTTAGTAATAAATTTTAATTTCGGGGATTTGAGTCAAAACCTAACCAAACGAATGAGATAGCCAAAGATTTTTGATTTGGGAACTCTTTATAATGTATATAAAAGTACTGGAGGTTTTCAATAAAAGTTATGGTGTTTAGGTCGGGCTTTTGGTGTGGAACATTTAGCATGTACAGAAAATTAGTTTTGGTGAAACCGACTTTTGGCGTAGAGACTAAACGAAAGGGTTAAACGTGTAATTAGAAAGTAAAATTGGTTTTTGAAGTTCTTAGATCATATAAAAACATAACTCCAGTAGGGTAGGAGTCAAGTGTGGTGTTAAGTTCACTTCATGTGATCGTTTAGTGACTAGTAAACCGTACCGGGGAAAAACTAGAATTTTACGTATAGAATAGCTTGTAGTGGGAGAACTAGATAGTGGGGATTGGGGGATTAGATTCATCTCCTTGATTGTTACTTAACTTGGGTGTTAAGAACTGAGCTAAGGGTGTCGTGTATGATTTTATAGGTTTGCAGGAGTGCTAGCTTGATGTGCTATCAGGTGAGTTCATAGTCCCATTTTTGCTACGTTTTTAAATGTTTTTCCAGTATGGGATGGAGATGACACTTGAAATGTTCTTTAACATGATTTAGTACTATGTTTTAAATGTGTGGACATAAATGTGTTATTGTGTGACTTGCGTGCTTATGTGTTCTCATATGTGCTTTGATATGTGTTCTGCTATGTGAATCTTGTTTGGGTTGTGATTGGCTTTGGTACATAGATGTATGGGCGTCTATGGGACCAGTTGTGATGTGTGTGGAGCGTGGGGCACTGATGAGACTGCTTTTATACATAGTCTCATCTTCCGAATAGGGCTTAAAATGCATTAAATATCATCAAAATACCCAAATATATGCTTGTGTTTGTTGCTTGTGTATTTTAGGTACGGATATTGAGAAAATGACAAAAGATCACAAGAATCATGCAAAAACGAACACGGGAAACGAAGCCGCACAATGAACCAAGCCCTAGTGAAGACTTTCCCAAGATCAACCCTTTAAGATTTGAAGAATTATGAAGAAGGATCCTCCAATTATGAAGAATTGACACTTTATACCCTTGTATCCTCATAATTACAAGTTTGGTCCCTAAAGTTTGTCAAAATTACAAAAAGGACCCTTAACTTTGAAGATTTGGCAAGTTTAGCCCCTCAACAAAGCTAAATTGTCAACCAATATCATCCACAAAGTCAAATACATCATGAAGTCCTTCAAAGTACAAGAAATGACAAGTTTGGTCCTTTGAAAATCTCAAAATTACAAAAAGGACCCTCAACTTTCTACATTTGGCATAAATGGTCCCTCAATCATCAAGACTTGGCAATTTCAGTCCTCCAAAATGTCAATTATACAAGTCTAGACCATTATCATTGAAGAAAATACCAAATCAGTCCTTGAAGAATTCAAAAATGGCAAGAAATACCCCTGAAATCATTTTACAAAACTTTTTGGGGCAAAAGTGTGAAGTTTGAAACTTCAATAACAAAGGAAACGAGTTTTGGGCTATTTATTTACAAAGTGGCAAGAAGAAGAAAGAAAGGGGGTAATATTGGGCCAGACAAAGAAGTTACATTGGCCAGTGTCATGGTGACACGTGCCCCACTCACCCTAAACAACCAATCAGCACACCCCATTGTGCCATGTCACCTTCCACCCACAACAGATTATAACTAATCTGATTAATTTATTAAACACGCGC
This sequence comes from Glebionis coronaria, assembly GCA_025667525.1. Taxonomy (NCBI): domain Eukaryota; kingdom Viridiplantae; phylum Streptophyta; class Magnoliopsida; order Asterales; family Asteraceae; genus Glebionis; species Glebionis coronaria. Next base: position 247,040,588 of record CM046881.1, on the reverse strand, counting down.
TAAACATAACTTTCAAATCCCAAAACAGATTAAAACACCCACTATTCACACATGAACACAAATTGGGTATTTGTGTTTAAGCCAAAATTAAACCACCAAAGCATCTAGATTAGTGATTAAGCTTGTCTTAATCATAACCCAACTCAAAAATCCCTTGCCACCTCACCACACATGTCACATGGGACATGCCCTGCTACAAAGAGGAAGAAGATGCCAAAATAGCCAGAAGAATCCAACGTCCCACAAGCAGCTTACATCCTAAGCTTACTTTGGACCCTTTGATCAAATTTCACCCCTGCCAACTCATGTAAATGTCCAAGAAAACATCACATGAGTCCAAGGTTTTCAAATTCTACAAGGGCATATTTGGGACTTCAACCATTAGGGTTTTTAGTTATTAGCTTTTCCTTAGTCACTTGTAAGGCTATATAAAGCCACTTAGGCCTTCACATTTCAGTTTGCTTTTGATTTTTCCTTGGTTCAAGTTTCTGTAAATCCTATTTCTAAGTTAATGAAATTGAGTTTGAAATCTTGAAGAAAAGTCATTGGTCAATCTTATTTACTGCTTTCATTTGTTATATGCTTGTTAGTTCTTGAAGTTCAAAACCTGTTTTCAAAAGAGGAGTGTGCAAAAGTTTGCATATTTCCTCATTTTCTTGATATTTTGCTAAGTCTTGTTCCAATCTTGGAATTCTTGGGCTATAGGGCTGATCATAGCATCCTAACTGAGTTGGTTAAGGTATGGTGAGGCTTATAACTTGGGGATAATCAAGTGTGGGGTAACAAGGTTGCATCAATCAAGTTTTCCAAAGTTTCTGATTTTTATGATATTGTGCTTAACCCTTGTTCAATCTTAGCAGTCTTATTGTGGAAGCTTGTGCTTGTTCTTGCTAGCACATAAGCTCAAAATTCGTGGGTGTGGATGTACATCCATGAGGTTTGCATACTTAATCTCAAAATCTGCTTAAATTGTGATTTTTGGTGATATTTGTATGAAACTTGTGTTCTTGTGAATTTTGTAGCTTGTTCTTGCTTGAATCTGTTTATTATACTTGTTTTAGTGTTAATTGATGCTTGGTTGGCCTGAAATCTCATTTTGCTTTTGAAAATTGTGATTTGAAAAAGTTAAAGGGGTGTTTGGGTCTACTGGTTTATGCTTGTAACTTGTTATTGTGTTAAGGGAAGTTTTTGTTTATGCTTTGTATCTGCTATACCTTTGTTTGAGAGTGTTTTGCTGCAAGTTTTTGGGTTTGAACACTTGAATTAATCAATCTGCTATATAGACCTTGTTTCTGCTTGTTTTGACCTAGGATTTTGGGAACACTTAGTGTGTATGCATGCTTAGGGATAAAAGTGGTTTAAACAAAGTTAATATAACCTGTTTGAAAGATTTGGGGTGTTGAATCTGGCTTAAGTGTCAAATACATCAGCAAAGTAGAAAAACTGCATGTGTTAGTGTTCATCAGTAACTTTCATTGCTTGAATCTTGCTTAATTCTTTGAACCAGTGCATGAAACCTGTTTAGACTTGCTTATTGGAGTTTATTATAGCTTGTGTGTGCATTTGGTTGAATTTGGCTGGCTGATTTGTGCTAAAACTGCTCATAAGTGCTTAACTGCTTATTGTTCATGTCTGTGCAATGTCTGATGATTGATTGATTAAACTGTATCAATTGGGTGTTAGTGATTGTGTTATTTTGATTGTTATTGACTCCTTTTGATCCAAAGATCATTTGGGTGCCTTTGTGAAATCTGAATCCAAGAAAAAGTCACTAAAGACAAAAAGTCAAAATAGTCAAGCAGTGGAAAAAGTTTCCACTGCTCAACATCCAAAACTAGCCCCTGCTAGTGCAATTTTGTCATCAGCCTATCAATAAGCTATTCTAGCTTATTCTGACTTGCAACAACTTATTTTTTGTGATAGATCTTCATTATTTGACCCATTTAAGTAAACTGGAGCTTATTGGACTTTGACTTTGACTTTTTACTAGAAAACCAACTTGTTTGACTTTTATCATAAGTGCTTATTTGATTTTCCAGCTTATTGAGTGTGCTTATTGAGTATGTCTTTGGTTTTTAAGTTTAGTTTTGTCAAAAGAAACATTTTGCAACTTGAATCAGCTTCTGAGGTGGTCTAGATCATAAAAACGACTATTTTGTCGTTTTGTGAATAAGTTTGTGACCTGTTTCTGGCTTATTAAGTGGGCTTATTTGAAAATTCTTTTTGCAGAAGTATTTGTTAGGTCAAAAGAAGTTTGTGTGTAAAATTTTAGCTTATGGCAACAGCTTATGGCTTAATGGGCTTAAAAGCCCATTAAGAATAAGCTGCTTATTATAAGTTGGCTTATTTCACATTTTCAGCTTTTGGGCCTTTGGAAAAAGTTGTTTAAAATCAAATTTTGAGTCAACTTGTGCTTTTTGGGCTTATTTTGAAAACTTTTTCTTATTGGGCCTTAATTAAGCCCAATAAGGGACTGTTTTGGGTTTGGCCCATTTTCTAGGCCCAATAGGGGTGTTTAGGTAATTTCACTTTCATTTCTGAGTTATTTAGGTTAAATTAAGAAATTTTGCAAGTTTTTAGAATTTTTTATAATTTTTGGATTTTTAATATTATTTTAATATTATTTTATTATTAAAAATTAAAAGTCTGATTTTCTAGGTTTTTATATTTTTCCTAGGTTCTAAACACTTAATTAGGATTTTTGCAACTTTCCAAATATTTTTTAGGTCTTTTAATTATTTGTTATAATTAATTTAAGATTTAGTTGATTTTAGGAGTTTTTAATTGTTTAAAAATAGTTTTTATTGGTCTTAAAATTTTGAAAATAGTTTTTAGCTTAATTAGAGTATTTTTTTGAGGTTTACAAACTTGAAAATCTTGTTTAGGGCTTTTTAATAATTAATTTTGATTTTTAGGGCTTTAATTAGCATTAAAAAGTCATTATCTAATTAATTAAAAGGTTTTTGCAAGTTTTGATTTTTTGTAAACTCTTTGCATATTATTAGGAATTTTTGGTAATTTTTAGAAATTTTTAGGTTTAAATTTTAATTTTGGTGGTTTTTACGACTTTACGTGTACGCCTTTTTAGAATAAGTTTAATCCGTCTTGATAACCGTCTTTCTCTTCTAATCCCTTTTCTATTTTTCTTTCTCAAATATAATCACAATTTAATCCATATCATTACACACATAACACACTAGCCTCCTTGAGAACGAACTCACTTTGGGTCATTCACACGCGGTTTTCCTAAATCGTCGTGCTCACTTGCCCTACTTTGTGCATCCTTTTCCTTAAGGTGTACAAAAACTCAACATCATTTTGGCGCCGCTGCCGGGGAGGCGTGTTGTGTTTTAATTTGGCATTGTTGTTTTTTATACTAACCATAATTAGTATTTGTATTAGTAGCACTCTACTAATACGTATTATCGTTTTTCGGTTTTTGTGTGAATATTATTAATATATTATATACGTAGAACAATAAATTCACAAGTACTCCAAATACGTGAGAAATCACAACCTTGACTTGGGAGGTCATTACCCAATCATTGTATTCGAATCTCAAACCAAAGAAAAAGGCAAAAATAGATAAATACTTTCGTGAAGCTTAATCTTGAAAATACAAACTATAAGGTGGGTATAAGGCGGATATTATAAAATATATCCTAAGGAAAAAGGCTCTTAAGTGCTTCGCGCCGCCTCGTTTCCCCGCTTTCTTGTGAGTATTTGATTGTGAGAGTGAATCGAGGGTTTTGCCGCCAAAATTTTACTAAGTATCATATATATTTTCTTGGTTTCTATCGATTAAACCCTCTTGAACGATTTGGTGTTCCACCATCGTTCTAAAGTCATCGAAGGCGTTCACTTCACGTGATCGTTTTTATTCCTTGAGGCTTCTTTAATCGAGAGATTTGATTAAGGAGGAGATTTGTAGATTTTTGTCTACTTAATACATTTCACCAAACTCCAAAAAGGTTAATACAATCAAAAACCACAAAAAAATTGAAAAATACAAAACAAAAAGAATCTTCTTTGCTCGTCCCTTCGTTGTACGTGACGTTTATGCTAACTCGAAATCAAGCAAGACGTGCACGTAAACGAAAGAACAAAACTCCCACTCCCAACAATTCTAGTGAGGAGTCTCCTATTGACGAACCCATTGTAAGAGAAGCACCAACCATGGCGAATCGAACTATGATGGAGTTACTTCAAGCACCCACCGAGGGTTATGGAGAGGCTATTGTGATTCCCGCTATCCTTGCGGAGAATTTTGAGGTGAAAACGGGTTTGTTGTCCATGATTCAAAACAACAAATTCCGTGGTGATGAGAAGGACAATCCACACAACCATATCCGCCAATTCAATCGTCTTACCGCTATTGCAAGTTTAAGGATGTCTCTAACGACTCGATTAAGATGATGCTTTTTCCGTATTCCTTAGCGGGGCCCGCAAAAATTTGGTTAGAGAAAGAGCCACCCAATTCTATATTGACGTGGAAGGATCTCGTGTCTAAGTTTGTGAACCAATTTTTTCCGCCCTCTAAGACTACGCACTTGAAAAACGAGATTTCAAAGTTTTCACAAGAATTTAATGAAAGTTTTTCAACGGCTTGGAATAGGTTTAAGGAAATGTTGCATGAATGTCCTCATCACGGTTTTTCCGATTTGCATCAAATTGACACGTTTTACAATGGACTTAATGATCATGAAAGGGATTATTTGAATGCCGCCGCGGGTGGTAATTTTTTGTGTAAAACGGTTGAGGAAGCTTTGGTGATAATTGAAAATAGATCTAAGGTGTATAGTCCTCGTAGCACGTCTAGTGTTCGTAAGGCTTCGTCTTCGGCTTCACCTTCTTTGTCTAATACCATCGATGCTTGCCAAATTGAGGCGAATTTGGAAAACAAGATTTTTGATAAGTTGAAAGGACTTTTGATTGAGTTTAAAGTTGGTGAACCAAGTGCTCCCGCTACGGCTAAAGCGGTTGAGGTTTCTTGCATGTATTGTGGTGGAGGTCATGATTTCTCCGAGTGCATTACCAACGGTGGTAACACTTCGAGTGCCTTCGCGGCCACGGGAAATTACAACCAAAACGGTCAAGTTTCCCGCTCTAATCAAATGACTCCACCGGGTTTTGGTTCAAATCAAAATGCTAACAACTATCGCAACAATCAAGTTGGTTTTAAGAACAATTACAACAAGGGAAACTATGGGAATTAAGGGGCTAATAATCAAGTTTCAAACAAAAATGATTTTCAAAATAACAACAAAAGTTTGCAAACATTGAAAGATCTTCCAAGTGAGTTTGTTGAATATGCTAGTGGGAATGATGCTAGGTTTGACAACATTCAAAGAGAAATCATTAGCCTAAGATCCGAGTTTAAAAACTACCTGAAGAAAGAGTTGAAAAATGAGTTAGCTAACGAACTTAAAATCCAACAAGATGGAAGGAAATGTCACTAGGTTGCAACAAAACCAACAAAAGATGGAACAAGGGCAACATGAGATTAAACAAGAGATGCTTAAGGCCGAGAAAAGGCAAACCGAAGCCGTATTGAGGCAATCTAATTTTGAAGATAAAATCTCGTCTATGTTTGAGGCAATAATGTGTAAACCGTCGTCAAGTGGTCTTCCTAGCAACACCATATCCAACCCTAAGGGTGAGATGAAAGTGATTACCACACGTAGTGGTAAGACACTTAAGGAGTCGATTCCTCAACCAATTGCTCCTACGGAGGAAGCAATTGAGGAAGAACCCGAGGTGGTGGTCCAAAAGGAGCATGTCCCAATCCCACGAAATACCGCTCATACCACACCTACGGTTGACCCATTACCATCATTGGAACCCGAGATTCCAAAGGCTATGCCTACTATGCCTCAACCCACACCACCTTTGGCCTATCCATCGAGACTTAGGAAGGAGAAACATCAAGAGCGCGATAATTATCAATTTGAGCTTTTTATGAAAATGTTTCGTGATTTGCACCTTAATGTGAGTTTCGTCGATGCCTTGGTCATGATGCCTCGATTTGCCGCTAACTTTAAGAGTATGTTGAACAACAAGGAGAAATTGCGTCAATTGTCTAGTTGTTCGTCGGTTTATCTTAATCGCATACCTCAAAAAGTCGGTGATCCCGGTAAATTTTTGATCCCTTGTGCAATCCAAGACATGGAAGAATGCTTCGCCTTGGCCGATCTTGGTGCTAGCATTAACTTGATGCCACTTGCAATCTTCAAGTCGCTCAATCTTCCTAATCTTACTCCTTCACTAATGTCTATCGAGTTGGCCGACCATTCCACAATTCCCGCATGTGGTTTGGCGGAAGACGTTTTTGTGAAAGTGGGGAAGTTCTACTATCCCGTAGACTTCATTGTTGTTGATATCCCCACGGATCCTCAAGTTCCTCTCATTTTAGGTCGTTCGTTTTTAGATACGTCTATGGCTTTGATTGATGTGCATGCTAGAAAGATCACCTTACGTTTCAACGACGAAGAACTTGTTATAAACGCAACTTAAAACTCTCAAATTTCTCATGTTTATTCGGTTGCAACCATAAACCTCGTTGATATGATTGACGTAGTTTGCGAGGAATTTTCACAAGAAGTTCTAGGTTTTGGTGACGAAGAAACTAGTGGCAATCCCACTATGTTGGATCCAATTCTTGATAATTCGACACCAACCTTCACTCCTTTTGAAGGTGGTGGTTTTACGTTGGAAGAATGTAATGTTCCACGTACTTGTGACGAAGACCTCGACAACGATGAGGACTTCTCGATTATCAAGGATTTTCTTAACGATTTCCCATTTCCTCCACCCGAGGAGGTTATGAGTATCGAGCCCAAACCTTCACTTGAGGAACCACCTATTCTCGAGTTGAAAGATTTACCTCCTCACCTCGAATATGTCTATTTGGAGGAGGACGACAAGTTGCCAGTTATTATTGCGAAGGATCTTTCGAATGATGAAAAAACCGCACTTGTCGATGTTCTAAAGGATCACAAAGGGGCGATTGCGTGGAAGTTATCCGACATTAAGGGAATCGATCCCAAGTTTTGTACCCACAAAATCTTAATGGAGGAGGATTTCAAGCCAACAATCCAAAGTCAAAGGAGGGTGAACCCCAAAATTCACGACGTCATCAAAAAGGAGGTCCTTAAACTCCTTCACGCGGGAATGATTTACCCTATTTCCGATAGCCCTTGGGTGAGTCCTATTCATTGTGTCCCTAAAAAGGGAGGGATGACCGTTGTGCCAAACGATGCCAACGAGTTGATTCCCACTAGACTCGTGACCGGATGGAGAGTGTGCATTGACTATCGAAAGTTGAATGAAGCCACTCGAAAAGACCATTTTCCCTTGCCCTTCATGGACCAAATGTTGGAGCGTCTTGCGGGAAACGATTTTATTGCTTTTTAGATGGTTTTTTCGGTTACTTCCAAATTCCCATCGATCCTCGTGATCAAGAAAAAACTACGTTTACGTGTCCATATGGAACGTTTGCCTATCGTAGAATGCCATTCGGACTTTGCAACCCACCGGGAACTTTTCAACGATGCATGATGGCTATTTTTCATGATATGATCGAGAAGACGATGGAAGTCTTCATGGATGACTTTTTCGTGTTTGGTGATTCTTTCACTTCGTGTTTGTCGAACCTAGAGAGAATGTTAAAACGTTGTGAGGAAACCAACCTTGTGCTCAATTGGGAAAAGTGTCATTATATGGTTAAGAGTGGAATCGTCTTAGGGCACAAGGTCTCGAAAGCAGGGATTGAGGTAGATCAAGCTAAGGTAGACGTCATCGCCAAATTACCTCATCCCAAAACCGTCAAGGGAGTTAGGAGTTTCCTAGGCCACGCGGGCTTTTATCGTCGATTCATCAAGGACTTTTCAAAGATTTCTCGACCTATTACACATCTTCTTGAAAAAGAGGCACGTTTTGTCTTTGACGAAGATTGTGTACGAGCCTTTGAGATCCTTAAGAGGAAACTTACCGAAGCTCCCATTCTTGTTGCTCCCAATTGGAATCTCCCCTTTGAGCTTATGTGTGATGCTAGTGATTACGCTATTGGGGCCGTATTGGGGCAACGTCATGATAAGCACTTCTTGCCTATTCACTATGCTAGCAAGACGATGACCGAGGCTCAACTTAAATACACTACAACGGAAAAGGAGTTCCTTGCCGTGGTGTATGCATTTGAGAAATTCCGACCTTACCTCGTCTTGACGAAATGCATAGTGTATACGGACCATTCGGCTATCAAGTATCTCATGGCAAAGCAAGATGCTAAGCCTAGGTTACTTCGTTGGATTCTCCTCCTTCAAGAATTTGATCACACCATTGTTAACAAAAAAGGAGCCGAGAATCTAGCGGCCGATCATCTCTCTCGTTTGGAAGATCCTCACCAAAGTGTTTACGAGCCCAAGGAAATCACCGAAACATTTCCGCTAGAGACACTTGGTGTAGTGAATTCTAAGCTTGATTCTTCTACCCCATGGTTTGCGGATTTTGCAAATTACCATGCGGGTAACTTCATCATTAAGGGTATGACGACTCAAGAAAAACGAAAATTCTTTCGTGACGTCAAGTTCTACTTTTGGAACGACCCTTACTTGTTTCGAACTTGTGCGGATCAAATCATCCGACGTTGTGTATTTGGCACCGAAGCTTCTAACATCCTTAGAGCTTGCCATGAGGGACCCACGGGTGGTCACCACGGTGCTAATCTCACGGCTAAGAAGGTGTTTGATGCCGGCTTCTTTTGGCCTACTATTTACCGAGATGCACAAGATCTTGTGAAGTCGTGTGATGCATGCCAACGACAAGGAAAAGCCTCACAAAAAGATGAAATGCCACAAAATATCATTCAAGTATGTGAGATCTTTGACGTTTGGGGCATAGACTTTATGGGGCCGTTCCCATCATCTCGTGGTAATAAGTATATTCTCGTTGCGGTTGACTACCTTTCTAAGTGGGTGGAGGCAAAGGCCTTGCCCACCAATGATGCTCGTGTGGTAGTCAAGTTTTTGAAGCAATTGTTTTCTCGGTTTGGAACCCCTCGTGCTATCATAAGCGATCGTGGAACCCATTTTTGTAACGACCAATTTGAAAGGGTTCTAAAGAAATATGGGGTTACACATCGTCTTTCTACGGCTTATCACCCACAAACGAGTGGGCAAGTCGAGGTTTCAAACCGAGCTTTGAAGAGGATCTTGGAGAGATCCGTAGGAGAAAACCGACAATCTTGGTCGGATAAGTTGGACGATGCTTTATGGGCCTTTAGGACCGCTCATAAGACGCCCATTGGGTGCACTCCCTATAAGCTTGTGTATGGAAAGAATTGTCATTTGCCTATCGAATTGGAACACAAGGCTTATTGGGCCCTAAAGCATTGTAATGATGATATGGAGACCGCGGGAAAACACCAGAAAATGCAATTAAATGAATTGGATGAATTGAGGGATATTGCTTATGAAAATTCATTGATTTATAAAGAGAAAACTAAAAAGTTGCATGATTCAAAAATTAAAAACCGGGTTTTTAACATTGGGGATCAAGTTTTGCTTTTTAATTCTAGATTGAAAATCTTTTCCGGTAAATTGAAATCCCGTTGGTCCGGTCCATTCACCGTGACTCAAGTGTTTCCATATGGGACCATCGAGCTAGCTCAAGATGATGGTCCTAACTTCAAGGTGAATGGACATAGGTTGAAGCACTACTTTGGTGGGGAAGTTCCATCCTTGAACTACCTCGACCAAGTCACCTTCCCCAATGATAAATAGTATTGAGGGGATCGAGTCGAGCTCATGACTCGGTAATCAAAAACGAGGTGCCTCGTGGGGGAGTCCCATGCTTATCCTATGTACATATTATCGCTTTCTAATATAGCTTACGTGTGGGGATTTGTGCCCTTCCAACCTTTGTTTCGTGGTTGTTTGTGAATTGTGAACTTTAGATGATCATGATCTTCACGATTGGAGCCTCTCGTGTTCGTTTTATGGGAGCACTCGATCGTTTGCTTTGGAGACATTTCTCAATATCCATGATATATCCTTTGATGTTCTAACCTTAGGTTTTTAGCACACTTCATAAACGGCTATTAATTTAACGGTTACACCCTTTCCATGCTAGATTAGGCATTCGACTACGTCTCTAGTATGGGGGTGTTTGCACCCCTAGACTAGAAACATTGAGGACAATGTTTAACTTTAGTATGGGGGGGGTGATTAGATACTTGCCTTGCCAAACCTTCACGCTTTCCAAAGTTTATTGTTTTGTTTATCGTTTTGTTGCAAAATAAGGCTAAAAATGGCCAAATTTGAAATTTTTTCTCATGTTTTATAAGTGTTTGAAGACACGAATGTAGGTTTTCCGATGGCGAGAATAAGAGTAATTTTTGACTCGACCGTGTGTGTTGAGCACTTAGCTTTGATTTCTTAACTACACATTAGGCTAAGTCTCTTAAATGAGGACGAGAAATGATAGAGTTAATTATAAGTTACTATGCTAAACGTAGAGTACTCGTATTCTTTCAAAAACTCATGTGTTCTCGTTGTTTGCTTATTCTCCCTTCGCATGTAAATATTTTTGCTTAATAAATATTGACTTAGCGGTTTAGTTAGGATTGTTGGGTTTCTAGTCTTTTCTAGTAGCTTCCGTGTAATTAAATTGGGAAGACATTAAGGTATCGCCAGCGTCACGGTTTTGAAGTATTGGCACCCTAATAATCGAAAGCTTCACCCAATAATAAGATTTCAAGTGCTCACCTAAATCTAGCAAACAATTTGAAGCCCTACAAGGCCGAAAAATCTATGCAAAAATTGAAAGTGAATCAAGCCTTAATCTTCGAAGCTTTAAAGATCCAAAATTCGCTTTAGCGTGAGGATATACGTCTTTGGCTAATAAAACCACCGATGAGGCGGATAATAAAAGGCAAGGCAAGACCGAAGTCATAATAAAAGCTTCATGGCGAAGTTGAATAAAAGATGGAGGTAAACCAAAGATAATAAGGCCCTTCCGTTAGGGGGCGTATAAAAGTCTTGGTAATAAGTCTCATGTTCAAAACCGTTATAAAACCGTGTTTATCGATTCTTCTTGTAGACTTAATTTTTTGACATCGTTGTCTATTAGGAGGGGTTATTGATTTGATGGTCTTAGTTACACCGTTAGGACTCTATTTTTAGACCTAAATCTCTATTATCGCATAAGTCAAACAATGTATCCTCGTGAAACATTTAAGACATCATAAAATATAAGAGATACAACTTAGGAATAATGGGAGGATAAGTACGTGATTAGGGCATATGAGTAGTGTTAGCATTACTAACTTATAATGACAATGATCTCGTTGCACGCTTGGCATGGAATTGGAGTGAAAATCGAGGATGATGAAATTATTTCTAACGAAGCATTCACGTGTTCTTATTCTATGAACCTAAACGTCCCATTTTGCGATGAAAATCATACATTATGTCTATAACACAAGTAGTAGTAATAGTAGTAGTGTAGCTAGTTTATCATTCCAATAAAGTGAATAAAATGAATTTTGGAGATGCTATGGTACTTTATTCTAGTATTGCGTGAGGGCACAGCAATGGTTTAGTATGGGGGAGTGATGAGACTGCTTTTATACATAGTCTCATCTTCCGAATAGGGCTTAAAATGCATTAAATATCATCAAAATACCCAAATATATGCTTGTTTTTGTTGCTTGTGTATTTTAGGTACGGATATTGAGAAAATGACAAAAGATCACAAGAATCATGCAAAAACGAACACGGGAAACGAAGCCGCACAATGAACCAAGCCCTAGTGAAGACTTTCCCAAGATCAACCCTTTAAGATTTGAAGAATTATGAAGAAGGGTCCTCCAATTATGAAGAATTGACACTTTATACCCTTGTATCCTCATAATTACAAGTTTGGTCCCTAAAGTTTGTCAAAATTACAAAAAGGACCCTTAACTTTGAAGATTTGGCAAGTTTAGCCCCTCAACAAAGCTAAATTGTCAACCAATATCATCCACAAAGTCAAATACATCATGAAGTCCTTCAAAGTACAAGAAATGACAAGTTTGGTCCTTTGAAAATCTCAAAATTACAAAAAGGACCCTCAACTTTCAACATTTGGCAAAAATAGTCCCTCAATCATCAAGACTTGGCAATTTCAGTCCTCCAAAATGTCAATTATACAAGTCTAGACCATTATCATTAAAGAAAATACCAAATCAGTCCTTGAAGAATTCAAAAATGGCAAGAAATACCCCTGAAATCATTTTACAAAACTTTTTGGGGCAAAAGTGTGAAGTTTGAAACTTCAATAACAAAGGAAACGAGTTTTGGGCTATTTATTTACAAAGTGGCAAGAAGAAGAAAGAAAGGGGGTAATATTGGGCCAGACAAAGAAGTTACATAGGCCAGTGTCATGGTGACACGTGCCCCACTCACCCTAAACAACCAATCAACACACCCCATTGTGCCCTGTCACCTTCCACCCACAACAGATTATAACTAATCTGATTAATTTATTAAACACGCGCTAAACACAACTTTCAAATCCCAAAACAGATTAAAACACCCACTATTCACACATGAACACAAATTGGGTATTTGTGTTTAAGCCAAAATTAAACCACCAAAGCATCCAGATTAGTGATTAAGCTTGTCTTAATCATAACCCAACTCAAAAATCCCTTGCCACCTCACCACACATGTCACATGGGACATGCCCTGCTACAAAGAGGAAGAAGATGCCAAAATAGCCAGAAGAATCCAACGTCCCACAAGCAGCTTACATCCTAAGCTTACTTTGGACCCTTTGATCAAATTTCACCCCTGCCAACTCATGCAAACGTCCAAGAAAACATCACATGAGTCCAAGGTTTTCAAATTCTACAAGGGCATATTTGGGACTTCAACCATTAGGGTTTTTAGTTATTAGCTGTTCCTTAGTCACTTGTAAGGCTATATAAAGCCACTTAGGCCTTCACATTTCAGTTTGCTTTTGATTTTTCCTTGGTTCAAGTTTCTGTAAATCCTATTTCTAAGTTAATGAAATTGAGTTTGAAATCTTGAAGAAAAGTCATTGGCCAATCTTATTTACTGCTTTCATTTGTTATATGCTTGTTAGTTCTTGAAGTTCAAAACCTGTTTTCAAAAGAGGAGTGTGCAAAAGTTTGCATATTTCCTCATTTTCTTGATATTTTGCTAAGTCTTGTTCCAATCTTGGAATTCTTGGGCTATAGGGCTGATCATAGCATCCTAACTGAGTTGGTTAAGGTGTGGTGAGGCTTATAACTTGGGGATAATCAAGTGAGGGGTAACAAGGTTGCATCAATCAAGTTTTCCAAAGTTTCTGATTTTTATGATATTGTGCTTAACCCTTGTTCAATCTTAGCAGGCTTATTGTGGAAGCTTGTGCTTGTTCTTGCTAGCACATAAGCTCAAAATTCGTGGGTGTGGATGTACATCCATGAGGTTTGCATACTTAATCTCAAAATCTGCTTAAATTGTGATTTTTGGTGATATTTGTATGAAACTTATGTTCTTGTGAATTTTGTGGCTTGTTCTTGCTTGAATCTGTTTATTATACTTGTTTTAGTGTTAATTGATGCTTGGTTGGCCTGAAATCTCATTTTGCTTTTGAAAATTGTGATTTGAAAAAGTTAAAGGGGTGTTTGGGTCTACTGGTTTATGCTTGTAACTTGTTATTGTGTTAAGGGAAGTTGTTGTTTATGCTTTGTATCTGCTATACCTTTGTTTGAGAGTGTTTTGCTGCAAGTTTTTGGGTTTGAACACTTGAATTAATCAATCTGGTATATAGACCTTGTTTCTGCTTGTTTTGACCTAGGATTTTGGGAACACTTAGTGTGTATGCATGCTTAGGGATAAAAGTGGTTTAAACAAAGTTAATATAACCTGTTTGAAAGAGTTGGGGTGTTGAATCTGGCTTAAGTGTCAAATACATCAGCAAAGTAGAAAAACTGCATGTGTTAGTGTTCATCAGTAACTTTCATTGCTTGAATCTTGCTTAATTCTTTGAACCAGTGCATGAAACCTGTTTAGACTTGCTTATTGGAGTTTATTATAGCTTGTGTGTGCATTTGGTTGAATTTGGCTGGCTGATTTGTGCTAAAACTGCTCATAAGTGCTTAACTGCTTATTGTTCATGTATGTGCAATGTCTGATGATTGATTGATTAAACTGTATCAATTGGGTGTTAGTGATTGTGTTATTTTGATTGTTATTGACTCCTTTTGATCCAAAGATCATTTGGGTGCCTTTGTGAAATCTGAATCCAAGAAAAAGTCACTAAAGACAAAAAGTCAAAATAGTCAAGCAGTGGAAAAAGTTTCCACTGCTCAACATCCAAAACTAGCCCCTGCTAGTGCAATTTTGTCATCAGCCTATCAATAAGCTATTCTAGCTTATTCTGACTTGCAACAACTTATTTTTTGTGATAGATCTTCATTATTTGACCCATTTAAGTAAACTGGAGCTTATTGGACTTTGACTGACTTTTTACTAGAAAACCAACTTGTTTGACTTTTATCATAAGTGCTTATTTGATTTTCTAGCTTATTGAGTGTGCTTATTGAGTAGGTCTTTGGTTTTTAAGTTTAGTTTTGTCAAAAGAAACATTTTGCAACTTGAATCAGCTTCTGAGGTGGTCTAGATCATAAAAACGACTATTTTGTCGTTTTGTGAATAAGTTTGTGACCTGTTTCTGGCTTATTAAGTGGGCTTATTTGAAAATTCTTTTTGCAGAAGTCTTTGTTAGGTCAAAAGAAGTTTGTGTGTAAAATTTTAGCTTATGGCAACAGCTTATGGCTTAATGGGCTTAAAAGCCCATTAAGAATAAGCTGCTTATTATAAGTTGGCTTATTTCACATTTTCAGCTTTTGGGCCTTTGGAAAAAGTTGTTTAAAATCAAATTTTGAGTCAACCTGTGCTTTTTGGGCTTATTTTGAACACTTTTTCTTATTGTGCCTTAATTAAGCCCAATAAGGGACTGTTTTGGGTTTGGCCCATTTTCTAGGCCCAATAGGGGTGTTTAGGTAATTTCACTTTCATTTATGAGTTATTTAGGTTAAATTAAGCTAGTTTGTAAGTTTTTAGAATTTTTTATAATTTTTGGATTTTTAATATTATTTTAATATTATTTTATTATTAAAAATTAAAAGTCTGATTTTCTAGGTTTCTATATTTTTCCTAGGTTCTAAACACTTAATTAGGATTTTTGCAACTTTCCAAATATTTTTTAGGTCTTTTAATTATTTGTTATAATTAATTTAAGATTTAATTGATTTTAGGAGTTTTTAATTGTTTAAAAATAGTTTTTATTGGTCTTAAAATTTTGAAAATAGTTTTTAGCTTAATTAGAGTATTTTTTTGAGGTTTACAAACTTGAAAATCTTGTCTAGGGCTTTTTAATAATTAATTTTGATTTTTAGGGCTTTAATTAGCATTAAAAAGTTATTATCTAATTAATTAAAAGGTTTTTGCAAGTTTTGATTTTTTGTAAACTCTTTGCATATTATTAGGAATTTTTGGTAATTTTTAGAAATTTTTAGGTTTAAATTTTAATTTTGGTGGTTTTTACGACTTTACGTGTACGCCTTTTTAGAATAAGTTTAATCCGTCTTGATAACCGTCTTTCTCTTCTAATCCCTTTTCTATTTTTCTTTCTCAAATATAATCACAAATTAATCCATATCATTACACACATAACACACTAGCCTCCTTGAGAACGAACTCACTTTGGGTCATTCACACGCGGTTTTCCTAAATCGTCGTGCTCACTTGCCCTACTTTGTGCATCCTTTTCCTAAAGGTGTACAAAAACTCAACATCAGGCACGATCCGTCCTGAGTTCTTGGTTCTGAGTTCTTGGTTCGTGGGGCACGATCCGTCCTGAGTACTTGTGCATCGTCTCTTCGGAGGCAAGATATCTCGACGGGGATATAGTTCATCTTCCACAGGTGGTGTGGGAAAGATCCGGATAGTGTGGTGTGTTCTTGTGTGTGATGGGATACTTCTTGATTGTTATAGTGTGCTTTGTGAATTGTAGATGTGATTGGTACTTGGCTTGAGTTTTGTTGTGGATGCATGTAGCATGATTATCACATTATGGTCCATTACTATAAATTGTTTTTCTTCAACTTATTTACAGCGGATGTCAAGGTTTCTTATGATGTTCTAGATAATTTAAATCTATGTTCTCACCAACTTTATGTTGACAGATTTTAGTGTCATTTTCAGGTGAGGTAGTTGAGAAGGATGCTATTAGAAGTGTGGCTAGAGTTTAGAGGCTGCTAGAATTGCATTAGGAGGAATCCCTTTCCTCTTGGATTTTATTTTGTCTTTTGATTTAGTATATTGTTTGATACCTATATGTTTGATGTGTGTTATTTTAATGTCTTTGGTAAGAGGTAGGCCTGTTACCTACTTACCTAGACGCCTGCATTGTTTGAGATATTGTCATGACATTATGTCACCTTTTTATGACATTTATATTTCATTTAGTTAACTCTATAGACACGCTATTGTTGTGATGATATCCATACGTCGCGCCCCATATTCCGCCATGGTGGGGTATGACAGAATGGTATCAGAGATAATGGTTATAGAGAATTAGGTTGCCTAGTCGCGTAGCCTAGTCTATAGCTTAAGGGTCCCTGCATATAGGCGTCATAGGGGTATGTGTGCATTTTATAATAGTTGATGTGTTTGGATGTTATTTTTGCGATATTTGTTAAGTTATGAACTAGTATGGTTCATACTTAACTACATGTTATTTTCTTTACGAGTTTTGACTAGTGCGGGTTGAACCATAGTCGTATACGCTAGTCATTGTTGGATTTCGTTTAATTACGTTTTCATGTTCTTTATATATTTTGAATTTTGTCTACGCTAGTTCAGCTGGACTATGAGTTTATTTGTTTCATGCATTGACTATGTTATTTTAATACATGGGATTTTGGATCTTATTTTATGTTTTGGTTATGTGCTTAATGAGTTGTAGGATCTATGTGCTTATTTGAGTTGGTAGACTGATGTTTTATGTGTAGTATTAATTCTTATAAGTGTCATCATAGGAGGGAGTGAATTAGTGAAAGGGGACTGGTATAAGTATGGTGGCCAACATAGTTATACAAGTACCACGACATCAATGGATTCCTAGGTATGGTTGCATGAAAGAGGGTTAATACATGCTTGTATTGTATATGTTGTATGGATTTGAGTGTATGTACGCCTATGCCTATATATGTGTATATCCTTTCTACTTATCGGTTGTATTCTTAGGATGGTTTTATAGCTCTTCATTCTTTGGGATGTTCAACTTCATTAGTAGCGCATTTATCGAGTCCTCATTTCACATGTTTGTTTATACGGTACTTTTGGTGTAGAAGCTATTGAGAGGGTGGAGATTTATTTTGGAATAACGATATCTTTTGTTTTGAGTCTTACATGGTAAAAAAATGGAACTTGCAAATAGTAAAAAGATAGTTGTTGGTAGTCGATAAAATGAGAGTAAAGTGTCGAAAACGTGTTTGAAATAAGGTGAAATATAAATTCTTTAACATATAAGCATGGCTTATTTATTTTTAAAATATTTTGGTTTTGATCACCTAAAGTTATTGTTCTTTAGTTAAAATATTGTTCTTATTTAATTAAATATGTTTAAATCAAGTAATTAATCATATGATGGGTGAGAGTTTTAACTTTATTGAATAAAAATAAATTAGACCTTAAATTTTGTAATTAATAACGGGTTTTTTTTTGTATAAATCAGAGTAGCCAGAAACTGTCGCTAAACTGTCAAAATTCGTCGCTAAACTGTCAGAAACTGTCGCTAATGTCTAGGCAGATTTTAGGTAAAATCGTTTTGGTCATAACTTATTCGTTTTTAAAGCTTTTTGAGTGATTCAAAAGACTAAAAATTAGGTACTCGGAACGTAATTTTCAAATATTCAGAAAGTTTGGTAATTGGAAGTCAGTAGCTTGGTCGAATTAATTGTACAAATGTCAAGTTCAAGGTTAATTTTCGGACAACATGGGTTAAACTCGTGTTTTAGGTATTTTGGAGTAATAAACACTTGGAGGGTTAACATAGAGATGAGTTGGGATGGAATTTGAGAGTTCTTTAGACTTTAGAATACGTGGTTATATTTGATGAGTTTTGATTTATGGTTTTAATAAGTTTCCTCGTAGACGGTTAATGCTCATGTGTTGTTGGTTGAGATTATTTATTATAAATTAAGTTTACGCTTGAACGTGAAGGTTTTATCAGGGATATGTATCCTCGTTTGTTTGCTGAGAATAAGTTTGAGTTTGGGAGTAAATCTCGGGACGAGATTTCTATTAGGAGGGAGTGATGTGACAACCCTAGATTTTGGATTTGTCACTTTTGACTGTTTGATGTTGATCATGTGCTTGGTGTGCGTTTATGTGTTATGTGCTCATATTTGAGACTTTATCATGATGTTAGACATTGTTTACGTAGTACATGGTACGTTATATGATGATGTGATGGGGTTGGTGCGTGCTCATGAGTTCACATGAATGTATAAATCATGGTATAAGTTGGAAATGAAATGAGTTCAGAAATGAACTGCAGAAAAGTTCGGGTATCGTTTTGATAAGGTTTCGTGTACGTATCGTATGTTGTATGTATGTATTAAGTATATATAATATGGTTAGGATAAGTTTTATAGTTACTTTCTATATTTAGAAACTTTTAGAAATGAAAGCTAGTTCAAAAATCGCGTAAAAAGTCGAAAAATTAGCAAAAGGGTAACCGGTTTGGTCCCGAAAGTGTATAGGAGTATAAGTAAACATAAAATAGAAGGGGGAGAGTGTAAATATGATAAGTCGAATTTTTGGGTCCCATGGCCTTAATTTTAATAATTAAATTAATAAAAATAGGATAATTACCATTTAAAAGTCCTAATTGGGCCTAAACTTGTCCAGAAGGTTACCAAGGCCTATATAAACACCCCTAGACCCCTAAAAACGACTAATAACCCTAAATAAACCTAAAATCAGTCTAAATCTTCCATGGATATCAAGAGAAGTCAAAATTATGATTAGGGTTCATTAATTTTTCTTGTTTCAAGGTAAGTGATCAATTAAACCTTAATATAATTTATGTTTTTATTAATTAATCATAATTGTATTGTTAATTAACCATCATTGAGATGATTAGGGTTTTATTAATTTTCTGGAAAAATATATTAATTAAGATCCATTAATGATTTTAGGGTTTGTGTTATAAATATAGGGATAATTAATGATATTTAGAGGGTTAGTGCATAAAGGCGTAAAACAGTCTGATTTTTAAGGCTGTCTTGTGTCGACTGTTCCGGTCAGTAGGTAGCACCTTTGGTCGAGTTTCTTTTTTTTAAAATTATGTTCAGAGAGTCTACTTTTCAAAAATTTAAGGTTGGTCGAAAATGGAGTTCGGGAAGGTCGTCAAATAATTTTTACAAAAACAGTGCGCTGTTCAGGAAT
The DNA here is from genome assembly GCA_025667525.1 of Glebionis coronaria. Classification (NCBI taxonomy): domain Eukaryota; kingdom Viridiplantae; phylum Streptophyta; class Magnoliopsida; order Asterales; family Asteraceae; genus Glebionis; species Glebionis coronaria. Next base: position 247,021,080 of record CM046881.1, on the reverse strand, counting down.
AAATTTTGATTTCGGGGATTTGAGTCAAAACCTAACCAAACGAATGAGATAGCCAAAGATTTTTGATTTGGGAACTCTTTATAATGTATATAAAAGTACTGGAGGTTTTCAATAAAAGTTATAGTGTTTAGGTCGGGCTTTTGGTGTCGAACATTTAGCATGTACAGAAAATCAGTTTTGGTGAAAACGACTTTTGGCGTAGAGACTAAACGAAAGGGTTAAACGTGTAATTAGAAAGTAAAATTGGTTTTTGAAGTTCTTAGATCACATAACAACATAACTCCAGTAGGGTAGGAGTCAAGTGTGGTGTTAAGTTCACTTCATGTGATCGTTTAGTGACTAGTAAACCGTACCGGGGAAAAACTAGAATTTTACGTATAAAATAGCTTGTAGTGGGAGAACTAGATAGTGGGGATTGGGGGATTAGATTCATATCCTTGATTGTTACTTAACTTGGGTGTTAAGAACTGAGCTAAGGGTGTCGTGTATGATTTTATAGGTTTGCAGGAGTGCTAGCTTGATGTGCTATCAGGTGAGTTCATAGTCCCATTTTTGCTACGTTTTTAAATGTTTTTCCAGTATGGGATGGAGATGACACTTGAAATGTTCTTTAACATGATTTAGTACTATGTTTTAAATGTGTGGACATAAATGTGTTATTGTGTGACTTGCGTGCTTATGTGTTCTCATATGTGCTTTGATATGTGTTCTGCTATGTGAATCTTGTTTGGGTTGTGATTGGCTTTGGTACATAGATGTATGGGCGTCTATGGGACCAGTTGTGATGTGTGTGGGGCGTGGGGCACGATCCATCCTGAGTTCTTGGTTCTGAGTTCTTGGTTCGTGGGGCACGATCCGTCCTGAGTACTTGTGCATCGTCTCTTCGGAGGCAAGATATCTCGACGGGGATATAGTTCATCTTCCACAGGTGGTGTGGGAAAGATCCGGATAGTGTGGTGTGTTATTGTGTGTGATGGGATACTTTTTTATTGTTATAGTGTGCTTTGTGAATTGTAGATGTGATTGGTACTTGGCTTGAGTTTTGTTGTGGATGCATGTAGCATGATTATCACATTATGGTCCATTACTATAAATTGTTTTTCTTCAACTTATTTACAGCGGATGTCAAGGTTTCTTATGATGTTCTAGATAACTTAAACCTATGTTCTCACCAACTTTATGTTGACAGATTTTAGTGTCATTTTCAGGTGAGGTAGTTGAGAAGGATACTATTAGAAGTGTGGCTAGAGTTTAGAGGCTGCTAGAATTGCATTAGGAGGAATCCCTTTCCTCTTAGATTTTATTTTGTCTTTTGATTTAGTATATTGTTTGATACCTATATGTTTGATGTGTGTTATTTGAATGTCTTTGGTAAGAGGTAGACCTGTTACCTACTTACCTAGACGCCTGCATTGTTTGAGATATTGTCATGACATTATGTCACCTTTTTATGACATTTCTATTTCATTTAGTTAACTCTATAGACACGCTATTGTTGTGATGATATCCATACGTCGCGCCCCATATTCCGCCATGGTGGGGTGTCACAATGCTTTTCACATCACCTTGGATCTTTAGCAATAAGATTGAATCCTCATGCCTTGTTAGGGCCTTTTCGGACTCGCCAATCTTCGCGCCCCGCTTCATAGGTTATGCCTTGCCTATGAACTCTTATCATTACCGAGCAAATTTTAAACGATCTTGGGCTAGAATCTAAGTAACCTTTCAAATCGTACGACCTTACTTATTGCAGATAAATTATTAGCAAGCGATGGGAGAATAGGCAAATAATTACACCAAGTGAGCTTGTGCAAGAATAGCGACTTATAATTGACTCTATCATTTCTCGTTCTCCACAATTTAAAATCTCAAGTAATGAGACTCGTGGATGCTTAGCCTAATAAACCAATTAAGGTCTACATGGTTAAGGATACTAGCTAGAATAAACTTGGATAAGTCTATTCGGGTTGAGTCAAAATAATCGCAACGGGCCTAATATGTCAAAGATTTCAAAACTAGCTACACCACTTATTAATATTTTTTACTTTATTGCGGGATATATACATATGAAAGCAACGATAAAAATTTAAAAATCACGACTAAATGGCCAAAGTTAATTAAAAATTTAAAAAATGTTGAAAAAGATGATTTTCCGGTTAAATGAAGGCATTTTCATGGAAAAGTCCACTTAAAACTTCGATAGAAGTCCCCCCTACACTTAAGATAAACATTGTCCTTAATGTTTAAGCATGTGGGAAAAGTCTCCGCTACACTTATGACATTGTGCACGTTGGTTAACTCAAGTTAAGGAAGAGACGACTAACGTGATCAATTTCAAATGTGAGTATGAAGAAAATTGAATCACGATAGTTGAGAGATAGAACCGGATTTCGGATAACACGGGAGCACGGTTCTTCAAAGGTTCCAAAAGTGCATTCATCCCTGTAATCACATCACCACACAAACAAAAAGCACCTATAGAGGCCCCCTACACTTAGGAGGTTAAAACAGAAAAGGATAGATACTCGGGCTGCCTCCCGAGGAGTGCTTGTTTTTTATAACCGAGTCACGAGCCTGACTCGACCCAAAATTAGTTCATGGGGAACGTGGTGAGGGATGGAATAATCTCATGGGAGATGTCCTCACCAAAGTACAACTTCACTCATTGGCCATTCACCTTAAAATTCGGTCCATTAGGTTGAGCGAGCTCGAGAGTACCATATGGAAAAATTTGGGCAATGGTGAATGGCCCGGACCAACGAGATTTCAGCTTGCCCGAAAAGATTTTCAACCGAGAGTTGAAGAGTAAAACTTTGTCTCCAACTTGGAACTCTCGGTTCTTAATCTGAGAGTCGTGAATGAGCTTAGTCTTCTCCTTATAGATCAAAGAATTTTCATAAGCCTCATTACGGAGTTCATTCAGCTCATTGAGTTGGATCTTGCGTAGGTCACCGGCTTTGTTGATATCGAAATTAGCCCACTTCAAGGCCCAATAAGCCTTGTGCTCCAACTCAATGGGGAGGTGGCATGCTTTCCCGTACACGAGACGATATGATGTACAACCAATCGGAGTCTTGTATGCGGTACGAAAAGCCCACAAAGCATCATCAAGTTTATCAGCCCATGAGGCACGATGCTCTCCCACGGTTCTTTCCAGAATTCGCTTTAATCCTCGGTTGGATATTTCAGCCTGGCCATTAGTTTGTGGGTGGTAGGCGGTGGAAAGACGATGATTTACACCGTACTTAGCCATGACTCTAGCAAATTGGTCATTGCAAAAATGAGTCCCGCGATCACTAATAATGGCACGAGGCACACCGAATCTAGCGAATAGCGATTTCAAAAAGTTACAAACCACCCTTGCGTCATTAGTAGGTAAAGCTTTGGCTTCAACCCACTTTGAAACGTAGTCAACGGCTACAAGGATGTATTTGTTTTTTTAGATGAAGGGAATGGCCCCATAAAGTCGATACCCCAAACATCAAAGATTTCACATTCTTGTATGAAATTTTGAGGCATCTCATCTTTATGTGTGATCTTGCCTTGTTTTTGGCAAGCATCACATCGTTTAACCATCTCGTGAGCATCACGGTAAATGGTGGGCCAATAAAATCCCGAGTCAAACACTTTTTTGGCGGTGTAGTTGGGACCAAAGTGACCACCAGTGGGTCCTTTGTGGCAAGCGTCAAGGATTTCTAAAGCTGCCGGTCCATCAACACATCGGCGAATAATCAAATCAGCACATTGTTTGAAAAGATACGGGTCATCCCAAAAGTAAGTCTTAATGTCTTTGAAGAACTTTTTCTTTTGTTGGGATGTTAACCCGTCAACGAGAATTCCACCCGCCAAGTAGTTTGAAATGTCCGCAAACCACGGGGTTTCATCAGAAGTCGAATTGATAGACATTAAGGTCTCTAGGGGAAAAGAATCATTGATTTCTTTGTTCGGATGATCCCCTTGGTAAGGATCCTCAAGTCTACTGAGATGATCCGCGGCTAGGTTTTCAGCTCCCTTCTTATCACGAATTTCGATTTTAAATTCTTGAAGTAGCAAAACCCAGCGAAGAAGTCTTGGTTTGGAATCTTGTTTGGTTAACAAGTACTTCAACGCGGAATGATCGGTGTAAACGATGGTGGTAAAAAGGACAAGATAGGGGCGAAATTTTTCAAAGGCATAGACAACAGCTAAAAGCTCTTTTTCGGTTGTCGTATAATGCAATTGAGCTCCTGTCATAGTCTTGCTAGCGTAATGGATCGGTTGGAAGTGTTTGTTCACTCTTTGGCCTAGAACCGCTCCAATAGCAAAGTCGCTAGCATCGCACATCAACTCAAAGGGAAGCTCCCAATTTGGGGTAACCAAGACCGGTGCCTTAGTTAGCTTATCCTTAAGCAAGTTGAAGGCTTCAAGACACTCTGTGGAAAAGATAAAAGGAGTATCTTTTTCCAAGAGGTGGGTCATCGGGCGAGCGATTTTAGAAAAATCTTTGATAACGCGACGGTAGAAGCCCGCATGACCCAGGAAACTTCTCACACCCTTCACGGTTGAAGGTGAAGGCAACTTAGCGATAACATCGACTTTAGCACGGTCCACTTCAAGACCGGCTTTGGAGATTTTGTGTCCTAGCACGATGCCCTCTTTTACCATGAAATGGCATTTTTCCCAATTAAGAACAAGGCGAGTGTCTTCGCACTACTTAAGCATACGTTCTAAATTGGCAAGGCAAGCAGAGAAAGAATCGCCATAAACCGAGAAATCATCCATGAATACTTCCATAGTGTCTTCCACCATGTCATGGAATATAGCCATCATACACCTTTGGAACGTCCCAGGAGCATTGCATAAACCAAAAGGCATACGTTTGTAAGCAAATGTTCCGTAGGGACAAGTGAATGTGGTCTTTTCTTGGTCTTTGGGATCGATGGGAATTTGAAAATACCCGGAGAAACCGTCTAAAAAGCAGTAATAGTCATTACCCGCAAGACGCTCGAGCATTTGATCCATGAAAGGAAGAGGAAAGTGGTCTTTTCTCGTGGCATCATTGAGCTTGCGATAATCAATACAAACTCTCCACCCAGTAACGAGACGAGTGGGAACCAACTCGTTGTGTTCTTTGGGAACAACGGTTATTCCGCCCTTCTTGGGCACACAATGGACGGGACTTACCCATGGCGAATCCGAGATAGGGTAAATCAAGCCGGCATCTAGAAGTTTGATAACCTCTTGTTTGATGACGTCATGAATGCGAGGATTAACCCTTATTTATCTCTGGATTGCGGGTTTAAAGTCATCTTCCATGAGAATCTTGTGAGTACAAAAGTTCGGATCAATTCCGCGGATATCAGAAATTTTCCAAGCAATTGCCTTCTTATGATCTTTAAGCACGGCGATGAGGCGAGATTTCTCTTCTTCTTTCAAGTCCTTAGCAATGATGACGGGCGACTTCTTCTTATCTTCAAGGAACACGTACTCGAGATGAGGCGGAAACTCCTTAAGTTCTAAATCCGGAGGATTTTCGATGGGAGGCGTATTCAAAGTCGGAGCATCGATAGCAATAACCGTGGGAGATGGTGGAGAAAGATTGTCTTCTTTAAGAAGGTTTTCAATGAGGCGAAGATCTTCATCCCAATCGGTGGGAGAATCGTCATGTTCTAAGTTCACATCTCCCATGGTGGCTTCCAAATCTTTCCAAAGGAAATCACTTTCTCCAAATAGAGATAGTGATGAATCAATAGAGGAAACGGTCTCAACATTGGGAAGAGAGGTAGGAATACTTTTACAAGCATCTTTGAAGTGTTCTTCACATGCCTCATCAAGAACGTCAATACAATTAACACTCTCGTATGAATAAGGCTGTTTAGAAAGCTTTCCCATGTTGAAAACGATTTTATCGTCACCCACTCTCATGATAAGCTCACCGGCTTCAACATCGATGAGAGTGCGACCGGTCCTCAAGAATGGGCGACCAACAATTAATGGCACACGAGGGTCCATATCGTAGTCGACGACGACGAAATCGGCAGGAAAAGTGAATTTGTCGACTCCTACAAAGACGTCTTCGGCTATCCCCACTGGATAAGCAACCGTATAGCTAATTCCAAAGTCATTTTGGTGGGGACAAGCTCAGGGAGAGATAATTGCTTCCAAACGCTTAGAGGCATTAAATTAATACTGGCACCTAGATCGGCTAGGGCCATGCAATTCTCTACTCCCGGGAAGTTACAAGGGATTAAGAAGCGACCCGGATCACCAAGCTTGGTTGGAAATTTCCTTAAGAGCACTGCAGAGCAATTCTCATTAAGTTGGGTGTTAGCAATATCAAGAAGCTTCTCCTTGTCGCTGAGAAGATCTTTGAACATTTTCGCGTACTTAGGCATGTGAGCGAGAGCCTCAGCGAAGGAGATGTTAAAATTCAATTGTTTAAACATTTTGAGAAAGTTCGAAACTTGAATATCGTTCTTGCTTTTGAGCTTCTCTTTCCTCAACCTAGATGGATAAGGTATATCGGAAGAAGAGGAAGGCTTTGGAATCGAAGGATCACTCACATCCTTGGGTGGAGGAGGGGTAGAAGTAAGAGGTGGAGAAATTAGGGAAGTAGAAGGTTGAGGAATAGGAGCAGGTGACTCATTTTCCTTAATCACAATCACCGGTGGAGGTATAGGAAGCTCGGGTTCCTTGGTACCTTTGCCACTGCGAGTGGTGATTGCTTTCATCTCCCCTCTTGGATTCGCAACGGTGTTACTCGGAAGAGTACCCGAAGAAGAGGATTGATTACCTTGGAAGAAACCAGCCATCATGTTCTTTAAGTCATTCGTTTGACTTGCCAAAGTGTTTCTCATATCAGCTCTCAGATCGTTTCCTTGTTTCACCGTGTCTGCTTTCAAGTTGAGCACTTCCCGCTGGAGATTTTCCACAATCACATCATTGGTCCGCATGTAGGTTTCAACATCTTGGTGTAATGCGGTGGGTTGGTTGGGAGGAGGAGCATGGTATGCAGGTGGTTGATAAGAAGGTTGTTGGTAAACTTGGTTGTTTCTTTGAGGTGGATATGGTTGTTTGTGAGGTGGTATGTATGGTGCACGAGGTTGTTGTTGTTGTTGAGGAGGGCGATTGACGTTTTGTTGTTGGTTTGGGTTGTTAGGAGGAAAACCAGGTGGTGAGAGATAGTTGTTAGAGCGGTAGCTAAGCAAGTTGCGGTCACCTTGAGGACGAGATTGATAAGCGGCCGGAGGATAGGTACCGTATGCTGCATTCACATTATCAGAAGGATAATCTTGGGTGGCGGTACAAGTGGTGTAAGAATGAGGACCCCCGCATATTTCACATGGTTGGTTTACAGCATTGACTTGAGCGTTTTTAGCGTTGATGTTGTTGGTGTTGCTGGCGGTTTGGGTAGCAAGCGATTCAAGAAGCGCAGTGATTTTCGCTTGTCGTTGTCACTATTACTAGCACTAGCGGCATTGGTCCGCACACTCTTGGTTTGCACATGAGACTTATTCTCAATGATATCCCAAGCAGCATTGGAAGTCTTAACCAAAATATTATCCCCCGAGGCACTGTTTATTGAATCTTGGTCAGTCATGCTTAAACCATTATAAAAAGTATTAATTTGGTGCACTTTGGTAAAACCATGTTGTGGGCACTTTCTTAAAAGATCTTTAAAATGGTCCCAAGATTCACTAAAAGACTCATCGTACTTTTATTCAAAATTGATAATTTCATTCCGCAAAGCGGTAGTACGAGAGGGTGGGAAAAAGTAGTTGATAAACTTGGTCTCCAAATCTGTCCACGTAAGAATACTTTGTGGCGGTTCCTTAGCAAGCCAATGCCGGGCTTGTCCCTCTAAAGAAAAGGGAAAAAGTTGTAAACGGATTACCTCTTGTGGAACACCATTGAATTTGACCGTATTCGTGAGTTGCAAGAATCTCTTGATGTGGTCATGAGGATCATCAATGGTACGCCCCAAGAATGGTTGAGCAGAGACCATCTGGATAAAGCCGGATTTGAGCTCAAAGTTGTTGGCTGCAATCACGGGTATGACAATTGGATCATTGTTGCCCTCTACATGTGCTTGTAACAGTTCAATCATAGGGCGATTATCCGGTAGAGGCTCATTGTTGTTGTTATTATTGTTGTTGAGAGGTGGATTGTTATTGTTTTGAGGTGGGTTATTGTTGTTGTTTTGTACACCGGCCATGTCTAAGTCTTCGAGAGGCTCGGGCTCTTGATAAGACGTTGATCGTGTACGCATGCACCTGCAAAAGAACTAACAAGGCAAACAAGAAATATTTTTGGTTTTTATGGTTTTTTACTTTTTTTGTATTTTTGAAAATTTTATATTTTTTAGGATTTTTTGAAAATTTTTGTGAAAAAGTAACGTTCACGGTGAACGGATCCCAAAATCCAAGTTCTCACAAAAAACTGGTAATCTTAACGAGAAGAGCCGGCAGCGGCGCCATTTGATACAAGGCTTTTTGTATGGGTTCGAGTTTGTTCTCGGTATCTCCTCGAATTGATCACAGCTCAAAGTGGAATGATTGTTCTTGGTGACAAATAAGGGGTTTGGTTTTCTATTATATTAAAAAGATAAATGAGTGAAGTAACTAAAAGGTAAGCTAGAAAGAATTAATTAACAAAAATAAAACTTGAATTAAAATGTAAATAAAACAGTAACTGAAAACTACCCTTACTGAAAACTTGCCCTATTCGAAATAATGGACTACCCGGAATATAAGTCTACCCGGAATAAATGCTACACGGAATAATGGACCATACGGAATAAAAGCTGCTATTCGGAATGTTGGCTACTCGGAATAATGGGTTCTATCCGGAATAAAACATGCTACTCGAAATATTGATGTTATGCGGAAAAAGATGGTTATGCGGAAAAAGATGGTTATGCAGAAAAAGATGATTATGCGGAAAAAGATGATTATGCGGAATAAGATGGTTATGCGGAAAAAGATGATTATGCGGAAAAAGATGATTATGCGGAATATCTTGATATATTCCGAATAGAGGCAAAACAAAATGGCTATCCGAAATATATATAATATTCCGACTAAGGAAAAAGGAAAATGGACTATCCGGAATATTTAGACATTCCGAATAAGGGACAAAATAAACAGCTATTCGGAATATTGCTGAAGAACAGTAAACAGAAACGAGAAAACAGGGGAACGATTTTAATCCAAAAATCAACCAAGTTTTTAACCAAATCTTAAACAAAACTAATAACTAATCATCTACTAACCATAAACATCAAATCCCAATCATAAAAACACAAAACCATTAACTTTTAAAGATCAAAATCAACCAAACAAGAACTTTAAAACTTCGAATAAAAAGATGAAAATGAACAAGATGAATGAAAAGATTATATTGATGATTAAGGTTTTAAACAATAAAAGAAAGGATTAAAACTACAAGATTTGTGAACAAACAAAAATCAAATCACCAAACACCCTAATGGTGTTGGTGAAGCCTACGAACAGAAAGGAGGGAGAAGAGAAAACTAAAAACTGGCTAAGTTGTGTGAGGGGAATCCTTTATATAGTCTTAGTGGTTGGTTGGTGAGTGGGCTTTCTCCCTTTCTTCTTGTCTTCTCGTCTTTTCAGAAAAGTTGACGTTTTCAATTCTGATTCGGGATTTGTCGACGATTAAATTCAACTTGTCTTTTAATTTCTTCGTTTAATAGACTTGAGTTTCCTCGACATATGTAAATCTTCCATCTTTGGTCCTTTTCTTCGATAAATCTTCAAATAGGCCCATTGACTTCAAATCTTTTGCATCTCTTGGACAATAGACTTCGTCTTGAGTCTTTTTCTTCGATAAAACCCGTGAAATCCCATGTTTTCTTCAATATTCATCCGGTTGACTCTGAAAACACATTAAACACAAAAACCACGCATAATTCCAAACAAATGATATTAAACACGCGTTTTGGTCTTGTTTTAGTAAGAAATAAGTGATAAAAGGATGGGGTTTTCACACCTATCAATGACATTATTGTGACTTACTCGAATCCACTTTTTGAAGTTCCAATGAACAATAATCCATTGTTTAAAGAGGATTTTGAGAGCATCATACCTCCTTCATGTCACACCCTTTGTGATGATGAACTCTTCTTTAAGGAGGTTGATGATTTCTTTCCATAGACATTTCTTCGGAATTTGAGGAAAAGTCTAGTGAACCAAAGGAAGATACTCTCTATCTTGAGAATTTTTCTAATGACGGTTTTGAAAATCCTTGGTTTGATCACCCGATTTATGATGATGATAATGTGGACCCGGAGGGAGAAATTTTCTTTACTCCAATCTCCTTCCCACTCGCTTTGATCTTAATGTGCGGGTTTTTCATGCGACTCGTTTTGAGTATCATGACCCCTTTGTTCACATTCATAAGAGTGACAATGTCAACAAAGTCATGCAAGTTGATACCACTATGGTTGAGACTTTTATCCCACCATTATCATGTGCTTTATATGATTATGGATTAGCATGGGGGAAGACACCGTGTTGTCTATTCCTTTTTCTCCCGAGGACGAGGTTTTCGACCCCGAAATCATTGATTTAGGGAAATCTCGGCCTTTCACCGATGTAATAAATGAAAGACTTATCGATCATCTTGGTGCGAGTTTATCTCGGGGAGCATACTATATTCATTTCATGATTTTTGACCACCATATTTTTTTGAAGATTTATGTTGGAGTTTATCCTTTCGTTTGTTATCCGACAACGAGGATGTGATCTTTGACCCCAGCATCGTGCTTTATGTTGGATTTTATTCCATTATGCCGGTTTCCACCATATTCCCTTAGGACCAATGAATGCGGGGATCGAGTCGAGCTCATGACTCGGTTAATAAAAACGAGGTGCCTTGTGGGGGAGTCCCATACATTCTATCTTCTATCTATTTTCTAACACTAATAAGGCTTGATCTTTTCAAGCTCGTGCTCGTGTTTTATTGTGTTGTGAATCTTAGGTATGACCCTAATCTTTGAAGAATCTCGTGTTCAGTTTTTGCCGGTCCACTTGATCTTCCATACTTCTATTATCAAAAAGGGGCACACTCACTATCCTTTGATTTTTATCGACTAACATTTTATCTTGAAGCATAATTAATAAACGGCTTATAGAGTTGTGTACTCTTTCCATGTTAGGACTTTTGCATTTGACTCTTCGTGTTTTAGCAAGGGGTGTTACTCTTGAGCTAGGAAACATTGAGGACAATGTTTGGTTTTAGCATGGGGGAGTCAATCGATATAATCGCTTGCAATTGCTTTTGTCGTGTCTAAACGTAATCGTTTTTCATAAAAACTTTAAATTTTTAGTGTTATTTTGTGTTTAATAATAAAGAAAATAGGTGCTTTCGACACAAATGTAGGCTTTCCGTTGGTGAAAATAAAAATAGTTTTTGACTCGACTCGGTTTTTACCTTAGCTTTTTCCTTAACGTGTTTAAATCAAGTTTTGCTAGACTTTTATATAGGGAACTTTAAAATACGAAAGTCTTAACTCATACGGGTTTAAGAACGAGAACTTTTCGCAAGTTCCTATAATTGATCCTAGAAAGTCGTTTATCAAGGGAACTTTAAAACGTAAATTCTAACTTGAAAAAGTCTAAAAAGATGCAAGATCCTATAGATGACCTGAAAACCCAAAACTTTGATTTAATTGGCTAAGTATCCATTAATTTCACATTTTTGAAATTTTACAATATGGAGAACAAAAAATAATAAAGTTTAATCATAAGTTTTTAAGGTTAATTCTTCCTTGTATAAGTATTTTGTGTTTGATTCTATCTCCTCGTATTTATTTTCCACGCTTGAATAATAAATTGCTTAATAAATGAAGTTTTTAGCGGTTTAGACTTAATATCTTAACTCGTAACTCCTTATTTTTCTTCCCTTGTAATTAAAGTGAGAACTCATTAAGGGTGTCAGCGTCATGGACTTTTGATCATGGGATTGCGAAAATTTGGCTTACTATACATATCATAATAATAAGAAGAATAAATAAAACATGTTCTCTATGAGCCTTCGGGTGGGAGTCATGTAGCACTAACCTTGTCATTAGAGCCTTAGGGTGTATGGCATGGTGATGTGTTTAATAAAAATTGCTTCATCATCAAGAGCCAGAAGTGGTGTTCGAAATCTCAGTTGATGGTGGTACTAATGTTTGTGGTTCGAGATGGTGTTTGGGTGATGTTCGTGATGTTGATTTTGGAGTCGGTTTACGTTAAAAAGAATGCTCAGCGCATTCTTCATCATCAAAGGATCCTTCATAAAAGGTTAATCTCGGTTTTAATTAGTTTTCATTTTATTGTTTTATTCTAGTCTAAAATTGTAGTATATACTTAACTGTGTTATGTTAATTGAGTAAGTATTGTGATTTTATTTAATTTGAGTTTGTGAATTGTACTGTTTTAGTTTAATGTGCATTTTATGGATTAGTCTAGGCTTATTAATCTGGTATTGATTGATCATGTTTACTTAGATTTGGATAATCTGTTTTTCATATTTTATTGTTTCTGATGTTTTTCTGTCATAAAATTTGAGCATGATCTAGGTTATTGTCGTCTGCTGAGATAGATTAATCTTAATAGTGCATTGTTGAATTATGATTGAATATTGCTGATATAGACGAGTTCTGCATATTAGTTGTATGATCTGTCTGTTTTATATGTGATAATGAGGTTTGTATATCTGCCGATTCCTGTTAGTTGTTGTGATGTTGTGCTATAAGGCTTTAAAATTGAATACTTAGGTCTGGTTTTATGTGTTGACTGCTTGTTTTTAACTGCCTTTTCAAGGTTTATTTCGAGCTGCAATTTTCATCTCCGGATTATTTTTGTTTACTGCTGATTTTAGAAGAGTCATTCTGATTGTTAAGTGAGTTATGATGTTAGAGTTGTTTCCTTATAAATTTGATTGAGTCTTTCTTGCCACTAATTAATTCTTAGATAGTGATATTTGTTGTTTCACTGAATTGATTATTCTACTATTTTCAAAAGTGTGATTTACACACAAAATCCAATTGCAAAAATAATTATTAACATACAAAAAGTGGTCACAGCAGGTCTTGAACTCGAGACCTGCCCCTCATCAACCATACGTTCTAACAAACTGGGCTAGCTATTTGTTTTGTTAACTTTCTCCTTGTGCATTTATTAAACAGTGAGAAAGTTTTGACTTTCCATTTTAAATAACAAACGTGTTTTCTTAATAGTAGCCAAGTTTTTTTGTTTTTTTAACAATAAAAATTATTTAATTTTAATTAATAAAAATTTTAATAATTTAGTTTTAAATAATTAGTTTAAATAAAAAAATGTTTTATTACTTTTTAGAAATTTAAATTGTTTTAAAAATTGTTTTTAAATAATTTAGTTTTAATTAATTTTATAATTAAATAAATTTAGATTTAAATAATTTTGTTTTATTAAAAGTAAGTTTTTAAATAGATTAATTTAGTTTATATTTTTAAATAGTTTTAAAATTGTTTTTAATTAAATTTGTTTAAAATAAATTTGTTTAGATAAATTGTTTCATTTTAAATAAAATAAATAATTAAATTAAAGTTTAAATTTAATATAGTTTAAATAATTTTGTCTTTTAGATTTAATCTTGGGGTACGATTCATTTTAAGATTAAAAATTGATAGAATTAATTTAGATAACAACCGAAACCCAATTCAAAACAATTGTCCAATTCAAAACGAACGTCTCAAATTCATAAGGTCCTTGTGTACAACGAACCGGGATCACTCTCGTGTTTAATTGAATTCGTCTTTAGCTTATTTATGGATTATTACCTTTTCCTAAAGGTAATTTCCTAAATTTGCTCTATAACGTACTTAATTAAAATACACCGACATTCCTCGATACATCGTGAACTGTGATGGTTTATTGGGCTAGCCTGACCAAATCTTGTTTGCTTTTTAGTTGCTCTTTTGTTTTCTATGTAAATCTATTAGTGTTATTAAGCATCCATTCTCTTTCACAGCAAGCATGCAACTAAATAGTAAACTTGGATGGCAGCTTATGACGGGAATAAAATACAAACAAAAAAGACGGTGCATAAAACGATGAATATTGGGTGGACATGCCTATTTGCTCAACAACATCCCTAAAGAACAATCAGCAGAAAATGAAAGTTGGTATAATCATAAACAAACGTGGGGCATAAAAGATCTAATCTGCAAATATGAGCGTTATTTGGGAAGTCTGTCGGTATACGTTATTTATCCTCCCAAAGCTTATTAGAAATACATGCCAAAGTGAAATTCCAAAAACAGAAGCAGCCTTATATTACCCGAGCTTAGAGCAAACGCAATGCAGCCTACCCTTTATGACTTCTTTTTTTATGCTGCATTCAATTTTTAAATAAATGGTATGTTTCAAAAAGTCATCAGTACATATACTCCTCAATGGGTAAAAGCTTCTCAAAAGCTTGACACAAATATTTTGATAAATCATCCTTTATATTTTTGTGTTTTTACAACAAGCCATGCATTTTGTGTGTAGTCTTTTATGATATCATTCAATGATTTCCAAAGTAGTTGGTTAAAGTATACAGTATATGCTTCACTTTTACAAATATGAAACAAGAGTAATGCTGGTTCATGAATGCAAATATATGCAAAACTAGCCACTGATACACTAAACACATTCATGATATGTAAACAGACACTTAACACAATCATGATATGTAAACAAAGAAAATGATAGTGACATACATCAGATAACTCAATACACTGATACATAATATTGGAAATGACATACATTGGATAACTCAACTCAGTAGTGTATAATACATGATATTTGGAAATGTAAAATTAAATCTAAATCCCATATTTAGCTTTAATTTCACTACACAACATGTTATGGTACCCTAGTTGTCTGTCGCTCATGCCTTGTGTACTTTGCGATAGGATCCGTAGCTCTTCTATTCTTTTTGAATACTTGTACGATTCCTTTATCTCTTTGATGTGTTCATTTACCTCATCTATCCGAGCCATTCGCATCGTGTTAGTATTGTTAATTAAATCTCTTAAGCCCTTATTTATATCTGCACTTGAGGTAGAACCTTTTCCTTTTTGTTTTCTAGATGCTTGTTTTTTCCCATGGGACGAACTTAAGTTTCCTCATCTTCAATGTTGATGCTTGTTTGGCCGTCCGATGATGAGGTGTAACCACCCGACGCCGTTGTCTTTCTTCTCTTTGTTTGATCCTCGTTCGTGCTTCCCGCGTTTCATTTAGGTTCGTCTTTTACAATTGCCCACGCATGCTCATATTTGAATACTTCGTTGTGTGCTGAGTAATACAATTTTCTCGCAACATCCTTCACTTGGTCATCTGACCAACCACTATGATATTGCTTATTAACGTCAATATATATTCGGTTGAAATCGTTGATAAAAGGGAGTAGTTGATACCAATGCGCCTTTACTTTTGATTGTGTTCTTGGAGGAAAAGATTTCCTATAGTCGTTGTAGTATTTTGTGATTCGACGCCAATAATCTTTTCCTTGTTGCGCATTTCTAGTTACATTGTCCGTAGAAATAGTTACCCATGTGCTCATTAGTAATTCCTCTTCACCTTGTGACCAACTTTCTCCTTTTTTCCTTTTGCTTTATTGCTTGTTGGGGTGTCAAGATCAATATTTTCGGAACTATTTTGAGTAGAAAATAAGGGTGGCAAAGTTGGGGTGTCATGATCAATATTTTCAAGTGTCGGTGTCGTTTGTTGTGGATGTTGAAACTGGGCAAAACCAAGAGGTTGCGTTGGTTTATTTGTTTGTGGTATGTTGGGTGATTTCATGAGATTAGTAAAGAAACTTTGATAATGCTCCATGGTTAAATGTATACTTCAGTTAGAGCTAATGATATTGATTTATAATAAGAGAATGGGTACACTTCCCTTGGTGCTTCTGATATAGATGTTATATTCTCTTGGTGCTACTCATGTTTTTTTGTACACATGATGCTATTGCAATTGATTTATAATGAGAATGGGTACTACAATTGATTTCTTTATCTACTTTACTTGATTGAGAGGAGTCCAGAGTTATTACAAAGTTGAAAAGCAAGACACATACAGACGAATATTCACAGAGGTTGG
Organism: Glebionis coronaria; assembly: GCA_025667525.1. Taxonomy (NCBI): domain Eukaryota; kingdom Viridiplantae; phylum Streptophyta; class Magnoliopsida; order Asterales; family Asteraceae; genus Glebionis; species Glebionis coronaria. The sequence continues at coordinate 247,004,965 of CM046881.1, read as the reverse complement.
ATATATCACATACTTGGGTAACCAAATGAAACTAAACAAAGTTGAAAAGCAAACACAAGTTCACTTTTAATTTAAATAGTCTATAACACTCTCAAGTTAACCATTTAAACAATCTGATGCAAAAATTAGTTCTTGTATATTTTCCATTTGAATGTTCAGACACTATACATGCAACTTATTTTTGACATGATAATCTGATGCAAAAATTAGTTCACTTTCAATTTAAACAGTCTATAACACTCTCAAGTTAATCTGATGCAAAAATTATTGCTTGATGCTATTAAAAGTATTGATTTTATCAGAGGTGATGTTGGTGTTCCAAGCATTAAGCAAATACATTTCACTGCAGGTAAACCATATATTCAAATGCAGAATCAAAACTCAAAACATACTTGATTGAGAGATGTCAATAGATATAAAGGAAAACCATTACAGAGAATATATTACAAAGGTGAAAAGCAAAGACACATACCGAGGAATATTGACAGAGGTTACATATATCATATACTTGAAAACCAAATGAAAAAGAAACTAAACAAAGGACACATCAAAGCAAATACACTAGTTTATCATCTCTCTTTCCCAAATATGTTGAACCAGGTCTGATCTTAGTTGGTTATGGACTATTTTATCACGTATTTCAGCCCTCCTTTTTATAGAACGATTAAAGGCTTCAATGGACCCATTTCTAACATGTATTGGGGGATCTCCCTCATCATCTGACCAAACACTAATTGCATTTCCCTCATTCTCGACAATTGATATTATGCATTATGATGCAAGCATATATGATGTCGTTCATCGTTTTAGTGTGCCAAAATCTCGCTGCTCCACGTATAATTGCCCAACGAGATTGAAGAACCCCGAATGCCCGCTCCACGTCTTTCCTTGCAGCCTCTTGCATTTCCTTAAATTTCTTTCTTTTCGGATCTTGAGGACATTGGAAACTTTTAACAATGGTTGCCCATTCGGGATATATACCATCGGCTACATAATACCCCTTTGTGTAAACCGTCCCATTGACCGCATATATAACTTCAGGAGAATGTCCTTGTAAATAATCGTTAAACAGTGTACTTTGGTTTAAGACATTGATGTCATTGTTTGAACCAGCGACACCGAAAAAGGCATGCCAAATCCAAAGATCTTGAGAAGCAACTGCTTCTAACATGATTCTTGGTTCACCATGATCACCTATTGTGAATTGGCCTTGCCAAGAGACAGGACAGTTTTTCCAAGGCCAATGCATGCAATCAATAGTGCCTAACATACCCGGAAACCCGTGATGTTCTGAATGCAAATGAAGTATACGCTCAATGTCCGCGACATTTGGTCTTCTCAAGTAAACAGGACCAAAAATTTCAATTACACCTTGACAAAATTTCTTTAGCCATGCGATGGCAGTACTTTCACCGATTCTTATATATTCATCATTGTAATTGGCTGGTGTTTCATATGCTAGTTGTCTTATAGCAGCAGTACATTTTTGAATATGAGATAAGCCTCTTATTCCAAGGGCATCGTTTCTTTTCTTGAAATAGTCGTAACGGTCACTCAATGCATCTACAATCTTCATTAATAAATCTTTATTCATTCGAAATCTGCGTCTGAACTTGTATGCTGGAAAAATTGGTTCATCAAAAAAATAATCTGTAACAAGATGTTGATGTCCCTCTTCTCGACCTCGTTCAATATGTAATCGGATTGACGTTTTGGCATCATCAAAAAGCTCTTTCTCTTATAACATCAACAAGAACTTCTCATAGGTGTCGTCACTTAATTCTTCGATGATAAATTCATTTGCTTGTGCTAAAAGTTGTTCGATGTCGTCGTCAGACATAATAAAGGGTGCATGATGATATGAAAAATGATGCCTTCTTTTATGAAGATAGTACAAGATAACCAACTAGCTGGAAAATGGGGAAATAATTTGCAAAGATATTTCAGTGAGGGGTGTAAAATGAAGTTGGGTAAAATATACAATTAATGAAAACAGCTTCTTGAAGTTGTGTCAAATGTTTGATATATGGCAAGTCATCTTCTTAAAAGCTGTTTGCAAAGCTGATACTACAATGGCACAAGTCATTCAAAAGACTTTGTAAACATTGAAAATTCATGTAAAAACCCAAGCGTCGTAGATGCTCTTATAAGGTTATTATTGATTAGCCCATTTTTTCGGGCGTATCAGCTGGAAAAAACGCATAGGCTCATAAACCAAAAGTGAGCTTACATGTGTGTTTGGATTAGCTTATTTTTATAAGCTACGAAAATAAGACGTTCTAATAAGCAACATAATTTATCCACCTTTCGCAACATCCAAAGCCTTCACCACCGAAAATCTTTCCGCCATAAAGAAATTCCCTTCACCTTTACAAAAAAACGTGATCCATTATACAAACTGAATCAAATAACGAAACCCCAACACAATATGTACTAGAGTTAAGATCTATGTAGATCCTTAAATTAGCATAAACCTATTCAACCAATAATAATCACCCATTTTAAAAAAAAACCCACTTCCCACCACTTTTTTAAAAATTAAATATCTCACAAACGGTAAATCGTCAAACGAAAAAAAATACATCATTGCAACGAGAATTAAATCATCTATCTATTGAGGGGCATATGTATATACTTTCGACGAACTTTTTTTTCGATTTTTTTCTTAAGTCACGTCTGAGAGGAATTATATATGATTCGTCACGAATTATATATGATTTTCAGAAATCATATATGGTTCGTGATATGAATCATATATGATTTTCTGAAAATCATATATGTTTCGTGACGAATCATATATGATTCCTCTTAAACGTGACTTAAGAAAAAAAGTCGAAAAAAAAGTTCGTCGAAAGTATATACATGTGCCCCTCGATAGATAGATGATTTAATTCTCGTCGTGATGATATGTTTTGTTTTACGTAACGATGAACGGTTTGTGAGATATTTAATTTTTAAAAAATGAGTTTTTTTGTTACATGATAAAAATGGGTGATTTTGATTGTTTAATTGAGTTTATGCTAAAGTAAGGTTCTATGTTAAACTTTTTCGATATATACTAAATATACTTGTAATTGTGTCAACCGTGTTATACTCCAGCCACACCGCAAAATTGAATAAACCACAACTAAATAAACCTATATTTGAATGCCTATATTTCAATTTAACCAAAAAAATACAAACAAATATTCAAAATTAAAAATCTTAAAAATAACAAATGAGATGAAGAATATCTTTCAGGATTTTTCCCAGAAATTACATGTACAAAACGCGTCTGGTTTAAATCTCGATTTGCAGGAGCACCGTTTGGTTTGTTCGTGTGTGTATGTGTTTATGGTCTGGTTGACCCGTTTGTTTTCAATCAGATTGTGTGAAAAATGGCGGTGACGGTGGGTTTATGGGATTGAGAGATTGAGTGAGGATTCTGGAGAAGGTTGGAGATCCTAATCCACTACTATAAGCCAGCATTTTTTAATAATAAATTACTGTTCATAAGCTTTAAAATATTATTATTTTGCAATTACTGTAGACTTTGTGAGAGGGGAGAGCTCATGATAATCACGAATCATATATGATTTTCTGAAAATCATATATGATTCGTGACGAATTATATATGATTCCTCTCAGACGTGACTTAAGAAAAAAATCGAAAAAAAAGTTCGTCGAAAGTATATACATGTGCCCCTCGATAGATAGATGATTTAATTCTCGTCGTGATGATATGTTTTGTTTTACGTAACGATGAACGGTTCGTAAGATATTTAATTTTTTTAAAATGAGTTTTTTTATTACATGATAAAAATAGGTGGTTGTAATTGATTAATTGAGTTTATACTAAAGTAAGGTTGTATGTTGAACTTTTTTTATATATACTAAATATACCTGTAATTGTGTCAACTGTGTTATACTCCAGCCACATCCCAAAATTGAAAAAACCACAACTAAATAAACCTATATTTGAATGCCTATATTTCAATTTAACCAAAAAAAATATACAAACAAATATTCGAAATTAAAAATCTTAAAAATAATAAATGAGATGAAGAATACCTTTTAGGATTTTTTCCAGAAATTACATGTACAAAACGCGTCTGGTTTAAATCTCGATTTGCAGGAGCACCGTTTGGTTTGTTCGTGTGTGTTTGTGTGTTTATGGTCTGGTTGACCCGTTTGTTTTCAATCAGATTGTTGGCGGTGACGGTGGGTTTATGGGTTGAGAGATTGAGTGATGATTCTAAAGAAGGTTGGAGATCCTAATCCACTACTATAAGCCAGTATTTTTTAATAATACATTACTGTTTATAAGTTTTAAAATATTATTATTTTGCAATTACTGTAGACTTTGTGAGAGGGGAGAGCTCATGATAAATATATACTATATATAATAAAATAATGGCGAAAATAAAGATATGTTGGAACACTTGTTGGCATGTTTTCATCTACAATGAAATTGCAAATCTTATCACCGTTCATGTACAATCAGCCGACGATGATCTTGAAAACCTTACACTTGCACTAAATGCCAATAAAAATTGGGGATTTTGCGAGAACATTCTACGAAGTATTCGGTTCTATGCCCATTTCAACTGGAATTCAAGGACTGCTTTCTTTGATGTGTTTAATGTTACTTAATACCAATGAGAAATACTGCGCAAAAAAAGTGTTGAGCAAACCAAGAAAATGTTTTTGGATTGTTAAAAAAAATGGATTTTATTTGGGACCGTATCTTAACTCGTCAAGCAAGTTACATGACTGGTCATGAATAAAGTGTTTATCAATCCACATTCCACATGATAACTGCTAATCTATTACTCTGTATTTTGGATGTAATTTTAAAAAAGTTTATTATGCTAGTAAAATTTAGGCGATGTTTGGTTTGCAAAAGAAATAACCATGCTTATTGGAGTGAGAATAAGTTTGTAAACCTGCTCTTCCTCATGTGTTGTGAATTTGCTTCGTATTCGGGTGAAAAGATGGAAGAGGTTATTAAGACTCCTAAAAAAGTTATCTACACCTTCCTGTCTTTTTTTTTTTTTTTTTTTTCTGAATTTTTTTTTTATTTTGTTTATGTTAAAAAACTAAAAAAATAATATTTCAAATTTTTAACATGTTAAAAGTATTAAACTGACAAAAACATAGAATAAAAACGAACAAAAAAATTGAGCTGGATAATAAACCGAGGGGGACAAGTCCAATCGGATAATACTATTTGATATTTTCCTAATAGGTCAAGAGGGGTACAAATAGTACCACCCAAATGTAATACATTTTTTTTATAAAAATTAACATTCTCCTTAAATATTTTATATGGCAAAATAAAACGATTAGTATAAACTTTTTTATTCTAAAAAAATAATAATAAATCATCTTTTAATTTAATCCTTTTATTTTTATGCTTTTTAGGAAAAAAAAAAATTTGATTGGTAAAAAGTTTTAAAAATATTGATGGAGAAATTTGATAGAAAAAAAAAATATAAAATTACAATTGACAAATTTGTGGAAAAAAACTTTAAAACTAGAGGTAATAAATAAAACACTTTAGTTATTAAATTTTAAATAAATTAGATAGTGTAACTAAACTTTAAATAAATTAGATAGTGTTATGTGAAAAATATAATTTTTATAACTTTTCAATAATTTTAAAAAACTAGCAATTACTCCTTATACTTTATAACTTAATAACATCACAATTGCAAAATATTAAGCACGAAAAGTTTTTATGTATCAGTATATTAAACCAAAACATTAAATATAACTTAATTTACTTATGAATTCATGCGTGTACGAGATTTATAACTAATATTTATTGAAAAAAAAATCATTAGTTCTCTTCTTCTATATTTTTATAATATAATACTGAGAATTTTGGTACTTACTACCATCCAATTGGTTAGGCAAAATCACGAATAAACGTAATCTTATACTCTTTTCGTTTTGTTTTTCGATAAAAAACACACGATATAAAAAAACGTATTCATTAAAGTTTTCTCTTTCTTAATTTATAACGAAATTTTTATCCTTAATTAATTAAGTTCTTTTTTTTAATTTTGTAATAACTTTCAAGCAAGATAATATGATAAATTTGATCAAACATCTCTATCTATTTTTACTAGGTGAACAATTAAATTAAGACATTCGAAAAAAACGTAAACTATAAATTTAGAACCAAGAAAGTAACCTCAAACCAAACATCCCAAAGTCAACAAATATATCTAAGGTTAGGCACAACAGCGACATCAGTCGCGACCTAGTGCGAAGGAAACGTTGTGCCTAGCCTAATATGTTGACCTTAACATCCCGAGTTAAAAGTAAGAAAGGAAATTTGCCAGCAGAAAGGAGTAGACGAAGAGATATGTTTCGAAATTTATGCTAGAATTGGACGGACCGTAACGGGATGTGTGAGAACTTAAAATCCACAAGAACTTCATAGTTTCATAATTTCATATAGCTACTCCTTGCAATAATTAGACTAGAATTGACATGGCGTCTTCATCATCACTAATGAATACCAGAGCCTCATAGCTCGGATGATTGATGCTAAAGACTAGAGTTTATGAAGATGAAGTCAATTACTTACCTATGTCACAAGTCAAGTCAATGCTACTTTTAACACATTTAAGCAGAAATTTCCTTCTCAATTTAATGGAGAAAATAGGAGTTTCCTCCTGCATAAAGTTCTTGTTACCCACACAGGTCACACCATCTTTTTAGCTCTTTTTTACCCCCACAGTGATAATGAGAAAAACATGCGCACAAAATAACTTATATTGAATCTATATCAGTCTACAGAACATAAAACAGTGAATGTTCTACAATGGCTTTATAACCTCTTCTGTTAAGGGCTTCATGCTTGCTACTCTTTCGAAGTTATTACTAGCAGTCCCAAAGCACCTATTAGAATATACTGCATCCAAGAAGAGAAGTCAGTCACTACATGTAATTTATGCTCCAAAAGCAACCAAGCACCATGCTAAAAAAGAGGTAAAGATGATATGACAATAAACCTTGATGATTGGCTGTTCGGTCATTATTATAGTCACCCAACCAACATAGGGCAAAAACCTGAATAAAACACCAAATACATGTTTGGTTAACAGAAAGTTAGTTTAATCTATTTGGTGTTGAGCACACAAAAACAGTTCAAAATTTAACTTACCCAACAGCTCTTCCCATAATATGATGCCGTTGTAACCACATCTGCCCTTGAGCATATAGAAGCCTGTCATCTCCAAAATTGTTGTCTCCTGAAAAAACACAAATTTAGTTAGATACTAGTAATTTAGTAACTGAATAATAAATATGTCAAGACATATTATCAATAAATGTTTATTTTCAGGTTCGTTTTAGCCGCTACACTTTGCATCACTAGAACCGCTTCCTCTTCTTCCATCACAGTTATCTATCTTAAGTGAGTTTAAATTTCTACCTGTGTATAAAAAGAGACCTTCAAATTTACTGTGGCTGGCTCTAAGAGTGACAAATGTACATTGAATAGTTAGGCACTATTTGAAGGTTGAAATATTACATTAACATGTGTGTAGCCTCACCCAAAAAATCAAATTATAACCCCTCTCCCTCTCTCGGTCAATCACACATCTTTATCCTTTACAACTTTACTCGTCATCCCACTTCCTCCATAGAACCATAACACATAATTTCCTGCTACGCTCACCTCTACCACATTATTCCCCTGACTTTCTCTAACCCTCCACTTCTCATGGCCAATCGCTGTCGGCTAGATATGTTCTATGATAACGCTCTAACTTTTACTTATCATTCTTTAAGTTCTTTTTTTACTTGCCTTATCTACATTATTTAATTTACCCGAGTTAAGTACTGTGATATTCCTACCTACTGGTTTTTGTGGGTAATTGTTTTATACCGGCTTGTTTTTGTAGTAATGGTAATAGTGGTGATGCATATTTGAAGAAAAAAAGATGACGATATTCTGTGTGTGAGGTATGTTACCTTAATTAAAAAAAGTAACTCTTCTTGATTGGAATTTTTGTTTTTTCATCTTTCTATCTTCAATTCCTTTTAACTTTCTTTGACTTAACTATCATTTTTTTTGTCTCGCCTTTCACCTTTGGCGTGTGAAATTTTTGCAGGTTTCATGAATATTGGCTTGGACACGTATAATAAGAAAGATGATAAACTTGTTAAATGAAGCATATTCTTTATCCAAATACATATACATATCTCACTTCATATTTTTCTTTGCAATCTGAAAAATGATTAATTGATTTATTTGTATGTTTCAAAGCTACTAATGTTGGGGAAAATATTAGAGTCCAAAAAACAGGCATAATTTTTATAGATTTAGTAACTAATTTGGCCAAACAAAAAAATGCAACATTTCATTAAAGCTAGAATTCATATCATATACATATATATGCACATTGTTATATTCACATCAGTCTTGTTATTTCCCTGTTAGCTGCATATCTTGTTACAATCAGTTAATGAAGTTTGTTAACAGTAACACAAACTGGCATGATATTTCTTAAATTCTAAAGAATAATAGAAAAAAGTAGATTGTTAAATTTAGTCATTTAGTATACATGCTAAAATTTACATGTTAAAAGCACGAGTACTTTAGTCATAGTGGCCTAGAGTCTAGAAAATCATGGCAATTGGTATGGGCGAGCAGCATAGTTATAAACGTGATGAAAAAAGAAAGTATAATACTGTTAGACACTTAGACCTTCAATTTTTTACATTTCATATGTAGAATAAGGGTTACTTTTACTTCTTGTTACTTTATCTGAGTTGGTTTTTCCACTTAATTAGCTATAAATGTCTTTCTCTGGTATATATAAGCAACATGTATTCAAATTCTAAAATACGAAATATTTACGCTAATAGGACGTGCTTCACGGCAAAAAAAATCTACCGAGTGTTGACGTATAAACTTCATGGCTAGCGCTAGCGCATTGCTGATTTACCTAACTTAGTTTAAGAAAAAATTACAAGTTACCTTTTGTAAGAACATCAACTTCCCCATTTCCATGCTCATGAACCTACAAAAAAATGTATCAGTAATTGGAAATCACATCAGAAAATCAATGGGGATGACTGATTGGTCCATAGTTCAAATGATCAATAAAAAGATTTAGTAACTAATCATAGACAAAACAGAGATGTGGTCGTTAACAGATTGGTTCACACAGCCTATTTTTTTGGGTAAAGGGATTAAACCCGGTGAATATATAAAAAATAAAACACATGGAAGGGAGGTAATGAGCCACCCTTAAGAACACTTTGTGCACATCATTTATGATACCAACCAAACACCAAATGGAATTTCTGATAACTGACTAGTTTAATTAAGAACAATAAAGCTGGTAAAATTTGGAAGAGCATCCAAAAAAATTTGTTCCAGGCGTGTGCTATGGGTAAGTTGATATAACCAAAACCATCAAAGAAAAAAATCTCGACGTATCTGATTTATCAGCTATTTCTCAAAATCTTTTACATGACTTGCATGGAAAATAATGAAAGAGATGATAAACGCCTTCTGGAAACATGTACCTTAATCACTCGATGAACTATTGGAATTTCACGTCCCTGCATACAAACAATAACAGAAAAATACAGAGAGATTAGTTTGGTCAGCTTGCAAAGTATTAACCATAAAGCATCTACCAATACAGATAGAAGAGGAAACTTTTGATGAATTGCAGCGCAAATTAACTGATCTATGCAGAGGACCTCCAAAGTTTGATAACGTTAAAAAGTTGTATGCTGTTGCAACATAAATTTCTTACATGATCGACATTACTTAAGTATTTTTAATTTTTTCGGTAATTGGAAGAGAGAATGTAACAAAAACTAATGAGCAATAACAAATAAATAAAGAAGCTAAGTAAGAACTTACATCAACATTGAACACCACAATTTCACCGGCGCGAATTGGATCCTTACTCATATGAAGAAACAGAATATCACCCTGCACGACATTCAAAAGGTTTATAGTCATATAAAACAGAGTACCTCAAACTAATTAAGTTATAGAATAAAGTTCAACATATATCAGCTCGCTTACCCTTTTAAAGCCAGGTTCCATACTTCCGGAAAGCACAACAACGACAGGCGATTCACTACCAGTAACACACATCAACCCTTTCCATATAATCAACGCTGATGTAACAATCATACCTTAAAAAAAAAAACCCATCTTCATCACTTATCCGAGTTTCCAAACACACCCAAATCGAAATATCAACAAAACCCCACACCAAAAAACTATAAAGACATAATAACTAAAGTTTGAAACTTTATTATAAAAAATAAAACCCTAAGAACAAAAAAACCTTAAAATTACAGCAAATTATCATTAAATCTCATAAACCCATATGTAATTCACCATAATAAACATAACCCATCAAGGATTTTAATTAAAGTTACAAACTTGAACATAAAAATATAAGACCCTATGATCAAGAAACCATAAAGATCCAAAATTAGAGCAAAGTTTCATTAAAATTTCATAAACCCATTAAGGATTTAAACTAAAGTTTAAAACTTGAACATAAAAAAAAATATAAAAACGTAAGATGAATATACCAAGACTGATTGCTTGAGTGAATAATTGTCTGAAATGCATCGATTTTACTGAATCGATTTGATCTCCGATCCACCCCATCTTTTGATTTGTTTTTTTGTCTTGATTTTGAATTCGGGATTAGGTGAATGTGTTCTAATGGTTTGATTATGCCCTAATTTTGTTTATCTGTTAGAGTGGAAGGTGTCACTGTTTGATTTGTCTATTCAATTGTCTATTCAATTTGTTCACACACCACCGTTATCTTTTTTTTTTCTTTTTTTTTTTCGTTTTTATATAAATTAAAATTTATTTCATTCAAATTAAAATTACAAATACTTAAATAAAATTACAAATACAGAATTTCAAAATACGATAACTTTAATCGGTTTCAAGGTTCGAATCAGATGAGTCCGATGAAATACTCAAATACCTCGTGACGAATTTGACGGCCTTTTTCTTTTTTGATTTGCCTCTCCATATCTTTTTTTTGTTTCTTCTGCTAATGTTTCTCGTAATGGTTTTTCATCAAGAAGCAGTTGACGTTCTTATTCCTCAGTAAGACGAAACTCAGAGCAACTGATGATCCATCCATCGAGTTTGGGTAAGGTTTGGGGGATTGACTCAGGTACTTCTTCTGGTGTCGATGGGTTGCTTCGAGTTGCTTTTCATTTGTCTTGTTTCTTGTTTCCAGAAGTGTTTTATTGAGACATCTTTGAGAGTAGCTTTTTTGTCTGTGAAAATTACAACAAGTGGAAGTAGTATTTATAGAGAAAACATAGCCGTTGAAAAATTCAAATTAATACATAGCCGTTGAAAAATTCAAATTACAACACTGAAAATAAAAATACATTACAGAAATTAAAATTACAACACAAAATTAAAAATACAACACGAAAATTAAAATTCTCTCACCCGTTCCTTTTTAAATTCCATTTGTCTTTCGATTTTAGCGGCTTCGTCAAACAAGGCATCATGTATCGCATCGTCCTTGTCTGATTTTTTTTTCAAAAATTTGATTATAGAATCACGCCACTCTTTTAGAATATCATTGCAATTTTTCATATGCTTCCTATAATTCAAATATTGTAGTGGATGCACTTTCAATTTTAAGGGCTAAATCCGCAATCGCTTTCTACCGAACGTTGTCTTCTTTAATTAGGTTATCAACCAATGTTTTGATTTGATCAAAAGTGTGTGAAACTGAACAAGGCATAATATTATTTGTCGATTTGAAGGATAAATATGTTTGTTAATAGTGTTAGAATAAGGGATATATATAATGGTAAAAGTTTTAAAAAAATAATTTTTAAATATATTAAAACGTTGTGCAATGGATATTTTTCTCTCTCCTCGTTGAAGCCTCGCCGCTGCAGCGACGAGGCCTCGGCGAAAGGGGGGTCGGTGTGGAAACGTAGGTTGGCGAAGGCCGGCGAGGGTGCTAGCAAGGCTCGGCGAACCCAAGCAAGTCGTGACACCTTCCACCCTTACTGGTACTGGTATGATGTGTTTGGGTTTTTTGTTAAATTAGACCCTAGACTTTACTTAATTTTGACTAAATAATCCTTTACTTCTAAGATTTTGAATAGCGATAAGTTTTGAGTTTTTCATAAGATTAACAAACTAGCAAGAAGCTAGAAAAAGTTATAAATAATAAGATAGAGCGTTGTAGTAGTTACATATCCGCTCTACCCACTTTATAGACACCTTTTTCCGTTTACCAGTGATCCAAGTAAATGATGACAGTTTTACATGATCGATGATATGCTGCTTGATGGATTTTTTTGTTGTGAAACTCGTATCATTGTTCCAAAGTAGCAAATGAGTTGTTTGAACGACCATGTCAAAGAATCTGATGGAGACGGCAGAAGGGAGACTATATCAACAAAGTTTATTCATGTGGGACACGATGTATACTTTTATTAAAAACAGATTAAAATTAATAAAACTGACAAAATATGAAGACATAAAATAAATAACAGTAATGAAGAAAGCAGTAAAACTAAGACGACATAATTATAAACGATAATTAAATAAAACAATAAAATGATAAAAAGACTTACAAAATCACCAGCAAGACGAGGCACGCGTAAGATACGCTTAGAACTAAAGAGCCGAGGCACGTGTTTGATACGCTTCCCTTAAAACAGATTCGTCGTCTGTTTCCCAGGGTACAACAGCCGAAAAAGTAAGTTGTACTGTCGGACTTAACAAAACTGCCTAAAATTTCACCTTATCAGATGCGTACTCCGTTGGAAATCAATAATAATACTTATTGATTTGATGTGTGAAAAAGCTATGAAATTAGGCCTCTATTTATACAAAATAGACTCCCTTTCAGTTTACTCATCCAACCGATGTGTGATAAAAAAATAAACTATATATTTTCTCTTTAGGCATGGTACCAAATGCCTAACTTTGAGACACGATATCTCATTCACATTAGCTTTATTTTGGACACATAAAGGCTCATTGTGAAGCTCTCTTCAAGGAGAACGCGAACCTATAAAGTATCACTAATATATATGATACATACATATACATAATTGTGTCCAAAGTTGGTCATAATTCTTTTTTCCAACAATCCCCCACATGAATAGAGATCAGTCGTAATACACATAAGTTTCAATAAAATTCTAACAGTTGAATCTTGCATATGATAGGTAGTTGTGCCCTTTGAACCTTTCCTTGTGAGATGCATTTAGTCTTCTAGATCTAAGTAGACGCAATGTCTTTGAACTTAGCCTCTGTTTACGTAGACGACAATACACACTCACACAAGACTCTCCCTGACATTGTTAAGTCCTCATAGTCGTGTTCGTTATGGTCATGAACACTAGCCTGGTTCTGCAAGAGCTCCTAGAAATTGCGCCCCTACAATTTCCTTCGAAGCGACCCCTACTTGTCTCTCACATAGGTGATTTCATCTTGATCATTAAAAACAAATGTTTTATGATTTCATCTTGAATCATCATGCTTTATGATTTCATCCTGAATCATTTAAGCCATATGTTTAACCTCTTAATAAGTCACATTGTTCTAGGAATGGACTAGGAAAGTTACTGTATTAAGTAACTCCTCCACATTGACGTGACTTCCCCCATATTTCTATGATTAGGTTGTCCTATTGAACCCAGATCTTGGGATCTCCAGTCAACTGGGTTAGGTTTTCTTTCATAGAAAATCATTCCTTCAAGGGCTTTAGTCCTATTCCTTTAGATGACTTACTAACTAACTCTCTGCTTAAGCCTTTCGTAAGCGGATCCGCGATGTTATCCTTTGACTTCACATAGTCAATTGAGATAACTCTTGTTGAGAGTAGCTGTCGTACCGAATTATGTCGTTGACGGATATGTCTAGACTTTTCATTATACATTGTGCTATGAGCTCTGCCAATTGCCGATTGACTATCATAATGTATACTAATGGTCGTTACCGATATAGGCCATCTGGGTATGTCCTCAACGAATTGACGTAGCCATTCCGCCTCTTCTCCGCATTTATCTAACGTGATAAATTCTGATTCCATCGTGGACTTAGCTATTACAGTTTGCTTGGAAGACTTCCAAGATATAGCGGCCCCTCCTAGTGTACATACATATCCACTAGTCGATCTAGAATCCTTTATGTCATATATCCAATTTGCATCACTGTATCCTTCCATAACAGCTGGATATCTAGCATAATTCAGTCTATAATCACGACTGTATCTCAAATAATAAAGTACCCTAGTCATAGCTTTCTAATGTGCACTACTTGGATTACTAGTATATTTACTTAGCCTGCTAACAGCATATGCTAAGTCAGGTCGGGTACATGTCATCAAATACATTAACATGCCAATAACTCTTGAATACTATAACTGGACAACACCCTCGCCTCTATTTTTAGATAGATGCAACCTGATGTCAATTGGAGTTCTAGCTAGGCCGGAATCCCCCGCATTATGAGTATTAAGAATTTTGTCCATGTAATGTGCTTGACTTAATGCTAGTCCACTCTGAGTTCGTATGATCTTTATTCCAAGGATCACATCCGCCATACCCATGTCTTTCATGTCAAACTTTGATTTCAACATGTCTTTAGTAGACTTGATCATCTTGTCATTACTGCCAACGATAAGCATATCATCAACATAAAGACACAAGATTACATATCCATTATTTGTGTCTTTGACATAAACACACTTGTCACATTCATTAATTTTGAATCCACCCTCTAGCATGGCATGGTCAAACTTTTGATGCCAATGTTTGGGAGCTTACTTTAAGCCATACAATGACTTAACCAGCCTACAAACTTTACTCTCTTGTCCAGGAGCCATGAAACCCTCGGGTTGGTTCATGTATATTTCTTCTTCTAAATCTCCGTTTAGAAAAGCCGTTTTCACATCCATTTGGTGAACTTCTAAATTTTTTAATGTGGCAATAGCAAGAATCATTTGAATAGAAGTTATTCCCATAACAGGCGAATATGTATCAAAATAATCTAGACCTTTGCGTTGTCTAAATCCTTTTATTACCAATCTTGCTTTGTACTTGTCAATGGTGCCATCAGCTTTCATCTTTTTCTTGAAAATCCATTAATAAGCTAGTGGTTTACAACCAGGAGGTAAATCCACGAGCTCCCAAGTATGATTTTGTAAAATAGACTCTATTTCACTGTTAATCGCTTCTTTTCATCGAGGCCCTTCCGAAGAATTTACCGCTTCTTGATAAGAAGTGGGTTCATTTTCTACCATAAAAGAAACAAAATCAGGTCCAAATAATTTCTCGGTTCTCGCCCGTTTACTTCTTCTAGGTTCAACCTCTTACTCATCGGGTTGATCTTTCCTCTCATCTTGGAGATCATTATCATCCCTTTATCTCTTATCTTGGACAACTGCATCATCTATTCTAGATGTGCTTCTAGTTTCCTTATTTAAACAAGGAAATATGTTTTCAAAGAAAGAAGCATTCCTTGATTCTATTACGGTGTTCTTGTGTATATCTGGATTTTTCGAATCATGTACAATGAAACGATAAGCACTGCTATTCTTATCATATCCAACAACTATACAATCTACAGATTTAGGTCCAATTGTTTAGGCCTTAGGTGTCGGCACAACTACCTTGGCTAGACACCCCCACACTCGTAAGTACCAGTATGATGGTTTTCTTCCCATCCACAGTTCATATAGGGTTTTCTCTCTATCTTTACGAGGTATCTTGTTTAAAAGGTAAGTAGCCGTTAGAATGGCTTCCCCCCACATGTCCCGACTCAAACCAGAACTTAACAACATGACATTAACCATTTCTTTCAAGGTACGGTTCTTCCTTTCGGCAATACCGTTTTGCTGAGGTGAATAAGGAGCAGTGAACTCGTGTCTAATTCCATGTTTAGCACATAGATCAGCAAAAGGAGACACATATTAACCTCCTCTATCACTTCGTACCACCTTGATTTTCCTACCAAGTTGATTCTCAACTTCGGTTTTGTATAGAACAAACTTGTCTATAGCTTCATCTTTACTTTTCAACAAGTAAACGTAGCAGTACTTTGTGCAATCATCAATAAACGTGATGAAGTACTTGTTGCCACCTTTTGTGGGTAGTGAGTTCACATCACATATGTATGTGTATCATATCAAGTGGTTCGGTTTTTTCGCTCAACCGATTTGAAAGATGATATTGTAAGTTTGGCTTCGACACAAGTTTCACACTTATAATTTGAATCAATATGAAAATTTGGTATGCCATTAAATTTAATCAAACGACGCATTGAATTAAAATTAACATGTCCAAGACGACCATGCCACACATTAGAAGACTCAATCAAGTAAGCAGAAGAATTCATTTTATTGATAACATTCTTAACAACTATTACATTAAGCTTAAACATACCATTAAGGACATACCCCTTACCAACATACATTTGATTCTTAGAAAGAAAAACTTTATCACACTAAAAAACAAGACGGAAACCAAACTTATTCAAAAGCCAGCCGGACACAATATTCTCTGAACATACAAGACTTTAGTCAACTTGAGCTCTTTCTCAGATGTCATTTTCAAAATAACATCTCCTTCGCCCTTGATATCAGCAGTTGCAGAGTTGCCCATGTAGAGCCTCTCTCCATTGTCAACCGCTCTGAAAGAGTGAAACATACTCTTGTCAGCACACACATGACGGGTTTCCCCAGTATCAACCCACCAATCATTGTTGTTAGAACCTACCAGGTTAACTTCAGAGATCATGGAAACGACATCAGACACCCATAGCAATCATGTCCACATTATCATTCGCCATATTAGCCTCGCGTGGAGTCACCTGCTTTGCCGCTTTGCAATTAGCAACACGATGACCTGGATTGTCACAGTTGAAGCAATTTCCTTGGAACTTTTGCTTTATAATTCCATATTTAGGAGCAAGGTATTCAGACTTCCCTTTGCCAAATCTCTTTCCTTTAGACTTTAAAAAAGACGAACCATGCTCAACCATATTTGCCTTGGTAGAATCAGGTGTATAAGTGTTTTTCTGAGCCTGCTTGTAACACCCCCAAATTTATACAACTCAATACAGCGGAAGACTAGTTGGTGTTACGGGATAACACATTACTCACATCATAGACAATGCATAAAAATCGCGTCGTTTAATAATAAAGCATTTCCATTCATAAATATCAAATTTACATAGGTCCCAAGTCATATTATTTCATACAAAGTTTTACAAAGTATTTGAATAGAAAATATTGTTTAAGTGCGGGCCATGAATTCTTGTCGTCTTCCCGAGAATTACCTTCAAGTACCTGAGATAAAACATGTTAAAAGAAAAGGTCAGCGATAACGCCGAATGAATTCATAGAGTTTAATAAAATCCATCAATATAACAACGGTATAAAATTATTACCGAAAATTATTTTGTATAAATCCATGTAGTAGGCCATAAAATAGCCAAAATCATTTTATACAAATCCTTGTCAAAATCATAAAATAGGCTTTCGCCTTCAAAATCATTATACGAACCAATGTCGTAAAATATCATACAATACGTTTTATAACGTTGTATAGATTAAATAAAAAACCGTTATATAAATATGGTTATATAAAACCAAAACACGAACATAATATCAATAGTATGACCCCGTATTGCTAGTTAGGCAATACATCGTAATTCGGTGCGTATAGCAGTACTTCGTTAATCGGATTATTATAAGCCGCATGTGATTGTTACCTTACTAAACCAAACAACGGGTAGCTAGCCCGAAACTCAATTTTCCCATCTAAATTAGCGTGTCGTCACAAAGGTCACGCTATGGAAATCTTCTCATACATAAATTCGCTTACCAATCAATGTGGCACGACGGGGATCAACCGTCAAGGCGCGAACTGGGGTGATCGTCCCCAAATAGTACTATTATATGCATAAGCGTCTACCAAATCCCGGTAGTTCACAATTCATGCTAATAGGACTTTTAGTGACATAACCTAACTTTAATAATCCATTTTATTTCATCTATCGGGTCATTTAATCATTCATAGGGTCATACAATCATCCGGGTCCAAATCAATAAACAAACAATCGGGACAAATGTGTCCTATTTTATAAAAACTAACATGTTATCTCACTCGCGGGTTTATAAAACATTTTATAAAAACATTTAAAAGAGTGCGAGGCTATGAACTCACGTTGATGTGGGAAGGCGGGTTATCGGCAATTCGGACGTACGGTACGTGCTTCCATCACGGAAACCTAGACAAATAATACTCGTCTTAGACTCATGTCCAACGACTTTATAAAAATAACAATTATGTATATATATGATGATTATATATATATATATATATATATATATATATATATATATATATATATATATATATATATATATATATATATATATATATATATATATATATATATATATATATATATATATATATATATATATATATATATATATATATATATATATATATATATATAGATGATGATCAAGTGGGTTTACATATTCTCGTTTACTCATTTTAGTGTTATGTGTCGATAACTTTTATACTAGTTTACTAGTTTTACCTATTTACATGTTTTAGGTCCAATAAGCTAATTATAAGTTCTTTAACTTGTATTAATCCATTTTATACTTGTATTATCAGTATTTACCCTTTACATGTTGGGCCTAAATGGGTTAAGCCCAATAAATAAGTTTATAAGTGTTTTAGCCCATTTTGTTGTATTATTAGTCCAATAACGTTAACTTAGCCCGTTAATGTCCGTATGTTATATAGTTCGGGTTTTATCGGTTTTTACTTGTTATATATGCTTATATATCAGTATATGAGTTTATAAAAGTTTACATTAGACGGGTCCAACCGTCTAAGTTTTATTTAACAAAAACGTTAATTTTACGGTAATAGCCGAAAAAGTCGTAAAAATCATGTTTATAGTTTTATAACTTATAAAACTTATCAACTACCATTTTTATAAAATGTCCATTTATTTATCCTTATACATCTTTATATAAATGTATTATATGAGTTAGTGGGTTTTAATTCACATTTTATACTATTTTTATTTGAGTGCTTATATAATACTATTATACTTTAATTTCCAAAATCTGATTTTTATTTTCATGTTCACCAAAACTGCCATATCTAGAGTTCTATATGGAGATAGAAGCTCAAATGTTTATGACATAAGCTACATGATATGTGCTGCATTTAACTCTTCTATAGCTACTATTGAATCAGCCTCTAAGTATTTTCTAAAAATCGTCCAAAACAGTGAACTCAGATTTGTACCCTAAACTTGTTTTGATCATATCTCACTAATTATAATGATTCAATTGCATGGCCAACTCTCACATGTGTACAAGACATATTACTTACTGTATATCCATTAATCTATGCCACTTTTATCAGTTCATCATATGATTCTTTACTATTTTATACAGCCAACAATTTAAACAAGATTTTAGCCTTGTTTCTTATAGTTTTTCATATTTTTAACCATGTTTATCAACACCAAATCCCCACACAATATTTTTAATCATCATTCATCATCATATACATATACATAAGTAAAAGAAATACAAGATTACATAATCAAAAATAACAAGAGGATGAGGAGAACAATCTTTATACCACCATGATGATGTAGGTTGTGATCAAGACATGGATTTTGATGGAGAAACTTGTGATAAATCAAGACCATCTTCGAGACCACCATTCTTCATGAACTCCTTGTTGAAAATCAGACCTAGGACTCCATAGAAACTCCTCCTTGGATGTTATAATCACCACCAATCAATAGGGCTTCAAAAGGGCTTCATAATGTGTGTAAATAACACATGATTTCATGGTTGAAATTGATCAAATGGGTGTCATGGTGTGAGGGTGGGACGGCACAAAGAGAGAGCAAGAGAGAAAATGTGTGTGGTTTGCATGTTGAATAATGGAAGCAAATGGTTTGGTTGCTAGTTTTGATGTGGAAAGGCTTACAAGTTAAGCTAACTTAGACAAGTGTTAGCTTGTTGACTAAGAGTTTGACACATCAAGGGTGGTGGTGGAATTAGTTGGGCCGTCCCATGTGTGGGGTGAGACAATACTTGTTTTTGTCTCATCCCACTAATTTACGGGTATTCCTCGATTCTAGTTTCCTCGACTTGCGTGCCCTCGGGTCGTTTTACGAAAAACGTTTTTATAAATTATGAATCAACGGCACAAAACGAATCTAATAAAAATTGTCTCATCAAAAACGGAGTTCGAAAACATAAATACGTAATCCTAAGGTTTCCGGTTTAGTCGTAAAGGACGTTAAATTAAAATCGTAAGTCCTAATCTCTTCTCGTGAATTTGTGAGTTTATGAACCAACACAAATTTAAAATCTCAAAATAATATTCACGGACAAATTTATTTTCTGAAATGTCGGACTGTCACCAAAACGGTGTATGTAAACGTAAGCACGTAACGTAGAATCCTCCGGTTTAGACGTAGTCGACGCTACTTCAAGACGTAAATCCAAATTACTTCCCAAAATAAGTGAGTTCATAATATAACATTAAAAATAATGTTTTTAAATAATACTTGAGAATAAAATATCAACCATAAATTGACGGATTGTCACAGCATTTACCCCTAAACAAGATCTTTGTCCTCAAAGATCATCTTACTACTCGCTTCTTATAGAGTTAAAGCCATGTGGGTGTTTCCTCCACATTCGGTCTTTTCTCACAAGTGTAATTCATTACAATACGCGAGTTTCATCAAACATAACTACGGGAATAAGATCAGGCTTAATGTTGACATACTTTCTCTATCCATGATGTTCACGGGTTTTTGATGAATGCAACTTTTCGCCGATCTAAACATTACAAAGAAACAATCAGATTCTCGCTTGATAGGCATTTCATCAAGTTCGATATACAGAACATAATTCACGCAGCTCTTGAAGTCCTAGGGTAGATCCAGCGTATATGCCTTTCAAACCAATCTTTTACATCATCTCAATGGTCCCATACAACGGGGACTTATATCCCATGATCTTTCAGATCATCAATTCATCTTTCTATGGTGAAATTTTTTGGCATAAATTCGCTACCCATCTGGCACTTCAAGATCTACATTTCATATTCACATAACCTCCTGCCCACTACCGGCAGTCAATAATCAGATCCTAATTTTCAACAATCATTTCAGGTCTCGCGGGTCGAGTATTTTGTAAGGTTAGGTTCGCCATCATAGGAAACCTTAAACCTAAAAGACATGTCCAACTCACAATGGGTGTTTGTCGGGTGTCTTCATCTCAACTCCTGCTTACAGATGCTCTAATATAGATCCTAACAAGATTGGATCTCGATCCTAATACGATAATTATCAAGGATAATCTCTCCAAAGGGAAACGATTTTACAGTCTATTACCAAAGGTCAATCATTCAAACCTAGTACAGCACTTATAGTATTTTGTATCGTTACTTTACCTCGTCCCTTCGATTGGGGTGGTACATAGTACTCTCATCAAGATTCGTTCTCAATGACTTCTGAGCAAATCTCTAGAAATTCGATGCGAAGCGAGGGTCTTGATAGAGATGATCGATACAGGCACACCATGTTTACACAACTCCTTTAAATACAAAAGAGTCAATTTCTTCATCAAGAATCTATCATTAACAGGAATGTTATTAGCAGATTTGGTCAGTCTGTCGACGATGACCCAAATCGAATCAAATTCAGATGATGACCTTTGTGATAGCTAGACGTTTACTAATGTATGAGGCAATGTCTGCCTTCATAATTTTTCATTAGTACAACTTCTTCAGACAAAGATACATTTAGTCAAAAATATCATGAATAGAATACTTATACTTACGAGATGACTACATCTCAAAATCCCCATATTTAGGCAACCACAAGTGGCCTTTTATACATCTAACGCCATCGGCTTCTCAATTCTAAGGGTTCATATTTGCCGCGAACCCCTTTTTATTATCTATATTATCTTTTTTTTACAAACATTGTTTATATTTTTTTTATATTGTTCGACAATTTATTTTGCACAGTCATTATTAAGAAATATATCTTAATTGAATCTTTATACTTTCTATATAATATGTCAGTGTCTACATTCACTTTCTCCTGATGAAATATATATAACATGACCGTATTTATTCGAAAATTCTTTCTTCATATCTTCTATGTTTTAGTTTCTTCTTAACTATCATCTTTATCCGTTTTACTCAACCCGACGTCTAAAGCGTCGATAATTATTACAACTAATTAAATATTAAATGTCCAATTTTTATGAAACGTAAACGTAAAGATTTTAAATTTCTTAGTCCGTCCAATTATATGAAAATGTTCAAAATAATTTTAAATTTAATTAACACGATTTTTGTTGATTTATCGAAAATAATTAATTGGATTCGTAAATGTTCGAAAAATCTTTGTTTATATTTTGGTCAAAATTTTCTTAGTTAAAAAGCGTAAATTATCGTTTCAAATTTCAAGTCATGGTTTAAATGGTTTCCTCAATCCCTTTTAGGTTGTCTTGAGGTATACACGAACATTTACCCCTAAACAGGAGTTTAGTTAAATGTTCTGGGTATAAGGGAATAATCCCTTAAAAATACTTTGTTAAAACATTTGTCAAAACATATTTGCACTTTTCTTTTTGGTAAAACCCAAAAGTCTTAAAAGGGCTCTAAATTTTTGAAGAGTCAATATAAATTCCATTATCTTATATATTAATCACATGGTCAAATCATGTAAAGGATTAAGTCTTAATCATATGTTAATCATTCAAGGTACAGGTTTTTATTTTTCGGTCAATTCAGGGCAATCTATAAATAATTATTAACTCATTCTTATTCTTATAAACAAACATATAGTCCTTAATGATCACAAGCATGAATTTATCAAATTACAGCCTACACACGTGATTCACCAATTTTATGAATGCTACATGTGTATTAGTCAATCCAAACGACATCACGTGAAACTCATAACGTTCATTACAAGTACCGGATGTAGTGATCGGAGTAGATAATCTTCTTCGCGGACGCGAAATTGATGATAACCATGTCGAGGATCAAACCTTTAGAACATACGCTAGAACCTTGTAAATGATCGAACAAATCTTCCATTTCGAGTTATGGATATCGTTTTCGATTGTCAATTTACTCAGTTCACAGTAATCTATAAATATAAGGAATGATAACATCATAGCTCTTCATAATGACGAGCTCGGTAGAATAAAATCTTTCTCCGACAACTCTCTCAGTTGTACGGTAATTCCTTTAATTCAGATGGTGTTGACGTACAGTGCACACGCCACAGGTGCAGCACCGGGAATATAATCAATACCAATTTCAATCTGCCTTAATGGCAAAAGTCTAGGTAATTCACCAACAAATACCTCCTAAAGTTTTAGATAACATAAACATCTTTTAATAAATTCATATTAGGTTCTTTCTAGTTTATAATATCTATGACTAATTCACAACCATTCATGGTATAATTTCAAGTCTAAATGCAGGATATGGTCATCCATCAAGAATTATTTAGATCACTTTTGATAATCAACATCTTATCATTTAGGGAAATTCTACTCGAGTTCCCATCAATTAAGACAATGTCGCCATGTCATAAGCAATCAATCCATTCTACTGGCATTATCAACCTTCCAGTTTCATTACCGTCGATAAGATGTGAACTTCTCAAAAGACCAATAATAACTCATAATCCTTCACAATTCAAGGATATATGGAGACATAACTAACCTTAAAAGAGTAGGGTTAACGCATAATCTACGCGAAAGAATTTCAAATCAGACACAGAAGAAAACATTTAACGAATATGAATATATCCCATGTTTTCATAATTTGAGTACGCATTCGAAAGCTCCTCGGATCGTTACCCAGGTCATTCAAATGAAACCAAATCAAAAGAAATGATAAGAGCGTCGATACATCCAGTCGGGTATCAACAATCGGTAATCAGATACTTTTCCTAAGAATCTCACTACGGGAGAATTAGACAAGAAGGGAATATCAATTGTCAAATAAGACAAGTTCCACAGATGAGTAAATTCGACTAAGAAGAATAGATGCTATAGGCACATATGTAGGTGTCCTTAACATTATGTCCCTATTTTTCACTTCTTGCAGATCTCATAAAATTTAATCTTTCACAATCTTCAACGAAAATGTAGTGTTTATTCATTAGTTTTATGGTGACTACTAATCAGCCTTGCATGGTCACTTCCAAATTGTATGTAGGCGCGCAACTATATACAATTTCAAGATTAACGATGCAATACTCAGTTCGTCAAAATTTTATCACCATGTTTATAATATAAACACTTTCATGCTTAATTCTTAAATAAGAATCAAAAATAAATTTATAAAGATTTTCTTTGTTGTGAAAACAATTAAGTTTTCCAAGGTGTTTTATAAACAACTTTATTTCAATAACAATCACTTATAAATCTCACTTTAAATAATCCTTACGGTGATGAAAATTCAATCTTTTATCAAGGGATACTGTTTTATCTTGTAAAAACGATCAGTGATCTGCAAAAGAGTGATGAAGAGTTGTTCACCAAGAACTAACTTCAATATAATAGGAGATGAGCTTAGCCAAATAATCATGAGGTTCATGACCTTGATGGCGCTCAAAAAGATTAATCCACAACGTAGCTCAAATCGAGATGAGTAGTTGTTCAATGGTTGCATCACTAATGCGAACATTAGGATGAAGCAATAAAAGATAGATATCATCGATACATGTAGGATTTAGCAATCAAAGGTAGTCTTTTTCATTAATCACAAACAAGTCAAAATTGTACCGTAACACATTACGTGTCACTATGTCATACAATTCTCAGAACTCATCCTACCAACTGATATCTCAGTTAAGTTAGGGATTTTTAAAAGATACCACAATGAATACTAACCTACAAGAGTCATTAGGTGTTCCACATGTCTCGAAAGATCCATCGGTCCCAATTCAGAAGAAGATTTCTTCAATTTATTTATTGGACACTGGGCATCCTCGTCAGTGGACAATGGCCTAGGAACAACACTTAACACAAACTAACAATCATTTAAAACTTATAATTCAATCACAGAACTTAATAATTTCCTCTTATCAATCTCATATTCCATATGAGTTAAATTTTACTTTATTCAAGTTTTAATTAACTTATACTCAATTCGATATCCTACCTCATTTTCCAATACTTTCATCCTTATTTTTAGACCTTGAAAGGGCAATAAAAGCTCGATATGATCAACACTTAATTTCCAATCCTATATCTCTTACAACAATAGTTATCAAATGAGTCACTAGTATGAGATGACTTGATCATTCAACTAGACTTCTCGGAATGGTACTAGTGCATGAGGCTTTTGGGTAATGGTTCCAATGACAGCCTCAAGTGCAACATTCACCCTTTCGATTTAAATTTAAGAATTGGATGACAACGAATCAGATGACATCTTTCTAGGTGGTAACGTTTTGTCAAACTCCACTCTATAAGGAAAGATCGTCATGACATCGATATCAGTCTTAATCTCGCCAATTCTTCTTCAATATCACAATCAACTAATATCTACATTTCTACGAATATCAACCATTTGTTGGGATCATTATATCTAGGATAGCTAGAATTCCTACGAGAATAGCTTCGATTAATTTACTAGGGAATTTAGGGTTCCTTGTGACAATCTACGTCGTATAAATACCTCGTATAAATATCAAAATAATCATCAAACGATCATGTAATAAAATTACATCATATATATATATATATATATATATATATATATATATATATATATATATATATATATATATATATATATATATATATATATATAAAATCCAAGTTATATATATATATATTAAAATAACACTTCTCAGTCTGGCCTTGTCGGTAACTCGGGAATTCTTCGGCACCGTTATAGTCAAAAGATTTTTAGACATTTTTAGAAAATTTTTTATAGTTAAAATATTTTGAAATGTTTTATTCAAAACCTTAGTTTTAAAAATCTTTCGTTCTCTATAACGAGAGCTCTGGTACCAAACTTTAACACCCCTAAATTTATATAACTCAATACAGCGGAAGACTAGTTGGTGTTACGGGATAGCACATTACTCACATCATAGACAACGCATAAAAATCGCGTCGTTTAATAATAAAGCATTTCCATTCATAAATATCAAATTTACAAAGGTCCCAAGTCATATTATTTCATACAAAGTTTTACAAAGTATTTGAATGGAAAATATTATTTAAGTGCGGGCCATGAATTCTTGTCGTCTTCCCGAGAATTACCTTCAAGTACCTGAGATAAAACATGTTAAAAGAAAAGGTCAGCGATAACGCCGAATGAATTCATAGAGTTTAATAAAATCCATCAATATAACATCGGTATAAAATTATTACCGAAAATCATTTTGTATAAATCCATGTAGTAGGCCATAAAATAGCCAAAATCATTTTATACAAATCATTGTCAAAATCATAATATAGGCTTTCGCCTTCAAAATCATTATACGAACCAATGTCGTAAAAACATCATACAATACGTCTTACGACGTTGTATAAAGTTAAATAAAAACCGTTATATGAATATGGTTAACATAATACCAATAGTATGACCCCGTATTGCTAGGCAGGCAATATATCGTAATTCGGTGCGTATAGCGGTATTTCGTTAATTGGATTATTATAAGCCGCATGACATTGTTACCTTACTAAACCAAACAACGGGTAGCTAGCCCGAAACTCAATTTACCCATCTAAATTAGCATGTCGTCACAAAGGTCACGCTATGGAAATCTTCTGATACATAAATTCGCTTACCAATCAATGTGGCACGACGGGGATCAACCGTCAAGGCGCGAACTGGGGTGATCGTCCCCAAATAGTACTATTATATGCATAAGCGTCTACCAAATCCTGGTAGTTCACAATTCATGCTAATGGGACTTTTAGTGACATAACCTAACTTTAATAATCCATTTTATTTCATCTATCGGGTCATTTAATCATTCATAGGGTCATACAATCATTCGGGTCCAAATCAATAAACAAACAATCGGGAAAAATGTGTCCTGTTTTATAAAAACTAACATGTTATCTCCTCGCGGGTTTATAAAACATTTTATAAAAACATTTAAAAGAGTGTGAGGCTATGAACTCACGTTGATGTCGGAAGGCGGGTTATCGGCAATTCGGACGTACGGTACATGCTTTAATCACGAAAACCTAGACAAATAATACACCTCTTAGACTCATGTCCAACGACTATATAAAAATAACAATTATGTATACATATGATGATTATATATATATATATATATGATGATCAAGTGGGTTTACATATTCTCGTTTACTCATTTTAGTGTTATGTGTCGATAACTTTTATACTAGTTTACTAGTTTTACCTATTTACATGTTTTAGGTCCAATAAGCTTATTATAAGTTCTTTAACTTGTATTAATCCATTTTATACTTGTATTATCAGTATTTAACCTTTACATGTTGGGCCTAAATGGGTTAAGCCTAATAAATAAGTTTATAAGTGTTTTAGCCCATTTTGTTGTATTATTAGTCCAATAACGTTAACTTAGCCCGTTAATGTCCGTATGTTATATAGTTCGGGTTTTATCGGTTTTTACTTGTTATATATGCTTATATATCAGTATATGAGTTTATAAAAGTTTACATTAGACGGGTACAACCGTCTAAGTTTTATTTAACAAAAAAGTTAATTTTACGGTAATAGCCGAAAAAGTCGTAAAAATCATGTTTATAGTTTTATAACTTATAAAACTTACCAACTACCATTTTTATAAAATGTACATTTATTTATCCTTATACATCTTTATATAAATGTATTATATGAGTTAGTGGGTTTTAATTCACATTTTATACTATTTTTATTTGATTGCTTATATAATACTATTATACTTTAATTTCCAAAATCTGATTTTTATTTTCATGTTCACCAAAACTGCCATATCTAGAGTTCTATATGGAGATAGAAGCTTAAATTTTTATGAAATAAACTACATGATATGTGCTCCATTTAAATCTTCTATAGCTACTGTTGAATCAGCCTCTAAGTATTTTCTAAAAATCGTCCAAAATAGTGAACTCAGATTTGTACCCTAAACTTGTTTTGATCATATCTCACTCATTATAATGATTCAATTGCATGGCCAAATCTCACATGTGTACAAGACATATTACTTACTGTATATCCATTTATCTTAGCCATTTTTATCAGTTCATCATATGATTCTTTACTGTTTTATACAGCCAACAATTTAAACAAGATTTTAGCCTTGTTTCTTATAGTTTTTCATCTTTTTAACCATGTTTATCAACACCAAATCCCCACACAATATTTTTAATCATCATTCATCATCATATACATATACATAAGTAAAAGAAATACAAGATTACATAATCAAAAATAACAAGAGGATGAGGAGAACAATCTTTATACCACCATGATGATGTAGGTTGTGATCAAGACATGGATTTTGATGGAGAAACTTGTGATAAATCAAGACCATCTTCAAGACCACCATTCTTCATGAAATCCTTGTGGAAAATCAGCCCTAGGACTCCATAGAAACTCCTCCTTGGATGTTATAATCACCACCAATCAATAGGGCTTCAAAAGAGCTTCATAATGTGTGTAAATAACACATGATTTCATGGTTGAAATTGATCAAATGGGTGTCATGGTGTGAGAGTGGGACGACACAAAGAGAGAGCAAGAGAGAAAATGTGTGTGGTTTGCATGTTGAATAATGGAAGCAAATGG
Organism: Glebionis coronaria; assembly: GCA_025667525.1. Lineage (NCBI taxonomy): Eukaryota > Viridiplantae > Streptophyta > Magnoliopsida > Asterales > Asteraceae > Glebionis > Glebionis coronaria. Next base: position 246,976,105 of record CM046881.1, on the reverse strand, counting down.
TTTGGTTGATAGTTTTGATGTGGAAAGGCTTACAAGTTAAGCTAACTTAGACAAGTGTTAGCTTGTTTACTAAGAGTTTGACACATCAAGGGTGGTGGTGGCATTAGTTGGGCCGTTCCATGTGTGGGGTGAGACAAAACTTGTTTTTGTCTCATCCCACTAATTTACGGGTATTCCTCGATTCTAGTTTCCTCGATTTGCGTGCCCTCGAGTCTGTTTACGAAAAACGTTTTTATAAATTATGAATCAACGGCACAAAACGAATCTAATAAAAATTGTCTCATCAAAAACGGAGTTCGAAAACGTAAATACGTAATCCTAAGGTTTCCGGTTTAGTCGTAAAGGACGTTAAATTAAAATCGTAAGTCCTAATCTCTTCTCGTAAATTTCTGAGTTTATGAACCAACACAAATTTAAAATCTCAAAATAATATTCACGGACAAATTTATTTTCTGAAATGTCGGACTGTCACCAAAACGGTGTATGTAAACGTAAGCACGTAACGTAGAATCCTCTGGTTTAGACGTAGTCGACGCTACTTCAAGACGTAAATCCAAATTACTTCCCAAAATAAGTGAGTTCATAATATAACATTAAAAATAATGTTTTTATATAATACTTGAGAATAAAATATCAACCATAAATTGACGGATTGTCACACTGCTTGTTGTCCTCTTCAATACGAAGACGAATAACTAAGTTTTCAACACTCATCTTCTTTCGCTTATGCTTCAAGTAGTTTTTGAATTCTACCCAGCTTGGAGGTAACTTTTCAATGATAGCAGCAACTTGAAAAGTTTCACTCAAAGTCATACCCTCAGCATGAATGTCGTGTAGCATAACCTATAGATCTTGAACTTGAGTTATCACATTCTTTGAATCAACCATCTTGTAATCCAAAAAGTGAGCTACCACGAACTTCTTTGTACCAGCATCCTCAGTTTTGTACTTGCGTTCCAATGACTCCCATAATTCTTTGGTAGTCTTAGTCTTGCAATACACGTTGTACAAAGAGTCCATTAAACCATTCAGAACATAATTGTGACACAAGAAGTCTGAATGTTTCCATGCTTCAACAGCTTGCACAACTTGTTGATTAGCGGGTTGACCTTCCTGAGGAGGTTCCACCTGAGGTACAATCTCTTTTAAGAACCTCGCAAGGTTCAAAGTTGTGAGATAGAAGAACATCTTCTGTTGCCACCTCTTAAAATTCTGCCCATTGAATTTTTCTGGTTTTTCAGCATGATTAGCAACAATGTGGGTTACTGGCGCATCAGTTACATTCACAGTAGTAGTTGCAGGAGTTTCAGGAGCACTGATAGTCATTCTGAAAGATCAAACAAGATCAAAACACAACAGTTATACAACTGTTATAAGTCTGTATATAAGAAATTCAATTGTGATTTTTATATACTTAAACCGGATCTGCTTCAAAGAAACTCAATGTTGGTTTCAATGAATCAGATGCAATAATCAAATATATTAGTTTAACAGAAACACAATCTTGGTTTCAGTATAACTGATTAGAACAAATGCTTATAAAACGTTACAGAACTGTTAATAAAAATCAGAAAATTTAAAACTGATTTTTAATGAAACTCAATCTTGGTTTCGACAGAAAACAATGTAAATAAATCTGTTAAAAAAAATAATCCGATTTAATAAAAGATTTTAGTTCTGTTAAACAGAATCTGTTTTAAAATTGTGGGAAACAGTGTATACTTTTATTAAAAACAGATTACAATAAATAAAACTAACAAAATATGAAGACATAAAATAAATAACTGTAATGAAGAAAGCAGTAAAACTAAGACGACAAAATTATAAACGATAATTAAATAAAACAATAAAATGATAAAAAGACTTACAAAATCACCAACAAGTTGAGGCACACGTAAGATACGCTTAGAACTAAAGAGCCGAGGCACGTGTTTGACACGCTTCCCTTAAAACAGATTCGTCGTCTGTTTCCCAAGGTACAACAGCCGAAACAATAAGTTGTACAGTTGGACTTAACAAAACTGTCTGGAATTTCACCTTATCAAATGCGTACTCCGTTGGAAATCAATAATAATACTTATTGATTTGATGTGGGAAAAAACTATGGAATTAGGCCTCTATTTATACAAAATAAACTCCCTTTCAGTTTACTCATCCAACCGATGTGGGATAAAAAAATAAACTATATTTTTTCTTTTTAGGCATGGTACCAAATGCCTAACTTTGAGACACGATATCTCATTCACATTAGCTTTATTTTGAACACATAAAAGGCTTATTGCGAAGCTCTCTTCAAGGAGAACGCGAACCTATAAAGTATCACTAATATATATGATACATACATATACATAATTGTGTCAAAAGTTGGTCAAAGTTCTTTTTACCAACAATATTTTCCAACAATTCCTTCGAGAAGATTAGCTCTAGTAATGCTCGGATGTGACATCGGTCCACAATGTATTCTCATGTGTCCTCGTTTTGGTTGAGAAGGTCGAATTTATTAAGAGCTTATGTTTTTAGCTCCTGCTCGGGTCATAGCATATGTAAAATGGTTTGCCTCAAGTTAAGCTTGTTTAGTGCACTAAGTTTAAGCTCGATTATTTTATTTTAAGTTATTTTACGTATATAGGCGAAGTATCAGTTCATATTAAGGGGCCATAGGTAATTTTTATACTACCACATTGATAAAGGCGATTCCTTTACGGGTGTGAAAGATATATTACAAATAATTTATAAATATCCAAAAAAAAATTGGACTTACTCGACAAGATGAGAAAATAAAGAGAAAAAGGAAAAGGTAATGGCAGACCAGGAGTAAAAGTGTAAAACCTAAATTGTTCCCTCACATAATCGAGAAGCTAAATCATCGAAAACAAGTCGGGTCGTTTGAATGGGTCGCGTCGTTTAAGTAGGCCAGGTGCGATTTACATAATTGTAATGTTAATGTATCGACTACCTAAAGAAGCATATGAGGTCGTAATCATTATTAATATATTAAAATTAAGAGAAGTTCAACATACACTCAATATTAAGTGTAGATCCATTAAATCTTCTTATCCATTTATTTCTTCAACTCATTAAAAAAACTTCTTTTTTTCTTAAATCAAATATCTCACAGTTCATTGTTATGCAAAACGAAACATAACACTGTGATTGTGATATAAATATTATGTGATTTCTTTGACGCGGCTTAAAAATCGAAAAAAGGTTTGTTGGAAGTATATTGAAGTGCCCGTCTGTTAAAAAGATAAAAAAACTAGTTGCGATGGTATTTTTTGTTGGTTGACGATTTTTCGTTTGCAGAATATTATTTTTTTCAAAAAATAAATTTTTTGATATTAAGTCTTTACTGAACCTTAGATTTATATAAAATAAAAATTAGAAGTATATCGAAGTGCCCCTTTGATATTACCAGATTTTTTTTAATTTTACCCTTCATCAATCTATTCATAACACAAATATTAATCTTAACTTTATTTAATAAGTTCTTATGATGTTTAGACAAATCACATTAAAAGTACTCATCATAATCAAAATTCAGTTAAAGGTATTGTTTTTTCTTTCTAATTTAAGGTATTGACTTTTTTCTTGTTGCGATATTAGACAATTAACAGGTTTGCAGGTTACATAATAACTACTTTTACTTATTATTGCAGAGTTAGTTTTTTATATTAACTTTGTTAAAAACTCAAATTTTGATTTTGTTAAAAAAAAATTATTATCTTGAAACCTTATATACGTTCTTATACATATATTTTTATTTTTATACATGGTTTTAAAAACGTTTTTATACACATTTTTATCAACACATTATATGTATATTTTTATGCACGTTACTATACACAATTTATATACACGATTTTATCCATGATTTTATGCAAACATTTTTATACACGTTTTTTACACATATTTTTGCACATTTTTATGAAGTTTTTTTATAAAACATGTATACAAATGTGTGTAAAAGCGTGTATAAAAAATACATAAACATATATGGTTTTATACACATATTTTTACATGTTTTATGTATTTTGTTAAAAGAACATGTATAAAAATGCGTGTATACAAACATGTATAAAAAAGTGCATTAAAGTGTGTATAAAAATATGCGAAAGAAAACGTGTCTACAAAAACATATATCAACTTTAAGAAAATGAATTAAAAAAATTAAACAGTCCAAATTTTAAGTTAATGATAACCAATCGTTAAGAATTAACGATGCAATAATAAAATAAATAGTAACAAAGCAAACAGTCGTTATTATGTATCCTGTAACTCTGTTAAATGTCCAGCGATACTGCAAGAGAAAAAGTCCATACTTTTTAGCATTAACAATGTGTCGTAGTTTATGTGGTCATAGCACGCTAAAACAAATGTACCTATGTATGTATCATGTAATAGTGGCTCACCGATAGATAGCAAATGTACATGTGATATACATTTTTTAAGTTGCTTTTATCAGTCACTGCAAAACACTTCTTCACCAGAAACATCACACAAATATTTAATGAAATGTGAGCATACAAGATGTTTTCTAAACACAAAGGAGTTAGTTGATTGAATACAACCAAATTCTAGTGCTTTGATCTCATCACACAGACAATTCAAATTAACAATAATTTGTTCAAATGTTTAGTTTGAAAAGTCATCAGAGCCACCATATATTTCTAAGACATATTAAGAAACAACTCAACAAGATTGCAAATAATGCAAGGTCATGCCCATTATAGTATATAAAATTTATATTGTATTTTATTTATTTTAATTTCATGTTTTCGACGAAATAGTTAAAGAGGTTCTTCATAGTTTTTTACACAATAAACTATCAATCTTATAAATTCATAAAATCAGATTTGTAGTCTTTTCAAACAAATCATAATAATAGTATTTTGTCATACAATATTAAATCTTTTGCTAAACAATTCATTCAAGTCAGACTCGCAGCGTAAAAATTATATTTAACAGCTTGTTTATTTTCTCTCTTTACTAAATTTGCAAATGGGTGATCTTCCTAAACACTTTCCTGGTACTTCCTGATTCAATTTTGTTGTGCATTCCATTGATTAACGATCATGTATGGTGACTCATCTTTGTTTCTTTTTGATCTCGCTGCTATTAATTGTAAGGGATATAGGCTTGTGAATTTATTCCCCTTATATTTCCTATGATCAATTGATTTACCGGAGGTTGGGTCGGATCATTGATTGACGTCTATTTACATTATTTTTAGTTGATTCGAATTGTTCTTCAATTTTGATTTTAGGTTTCTTGTCCAAATCCCTTTTCTTTTTATTTTTTAGATCTTCCTTCAATCCAAATCTGCTTTTCATAGCGACTAAGTATCGCTCCAACGCATATCACACCCGGTCTATTTCTAAATCCATTTTCATAACTAATTTTCTGGACAACACTGCATCCAAAGATCTTTGGGAGGTATGCAAGGGCTATGGGACCGTTGTTGATGTGTACATTCCTTACCGTAAATCGAAGGCGGGGAAATATTCGCATTTGTTTGTTTTATCAAGATCGATAATGTTGATCGACTTGTGGGTAATCTTTGCACTCTTTGGATTGGTCACATGCATCTTCATGCAAACATTGCATGGTTTGAACGTCCACAACCTACTCGTTCGTTTGTTGCCACTAAACATGTTCCTACTAAGTTACCTTCGTTTCGGTGTTGACTGGTAGTCCTAATAATAATAATATGTCTACAACTACTGTGTTGGTTCAGGGAGATGAGTGCATTGTTGTTGGATACGTTTTTAACGTATATTAGAAGTATCGGTCACTCCAACAATATTATTAAATGTAATTAGCTCGTAGTTAGTTCATTGTTTTAAACTAAGTAACAAACCAACCCATGGGCTTGTCCATGGGTTGAAGGCTCAAGCCCACCTAGGCTTAGGTATATAAACCCCCTTTCCTTCATGGAAAGGGGTTGGTTGTTCATTTCATTTTACATAAAAAACATACTTTTCTCTCACTTTCTCTCTCTAGTTTCTCTCTCTAGAAACAACAACCAAACTTATTAGGATAATAGATTATCACTATTCTACAATTGGTATCAAGAGCCATGGGATGATTGAAGGCTTTGATTTGTTGTTTTTCTAGTTTTATTGTGTTAGTGGGTTTTTAGGATAATCAAGCTCAAATTTTGAAATTTGTTGTGATTGGTTTAAGGTTGTAAACAAATCAACTACATAGTTGTGGTAGTGATTTGGTTTACTTGTTTTGGTAAAAATCACAAAATTTTTTTGTGTTTGTGGTGATTTTTGGTGTACGTGTTTACGGAGGAAAGTCAATTTTAAAATCAGATTTGGTTTTTGAGTAACTTTCGGAATAAAAATTACTTTCAGAAAAGTGGCATTTTAGGGTTTCTGAATTTATCCGAATGTTGAAAATCAAGATTCAAAAAGTATTCAAGTTATCCGAAAGTAGCTTATTACTTTATTCCGAAAGGTAATCTTGAAAGTTTATCCTAAAGAACATCTTGGGAAGATTGTGAAAGTCAGCTCAAGATTATTACAAAAATCTAGCTTCTTTCCGAAAGTGAGTCATTGATCTTTCCGAAAGTTAGAAGTATTCCTTATTTATCCGAAAGTTGCTCATTTATCCCTTGGTCATCCAAAAGTTGCTCATTTATTCCGAAAGTATCTTCAATATTCGGAAAGTAGTTTTGGCTTACTTATGCCGAAAGTATCTTCAATATTGAGAAAGTAGTTTTGGCTTGTTTAACTTAGAAGTTTTTCAAAGGATTTTCAAGGAACTTTGACATTTCTCTCACCAACACACGAACTAAGCAAGCATCAACAACAACAAATCTCCCAACTTTATTTTATTGGTCGATCAAAAGATAATCTTTATTCTTCAAGTGATAAAAAATGAATCCTCATTAATTTATGCCGACGATGACATCGCTTACGGACCTTTCTATCATATCGGGTACCGATACCCGTCCACCTTTGCTTATCAAAGGGCTATTTGAAGCATGGCAGGGTCGCACGAAGTCATACATTATTGGAAGACCAGTGGGAGGCTTATGATCAAATCCATTGAGAAAGGACCACTTGTTTGGGGCGAAATTACTGTAGATAATATGACTCGACCAAGGGAATTTCATGAGTTATCACATGTCAACCAACTAATTGCCGATGCGGATGAAAAGGCTGTTTAGACTATTCTTCAAGCTTTTCCACCCGATATTTATCGTATGGTAAGTCAGCACAAGATAGCAAAGGAACTATGGGATCGTTTGACGGTTTTGCTACAAGGGACTTCATTATCTAAGCAGGAGAGATAATGTCAACTTTATGATTTGTTTGATTGGTTCACATACACTCTAGGGGAAACTCTTCATGACTACTATTGGAGATTCACTACATTAATGAATGATTTGAACACTTGTAATCTTACGATTGCTCAGTTTCAGACCAATACCAAGTTTTTGAATACGTTGCCTGCAGAGTGGAGCCACTACGTCACTGATGTTAAAATGGTAAGGGATTTGCACAAGTCAAATCTAGATCAACTTTATGCTTTCTTGCAACAACACGAGAAGCATGTGCTCAAGACACGTATGTCTCAAGGATCTTACCATGAACCATTGGCATTAATGGTAAATCAACCAATGTTGTCATATCATAATATCTCTAATGCTATGGGACACCGATCTTCTTATCAGCCCCTGTATCAAACCCCAAGTTATCCACAGTACTCGATGTTACCACAACCACCTACATCACATCAACAATATCAGCTACCAGCACCATCATCACAAAGAGACTCACATCTATCACCATATGCTCATCAACTATACTCTCCTTATCAACCACCTACAAATCTTACTATCACATACCAGCAACCAGAAGTTCTTCAACCCAACTATTCATAACATGTTAGTACTCCCTCCAGTGTTTATGAAGCTTCACCAGCACCAGTTATGTACTGTGATGATGAGGTTCCTATTCCCGAATTCAAACAAGGGGATAATCCTACTGACGTACTAGGACAAATGTCTACCTACATCACTCAAACGTTGAACAAACGAGGTTAGAGAGGACCATCTCCAACAAATAATCAGTTGAGAACTTCTTCTAACTCTCGTCAACAAGCTACAATCCAAGACGGTAGAGTCATGGTGCAACCACTTCAGGGGAGACCAAGTTCAACAAATACCGGTGCACGCCCATTTAACACTGCTCCAAGAGGAAATACTACTAGCAAAGTGAAGATGATAATATGCTACAACTGCAAAGGGGAAGGACATATGGCTAGGGAGTGTAAGCAACCCAAAATGATAAGGGATGCTTCGTGGTTTGAGGAGAAGGTCGTGTTAGTCAAAGCTCAAGAAAATAGCCGTGAGTTAGATGAAGCGTTATCGTTTCTTGCGGATCCAGGAGTTGCGGACAATGAGGGACTCACATCGGCTTTTACTCACAATGCATCGTATCAAGTAGATGATCTCGATGCATATGACTCAGACTGTGATGACTTCAATGCCTCCAAAGCAGCTCTTATGGCAAATCTCTCGCTTTATGGGCCTGACCAAATCTCTGAGGTACCAAGTTCTACCAATGATACTAGTATTGTACCATATCAAGTTGGAAAAGTGTCTCAGTATCCGGAAGAGCCTCCGGTGGCTAGTAATTCAAACGAGGAGACAAACAATGATAGCAATATCTATGCAAGTCCCCAGACTTTGGATGAAATACAAACGAGAGCTATTATGAATACGAATTCTCCTACTCAACAAGATTTGGTCATGGTTTCGGCATCTATGCTTGGCCAAATGAATAATGCGGTCCTTGAAACCCTAAGTGTTAATCAGACCTTATCTACCGAGCTTGCTTTGTACAAGGAAAAGGTTCAAACCTTGGAATTAACTCCATCGACCAATACCTTAACTAATCCCAAGTTTAATGAGTTTAGGAAAGTTCAAATGGATCATTTACTTGAGATTGAATTTTTAAGAGCAAATCTTTCAAAAGAAATTAAAGAGAAAGAGTCAGTCGTCACTAATTTTCAAAAACTGAAAACGGATTTTGAAATTCTCGAGTCTAAAAAGGTTGAAACGGAAATTAATGCGTCTAATCAAATTAAAAAGATTGAAAATTTTCTTTTGAAACAATACTCCGCTTCACACTTAGTACATTTGTTTGATTCATCTTATAAGAAATTTAACTTATCGCGTCTAACAGACCTGCCACCTAACCCAGGTTATGTAATATATGATCTTATTCAAGTTCATTTTTCCAAGCTCACGACAAATTGAGAGTCCAATTAAAATCAAGTTCTTAATTGTTTTTGGTGTTAACAAAGTTATTTGGCATCTATGTCTATTTCAAAGAAGCACGTAAAAAGTGGAAAATATTATAGCTATATATCCGTAAAACAAGTTGCAAATACCACACTAATAGCATAAGGTACTAGTATTAGATGCACAAGTATAAAATTGCTCAAAATGTAAGAAAATGAAAGTACAAGGACTAAATGTGAAAATTCAGAAAGTAAAAGGACCAAAAGTGAAATAGTAACTAACTATAACAACTATTCAACAAATTTCAAAACTGCCAAACCAAATTGTAACAAACTGAAAATCAAAGGACTTATAAGTGCAAACCCTAAAAAGTTGTTATTTAAAAGTTGATTAACACTATTATGAAAGTTCAAGGACCAACTTGCAATTAAACAAGTCTAAAAACCAAAAACGGGCACCAAGTAATCAATAAGCTCGTGTGAGCTTATTATCCTACCAAAATGACTCTAGTTTTTTGCAAATTGCTTAAAATGAAAAGTTAGCTAGGCCTGTTCAAGGAAATGAGCTAAAAGCTAGTAAATCTCAAGTTAGCTTATTCCAATAAGCTCAAAATAAGCTATAAACTGTTTTAGACTTCCACACCTTGATTTTTTTGATGAAAATGATTACGCAAGTGATAAGAAGGTTGGAATGTCAAGAAATTCTAAAAATGGTTAACCAAATAAGCTGGAATCTCAAATAAGAAAAAATGGCTTGTCGTTGACCAAGTTTCACCAAGAAATTTCAAAAAGCTTATTTTCTCAAAAAAACCACTCAAGAAATGTTTGAAAACAGGTTTGTGAAAGAAAAATGAAAGTTTTATGAAGTAGAAATGCTGGAATGAGATAAGCAGTTTACTTTGATCACAGAAACTTCAATTTGCTCACCAGCTTATTATTAAGCTGATAACTACCTCTAAACTTGATACAGTATAATCTCACTTATTAATCTTGAAAGCTTATAAGTTGGACTTGATCTAGGAGAAAAATTCAGTTAAAAACATCAACTAACAAAGATATGAGAATGAATCAAAAAGTGCTTGTTTAGACTGATGAACTATGACCCAAACTTTTTATAGGCCGATTGCCTTTTTGACTTTAGTCTTGACCACAAAACTTTGCAAGTAGACTTGTACTCACTTATTGAATGTGAATGAACTCTAATCAACAGGTTTTAACTACTGAATCACTAAAATCACCTAGATCCAAACACCAATTTTAAACTAATATGAAAAGTTTCCAAAGGCTTTTTGAGAAATAGTGTATGACAACAATGAACACTTATTAAGATTTGTTTAGTAACTGAAATGAATTATTATGACCATAAAAACCAGCTGAATAACACTAAGGAGCAAAATTTGACTAACTGATGAAAACCAAATGTTAAGCTAAAACTAAATAAGGAGCTAATCAATCTACTAACAACTAACAGATTATCAATATCACACCAAAAAAGCACTAACACAATCATAATTTAGCAGATAAGTTCTAAATCTAGGAATTGAACATGGCAATACTGTTTAGTGGAACAAAAATAAGAGAAATGATTCCTTTTGGCTAGAAGAATCCTTTGATGGAGCAGAGAAGTCCTGAGCTTTCTAAGATCAATAAGAACATCAAAAATTAAACACCATAAACCATCATCTCATCATCATCATCTTCAAATCAACACCCCTGCTACAAACTACTACTTCTGGAAAGATTCTGAGCTAGGAAAGACTGGTAATGAACTGAAAGCTTCCAAATCAATCACAACATTCCTATTGATCAGTTGTGATCAACAAGAACTAAGCAGCAACAGTATAAGTGTGATTATGCAGTGAGAATGAAGTAAGAAGTTAACTGAATTTGTATTGATGAAGTAAAGTTGTTACAGAGTTGGTTACAAAGTCTAACTAAATCTCAAGTGGTTGTCAATAACTTGAGAGTAGTAACTAACTAACTTGCTAATTGAAAGTTGAGAGAAATTAAGTAGTGTGTGGAAATTACACACACTAAGTACAATTAAAAATGAGGAACTACTGGGGTATTTATAGAAGAGAAAAGGAGTTAGTTGGGATGAAGTGACGTGTTCCAACCAATGGCAATCTTCCACGTGGCCTTAATCTCTTAATTGGATAATTCCGTTGATGAACTGAATTGGGGATTTTTATTTGAGTAGGTATCAGCTTAATTAACCACTTGGGAAAGCTTCGTCTCTTGATTTTGAGTACTTTTTAGGTTTACACCAAATTCTGAAACGCATTCTTTCTTGATGTGAAATCTGGGCTCGTTGAAGTATGAAGACGCCACGTGTTTTGTTGTTATTGGGTGAGAAAGAGAGTTGCAGATCATTATCCAAAAGCTGTTTTATGATTGGTTGATAAATGGTTAGTAGATGGCACTGTTTGATTTGGTAATAAATGGTTGACGGCTGTGAGTGGGGTGATGTGGCAATCTAAAAGGCAAGAATAAACGCCCCTCATTGGCTGAAATGGAGTAGACTTAGATTGATATCAAACTTGCTAGAAAATTGTCATTTTAAGTCTATTGACTTAGCAGATTGTTAACTTGAGTTAGGATCTTGATTTCTTTGTCATTTTTGGTCCTTCTAGCTTCAAACTTGTACAACATTGATCCTTTGACTATTTGACTTGAGAATTTACAAAATTTGACTTTGTTCTTGACTTTCTCATAATTACACTTCTAGTCCTCCATTTTTAAAGGTCCTTTGTCTTTGAAAGGCTTGTCACATTCCATCCTCCTTTTGTCTTTTCTTCATCAATAAGGCTTGAATTCACTTGTTTGCTCCAAAATTGTATCTTTTTACCTACACAAGCACAAACAACAAAACATACCCATAATACTGCTTTTATGAATCAAGATTAGGTATTTTGCTTTGTGCTTTAAGGTGATTTGTGATATAATTGATATGAGATTTCACTCATATCAAATCTCCTACACTTGATCATTGCCATGACCTCATGCAATGCCACATTTTAAAGCACCAATTTACACTTTTCTCATAGTTAATACACCTTGGCCAATATGGAATGCTTTTACACTACTCTACACTATACGATGCATGATTTTGATTTTATACAATGCAATGCAAAGGAAAGCAATTCTATTTATATATATTTGGATTTTCTTGAAATGGTTTTGATAGAAATAACTCATAAAGAAATCAAAGACTTAGATTAGGGCTTTGAGTACCATGAACCTTGGGAAAAGGTGTGACAGCAATACGAGTGGGTCCCGAGGTTGCTGGTGTCTGAATCATACTAGGCTCAGAAGTCGTATCTTTTAACAAGGCTTTTAACTTACATTTCTCACAGATTTTATCAATAAGTTTCTGATAGACAGACTTACTTTGTTCAACAGCCCGCTTATACGAAACAACAACAGATTCTAAATCTGCAATTTTAGCCTTAAGCTTCTGAACATTTCCATCACTGACATTCTCTAACCATGAAGAGGTCAAATTGTTTTCTTTTACCCCTCCTAATTGAGCCTACAACCGTGCGATAGTTTATTGCATTTCATTGTAGGCTTTATCATACGAAATTTTGTCATATTTGCATTCATAACATTTTTTGACAAACTTATTCCATAGATCGGTAAATTCTTTGTCCTTTTTAATGACGACAAATTCCATTTTCTCTTTCATACGTTCAAGCTCAGTTTGGAGGGTTTCTTGATTCGACACAGAGGTATCTAACGCAATGGGGCTACTATCAACATTATCACGAGCATTAGAGAGACGTTCAAGATCGATTTCCAAAACTTTGATTTTATCAAGAGATTCATCAGCCTCCTTCTTCAAAGATTTAAAGTCTTCAACAAAGTTGGCTAATTCTTTTAGAAAAGCGTTTTCCAGATTGCCTAACCGAGCATCAACTTGATTAATAATCGGATTAATATCGTATTGAAGAATTTTCTGAACCTCAATCTGAACAGGTGATGTAAAATTTCCTCCAGTGATTTTGGAACTAACAACACGTTTAAGGATGACAAAGTTATCTTTAAGCTCGTTTAGAAATCGGCGTGTGACACTCGGTTTAGGAGGGTCATCAGACAAGTCCTCGCTTGGGAGCAAAAGCATTTCAGTACTCGTTTTAGATCGAACAAAAACAGTTGGAGGATTAACTTTTGGATAATAAACGGGTGTCACTTATTTATCAAGCTTTTTCATTCTTAAACGAGTCTCTACTGCAAGTTCAGTAGTTTCCTCAGAATCATGCACACTAGGAGGATCATGCTTATCAGACAAGAGCATACTACCATTATATAAGGTTTCATTAGTGGCCTGAACTTGCTTAAGATATCCGGGATTAGGAGGAAGAGGACAACCTAAAGCCAATTTGTAACGAGTGTAATTAATTACATTCACTTTTGGTGCGAGCATATTTATCGTCTGCATAGTTGTCACACCCCACCATGTCGGAATATGGGGCGCGACGTATGGATATCATCACAACAATAGCGTGTCTATAGAGATAACTAAATGAAATGGAAATATCATAAATGGTGACACAATGTCATGAAGATATCTCAAACAATGCAGGCGTCTAGGTAAGTAGGTAACAGGTATACCTCTTACCAAGACATACAATTAACAAATAACAAACATATAGGTGTCTACAAAGTATCACTTATTCAAACATAAATAAAGACTAAGAGGAAAGGGGTTCCTCCAAATGCAATCCTAAGCCTTCCAGCTAGCCACTCCTATTATCACGCTTAACCACATTCTCACCTGAAAGAGACATTAAAACACGTCATAATGTTGGTGAGAGTCATCGGTTTAGACTCCAACACCAAATCAGTTATAAGCTGCGAGTAACAAACATTAATACAGGAACATATGGACAATGTGCTACAATTATGTATTAACAACTAGCATTCAAGATTAACCAATCACCACAAATCCAAGGCTCCAAGCCTTACCAATAACCACAATTCCAAGGCTCCAAGCCTTACCAACAACCATGGTCCCATAGGCGCCCATACACCTATGAACCATTCCCAAGGCCCCGCCTTGTCAACATCCCCTTGGTACCAAGTCAAACCAAAATAACTGAGACGGTATGTGTCCTTCGATACAAATCATAAACACAATCAAGAATCACATAGCAGTTAATCACATAAGTGCACACACAAGTCCATCACAAACCATAAAAACATTCACAACATTAGTTACAAAACCATATAGTGTCTCCTCCATCCTATCTGGAAATCAAATCATAAAAAGACATGGGACTATGAAACTCACATGAACAAGCTTCTCCAAGTACCCGCACTCTAGCACAAATCTAAACACACAAACGTATACAATCAAGACATGAACCCCATACTAAAATGGCTCATCAATCTATGATGGATATCTAACCTTCTCCTACAACTTAACCCCGTCATATGAATCTCATTACACCCCTATATAAAGCCCTTAACTTAGTTTAGTTCATAACTCGTCCCGTTAGTATTTAACCCAAATCAGTCCCGTTTTTCATACTTCAAACTATTGGTCGAACACCCCCTTAAAAAAATAACATGACCTGTAAACGAAACCCTATGCCCTTACATGTGTTAGCTAACTCTACCTTTTGGCCTAAACCTTAAAGCTACTGTTAAGGCCTCCATATATATATATATATATATATATATATATATATATATATATATATACTTTTACCTATCCTGAATTTACTGATTTTGAACATATGAAAAGTTTGTTATGACCAGGGGGTCTTAACCTATCCCATTTGCTTAGCCCTTCTCCAGATCTTTTATTTAATATATAATCTAAATCTCATGTTCATTTGAAGCTCCAATTATAACTCTAAGTACCCCAAACAATTCAAAACATAAAATGAAAACAGGCTGATCCAAAAACTGTTTTGACACTGACTGATGTAACCTGTTTTTGAACCACTTCCCTACGTCCAATTTAGTTTTAGTTTCTTTAATTTGAAAGCTTATTCAATTACCTTTCCATGGACATAAGATTCGAAATTTAAAAGTTTGTAGAACTCTAGATATGATCAAAACAATGGACCAAAAATTCTGCCCAGTTTTTAAAAACGAATTTAAACATGATTAAACCCTAATTACGATCACTAATCTTCATAATAACCAAAGTAATCAATTCATATGAACCCTAATCTCACTAATCTCAGAAAACTCACAAACCCTAATCCATCATAAGATCAATTTCATGATTAAATTGATTAAAATCATTAATAGAACAAGTGTTTTGAAGGTTTTACCTTAGAAATCAATGGAAGATCTTTATTTTTGAAATCCTAATTAGCCACCATTGTTGAATTTCGGCTAGGAGCTGTTATGGAGGTTAAAAATCTGATTATTTTGGTTATGGTTTGGGTTTGGTTAAGTCCTAAAGGCCCCCTAATCCCATTACAAGTCCATTGGGCATGTTTTGGGCTTTTCCTTCTTTCTTTCTTGCGTCGTCCAAACCGACCCCCTTTATTATTTTTTTAATTTTTATTTTCTTTTTATTATTAATTAATGTATTAATAATATTACCTTAATTTACGTTAATTTATTTCAGCTCCAAAAACCTCCAAAACCTCAAAACCGTAAAACTAGTCAAATTTACGCGTATACCGTAAAAGACGTAAAAATATACAGTTTTATAAAAACTCTTAGAATATGAAATAAACTATATAATTAAGTCCTAAATGACTTAAAACCATCCCGTAAATTATTCCCCTGACTAAATAGCTCATCCGAGACCCCTAAATGCACAACCCTAAATCGTAAAAATACGATTTTCTATAATACTTATACGTATACGTAAAACCACTAAATAACACCATCATATTTCATAGTCACTACTATGTGAGCTCATAAACATGAAAACATCACACATCGTTTCACTCACATGGTACCCCGTACCCGAAAACGATGTCCAAACCAAACTCTATTCACACCACATAACTCATAAACACATAAAGACACGTAATTCCACGAAATATGGACAAAATAAACTAAGTGACGAACCTCAAAACCGTGGTTGTCACATCACTCCCTCCTAATAGAAATCTTGTCCCGAGATGTACTCCTTAGGATCAGTCACATCAATCAACAAATCACACGAGGATACTTGTTCTAAAAGAACTCCTCTTATTTCTATGTGAACTTTAGTTCATGACTCAATTTACTAGATATATTAACAAAAAATATTTAACTTCATTCTCAAACTCTTGACCTCATAGTCCATAAATGTTACAATGACTCTTTGAAAATCAAAGACTCTATTATCACAAATCCCGTATAACCGTATATGCAAATATACATTCTCAAACTACATTTCCCAAATATTAATGCATGAAATATATCATGTACACCACTTAATTCCCTAAATAAATCTATACCCATAAGCACTGGTCCGATCTTTCCAAAGATCATAAATTGACCTACAAAACTTGACATCAACTTTTCCCTTTTTACCAAAACATACCACCCGTTACTATGGGTGAAACTTCCTACATAACTTTGTCACTAAACTCTAGTGATTTCCTCTTTTTCAACATATCATCTCTTGTTACTCTCATCCTTTCCACAAACACCATTTCCACATTAGTAGTCTCTCTCACGAACTTTAGTCCACCATAAGGATAACTCACCCTATCCTTCCATATAGTGCCTCAAATGGCATTCATCGACTTCTAGTATGATAACTATAATTATATGAAAACTCAGACATCGCTAACGAGTTTCCCACATCCTTTTAAATCAGCCACCCAAGCTCTCAACACGACTCCAATACTTGTAGCAATTTCCCACTTCGTCCATCATTTTCTAATTAGCTGGATATACTCATATCCAATCATTTTCATCAGCTCCCTTTAGTCCATACCGCAAACTACTTAAAAATTCCAATTTTCTTACACAAGTGACCTATGACGATATTTCACATATTGATTAGTTTATCACAAAGAGGCTCTTCCAATCCAAATCAACTTATGATCTATACACATCACCAAAAGGACGGTTATCTCAGTTAGTCTATCAACTGTCATCCAAACCCATGCTACAACTACTTCCATAAAATTTGGATAGATCATTAGTAGCACCTATACACTTCTTTCTCACTTTTCTCCATGAAAGATTTTTTTTCCCTGATACTCAACACTTCCTTTATACCTACACAATATCTTACCTTCAAGGCCATAGTGCTCCTCATCTTGTCTCAGTTAGACCAATCCCTTCGTCTCTCATGACACATCACATCTATAACTCCTCAACCATTCGATTATCGATACTAAGCCTTCCAATCAAACAATATAGGTCAGTACCATTTCCTTTCCACACTACAACAATATTAGCATGCTTAGTGCCTTAGTCTACTCATTAGGCTATACCAAAGTTTTACCTTCGGTTCCTATCTCGGCCTATTTCATTCATGATTCGCATCTATCCACACTTCCTTCTTCTTCCTCAGCTCATGACATACATCACGATGTTATGCTTCCCGTCTTTCAAGTCATCTATACCTCAAAATTTTTCCAAGTAGCTTCACTTGTTTTTCCTCACAATCAGTTCTCCTACCCCCTCCTAATAGGGACATACTAGAGTTTTATGTGATTCTATGCGGATCACACTCTCATCTTATACCCATATTAGTTTCCATTTGTCTAAACTAAGCCATATTTTAAATTCTTATTCAAATCTCATACTTCTATTTTGATCTTGCACCCAACATGAGGTACTTTCAATCATCATCTTCTAGGAATACTTGGTTCTCTCCTTCCATGGTTCTCCCTAATTCCTACACTATCCCGTCCAACAGAAATTCCATACTTCATTCATCAATTCTATGGAAATCGCTAGTGCATTGGATAATGTATAACTGTCTCTTCCAAAGATCTTTCATAACACCTTCACAAAACCGACTCTCTAATCACTTCTCCATGAACTTATTCAGCTCAGCTTCACTACTCATCCCTCGATATTGATTGCCACAAAAATTCTATCCGCGTAGTCACTCGACTCCCCTTGTTACCTCCACGAGTTCTTAATCTCCCATGTTATGAATTCAATTCATCACGATCCACTAGTTCAGCTCTTTGTAACTCCACTCCGGTACTCGATATGTCCTTCTTCGTCACGAACCATATGGAGATCCCATCATAGTGCTTATCACCTTTTCAGTCCTTGCAACTTCTGTGAATCCTTTGAAATCTCTTGCTTCTTTCTAGCAGCCGACACGTAGTCCTTTCAGCTCCTTGATTCATGATGTAGCTGTTCACGCACTCCTTCTCGTCTCTATGATGTTACCTAGGAACTTCACACTACCCAGTAGCCTCTAACTTCAACTCATCTACCACAATATTTCTAAAGGTACTTCAACCCCTCAATGGCTCACTCTTCCTTACTTGTTGTACTTCACCATTAATCAGCTTCTTACCAATCATTCTTTCACATCCATGTTTTTCTTCACGTCTCTACTACTACCTTGCCTCCATAACTATACCAATTTCCTTGCGTGTTATTTGCCCAATCATTCCATTGGTAGAAACTTTCTACTCTACCCTCACATCCGCTAGTACTTTCATCAATCTCCTAATGGTACTTCAACCAATTCTCATAGCATGACATCTCATTCCCACGACCAGTCAACTAACTATACTTACTCCCTTATTCCCGTAACCAATCTAAGTTTCAAAACTCATAAATCTTAATCATTCCTTCAACACAACCTTTAAACTAAAACACATCTCTCCATTCTAATATCTAACCATAAGTAATACTACCCAACTCTATCCTCTCATCCTAACGTTTCCACAACCGCATAATAAATCATGACGTGTACCAAAAGAATTCCAAACAATCGTGTCCCAAAATAAAATATAGGGTAAAACGAACCCTAGCAAAAAAAACTGAAAACAAAACAATGTAATCCGAAATATCAATAGAGTGTGCCAACAATGAAAAATTAGACTCGTCACGATTAGTATTACCAAATTTCGATACCTTAGAAAATTTTAAACTTTTGTCCCAATTAGTTACTTCTCATAAGAACCAAACTTCAATACTACTAAAATCAATCATACTCATTTTTAACCATACACTCATCTTTTATCTTCATTATTTTATCAAGGATATCAACTAGTTGATATACTACAATCTTATTCTAACCATTATCTTGTTTACCCATATTAAACTTATTTCGCTTGTTATTATGAAACCAATACATGTTTATAAAATATAGTGTTTTTTTCTTTCATTTTAATCTATATTATTATTATTATTATTATTACTTTATATAATCCATTTAGGCTGGTTATAACTAAACTATTACAAGTTTACAAGGTGTGGTGTTATTATTATCATTACTATAATAAAATCTCTCTTTTTACTATTTCTGTCTAGTTAAATACTTCTAAAATTTTAACTCCACTTAAGAAAATCATTGTAAAATTTCTTCACCCTTTAAAATGTATTATCCCATGTTACCTAGAAAACTAATCCAATTATTTTCAAGACATTTTTTTTTATAACTTAGTACCACAAACTTATATAAAAGATATATAAGTCACGATATCATACCATACACTTACTGATATGAGTGATTTTACTCATATCATTTGTATCTTAAAACAATCAAAATATGAAATAAATGTATGAAAATGCCTTGTATATGTTTGTTTCTTGTTTTAATGTGTGTAGGTACCAAGATCGCGAAAATCGGCAAAAACCGGCACGAGTTTGAAGAAAAAGATTGAAGAAGCCAAAATCGAGCTCGGCTTTAGTGGATTTGATAATTATGCAAGTTAACGAGTCAAGTAGGTCCCACATTTTGGAAAATGGGCTCAAAAGCCCATTTGAGATTGAAGTTAGTACTTTGTTTTGTTTTTAAATCCAAACGGCCCAAATGGAGGAATAAGTATGTAACGGATGGGAAATAATAAGGGCCCAAGCCCAAAACGAAGTAAGGAATGAATGAACGAATTGGGCCTAGGGTTTTGCTACACTTAATAAACGAATTGTGATTCACCTTTGTTTGGTCAAACTCTCAACCACCCATACACGTTACTTTCACACAAATAATATAAATAAAACGATAAACTTCACCCACCGTTATTTACTTCCACACGTTTTATTCCACTCACACAATTTTCCATCACACACACATTAAATAAATCGATACTATCTATGTCATTCTCTCTCAACCCTTTCTTCCCCAAAGTAAAAATGAAAACCAGTAACTTTCACAACCCTAATCACTATTCACCCCAAGCCCTAATTACCCAAAAAGTCAAATTAATAGGGGGTTTTGGTTCGTACGTGTTATTCAAGCATGGGGGAAATAAATCCCCCAATTTTAAGGAAGAGAAGAGATGGGCAGAAAAGGTTACGTGGCAGCGGATAACTGGATGAAACACCTCATTTTTCCCACTCCACCAATCAAGAGGCACCAAACTAACACAACTAGCACAAACGGATGCCACGTTGGCAATCCGTGTGCTAGTTGTGCCTTCTCAACCGTAGGATCAACAACAAGAGAGAGAAAGAAGATCTAAGGGCTAAAATGAAGATGGAATATGCTTCTTGAAGATCAGGATATTCTCCTTCAACAGCCCTTGGGGATGGCTATAAAAACCCTCTATTTTTACTGTAAAATTATCCTTTTCTTTACTTAAAGTTATAATGTTAAATTAGCTGTAGGGTTATTGTATTTTAATTTCCAGAGTATTGTAATACTTTATTTGATTTAATAAAAGTTTAATTTGGCATAAATTTCTCTGTCTATTTTTTTACTGATTAAATCTTTCTATAAAATCCTTACTGTTTAATTTTGATATTATAATAAAAACGTTATTTAATTAAGCTGATAAGTAATATAGCTTGGTTAAATAATGAGAGTAATATTTGGATTAAAATATTTATCCCCACTGGATAAATAGAAATACTATTCGAGATTAATAACGGTGGTGTTTGAACGGTGAATGGTGGTTTGTTGGGTGTCGAAATAAGGTTAAAAGGAGGCTCAGCGCTGTCCTTCTTCTCAAAGGAAATCTACAATAGGTTCTTATTTCTTTTCTTTTTAATGTTAAGTTTTATAAGTCTGTTTGGTTTAATGAATGAATCTTGTTTGTTTCATGTTATGATTAAGCTGCTCTGGATTAGTTTGTAGGTTTATCTAGATTTTATGGCTAAATGATGTTATTTGTTTCTTTATAGTTAAACTAGATGGTCTAGCTTTTGTTAACTGATGAATGATATCTGCTATGAGCTCTTGTGTCTGCTGATTTGGTTTGGACAAGTAGTATAAGTTAAAATTTAATCTGATACAGTTACCCGTTTTACTGCATTGTAAGTTGTGATTGCTGATCGTTTGTAGTTGATATGCTGAGAATTTGTTTCTTAGATTATCTGCGTTTGCATAATGCTAAAATGGAGGTTTATAGATGTATGGTTGTTCTGTTAATAAACCTGAAAGTCAACTTAGTTCATTGTTAACTTGTTAGGCTGCTTAAATTGAATCTGCTTCTAAACTTGATTTCTTGGCTTTTAAAGCTAGCTCAGTGGTTTGTTTTAATGATTTCTGATATCAGTTTGATTATCAGTCCTTTATAGACATATGTTTTGATTTGATAGAGTAAACTGTTTTAGAGTGGTGAATGTTTTCTGCTAGATTTAGGAATTGTGGATGTCAAGTTTAGGAGTTTAGTAACCTTTACTGATCGTGAATGTTTATGAATCTGCCATCTGCATTTGGTTGTGGGTTAATTTACTGTTACCTTTTGATATAGTTTGAGTTTTACTCTGTTTGAAGTAATGTTACTTGCTGAATCATGTATTGTGTTGGCTGTAAACGTTTTTTGTAACTGATTTGTTAGCTGGTAAATTTATTGTGGTTTATTTCATTTAAGTTCTTACTTAATTTTTGTTTAAGTTTTTAGCTTATCAGATCCCTTAGATCTGAGTTGCTTATAAGCTGAAATCCTTTTCAGCTTCTCAAAAATTCAGCAAAAGTCACCTCCTGTGACTCATTTGATTCAGCTGTCAAAAAAGAAATTATTCACAAAAATGGTCCCTCATGGGAATCGAACTCGTGACCTCACGATCACACAACCAACGCGTTAACCAACTCTCTCAGCTTTGCTTTTTACTTTTAATTCCCACTATTTAATTAATATAATATAAAGTTTAGGGTGGTAGTTTTATTCTTACTTAAGTTTTCATAAACGTTTTTATTAGTTTTAATAAATCAATAACGAAAAAAAATATTATAATAAAAACATTTTGTTAATTTTTAGATTGTAAGTTTTGCTAATTTTTAGATTTTAAAATTGATATTTTAATTCGAAATTTTTATTTTAATTAGGATTTTAATAAACAGTTTTCATAAATGTTTTCCTTTTAAAATATATTTTAATATAAACTTTACTTAGATTTTATAAAGTTTAATTTTAGTGTAAAAGTGTATTTCTTTTATAAATTTAGTTTTCATTTAATAAAGTTTTTAATAAGTTTAACTTTTATAGTAGTGTTTATTTTTAATATAGCTTTAGATAAAAATAAATGGGTAACGATTCATGCACTTTAGGATTAAAGTAGAATTTAAAATAGGTAGATTTATTTTTAGTTTAAAAACCGAAAACCATTTTGAATCAATTGTCCAAATCAATACGAAACGTCTCAAATTCACTCGATCTTCGTGTACAACGAACTTTGTTCACAAACGTGCTTAATTGAATTCGTCTTTGGTAATATTAGTCTATTACTTTTTCCTAAAGGTAATTTTCTAATTTACCCTATAACGTAATCTAATTATCACTATACTATCACGATCACATCAAAAATTTTGGCGCCGCTGTCGGGGATCTTGTGTACGATTCGTCTTTGTGGAGATTTGTTATCGTTGATTTGAAGACCCTTTCCGTCCTCGGAAAGTTTTGTTATTTTTCTATTATATAGTATGTATCGTTTTTCTCGTTTTTTGTGAATAATATATTGTATTACGTAGAACAATAAATTTACATACTTTTCAAATAAGGCCTTAGTTGGGATTTCATCACCTAGCTATTGTAGTCGAATCCAAAACAAAAATAAAAGGCGAAATAGATAAATACTAATAAGAAGTTTGAACTCGATTTATACAAACTATAAGGTGGGTATAAGGCGACGTGCTATAAAAGGCCGTCTAAGGAAAAAGGTTTTTAAGTGCTTTGTGCCACCTCGTTTCCCCGCTTGCTTGTGCGTATATTGAGAGGGACAACCTATTATTGGTTTGCCGACTCAAGTAGTAATAAATCTTAATTTTGTAGTTTACTTATTGAACCTCGAGACGTTTAGGTTTTCACCTATCGTTTCAAAGTCGACCGAGGGTAATTTACTTCCATAGTAGTTATCCTTATTCTTTTTTTTATCGATCATTATTGATTGAGCAATACCAAATAAAATACCAAAAAATAATCTTCTTCTTGTCTAATTTCTTTTCTTCAATCCTCTAAATTCTCGTATTTGTAGTGTATGCAATTACGTTCTTCTCGTCTTGTGATTGATTTTAATAGGCTTGAAAATATTCCTCGTAGAAATAGAAATCGTTAACAACGAATAGTGGAACCCGAGCTTCCACCTATTGTTGTAGAGATGGCCGATAACCGAACAATGGAGGAATTGCTCCGTGCACCCACCGAAGGGTATGGGGAAGCAATCGTTGTGCCGGCTATTTTGGCGGATCATTTTAAGATTAAGACGGGTCTTTTATCGCTCATTCGTGCCGACCAATTTCATGGCAATGAGACCGATAGCCCGCATTCTCACATTCGGAATTTTCTTCGAATTACCTCGACTCTCAAGTTTAGAGATGTGCCGAATGACGCGATTAAGCTCATGCTTTTTCCGTACTCGCTCGAGGGTAATGCTAAGCTTTGGTATGAGAAAGAACCACCGGGTTCGATCTTAACATGGGATGATTTAGTGTCTAAGTTTATGGATTACTTCTTTCCACCATCTAAGACAACACACTTTAAGAACGAGATCACTAAATTTGAACAAAAAGTGCATGAATCGTTTGGGGTTGCTTGGGAAAGATTTAAAGGTTTGTTAAGACAATGTCCACACCACGGTTTCTCGGAATTGCATCAAATAAATACTTTTTATAATGGGCTTAATATGATTGAACAAGATTCTTTAAATGCCGCCGCGGGTGGTAATCTTTTAAGAAAAACTCTGAGAGACGCGTGGAGAATAATTAAGGATAAGTCTAGAGCATAATATTCACGAAACACACCGAGTGTTTCCAATGTGAATTCATCTAATATCGAGATTGCTAGATTGGACTCTAAGATTGATAGTGGATTTGCGACATTGTTGAATGAGATTAGGAAGAATCCTCATGGATCCATTAATATGGTTGAGGATGTTTGTGTATCATGTGGTGGAGCACATCCTAATTATGCTTGTTCGACCACGGGGTTTGATCAAGCTAGTGCTTTTGCCGCGACGGGAACTTATGGCTCCAACGGTCAAGTTCCTCGTCAAAATCATGTTGCTCCACCGGGTTTTCCACCGGTTCAAAATAGGTACAACAATGGGAATAATGGGAATAATTTTAACCGTGTTAACCAAGGGAATTAAAATCAAGGAAATGGGTTTAATGCTAATCAAAACAATCAAGGTTTTCACAATAATCAAAATGCTTTGTCAAGCTACATTAAAACGAATGAGGCAAATTTGAAAGCTTTTCAACATAACATTCAAGGACAAATGGCAACTTTGAAAAATGAGTTCCAAAATAAGATTAAAGGGCAAAACAATAAGATTGAGCTTAATCAAAAAAGACTTGAGCAAAACCAAAACCGTTTTGAGCAAAGATTAGAGCAAAGTCACAATTGTATGCAACAAAGTTTGGAACAAGGTCAAAATAAATTGCTTTCGATGTTTGAGGGATTCATGTCTATACCATCTACTTCTTCAGGTTGCTTACCTAGTAACACCATTCTAAACCCGAAGGGAGAGCTTAAGGCCATAACCGTTTATGATGATTGTGAAAATTTAGGTGAAGTTGAAGTGATTGAGTTTAGTCCTCCACCTAAGGAAACTTTTCTAGATGTCACCAAGGCTACTTTGAATGTGATTAGTACCTCGGTTTTCTTTGATTTCTTTCCCGAGAAGTATAAAGATCCGGGTCAA
This sequence comes from Glebionis coronaria, assembly GCA_025667525.1. Taxonomy (NCBI): domain Eukaryota; kingdom Viridiplantae; phylum Streptophyta; class Magnoliopsida; order Asterales; family Asteraceae; genus Glebionis; species Glebionis coronaria. Next base: position 246,950,659 of record CM046881.1, on the reverse strand, counting down.
TTCTTGATACCTTGTGTTTTCAATGAGCTTGGGGTTTGCAAAGGCCTAGCCGATCTAGGAGCTAGCATTAACATAATGCCCCTAGCCCTTTGGAAAACTATTGACTATGCACCACTTAGTTCCACTCGAATGATCGTTGAGCTTGCTAATGGTACCACCACTCGACCGGTTGGTATAGCGGAAAATGTCATTATGAAAGTGGGAAATTTCTTGTACTTAGCCGATTTTGCTATAGTTGATTATGAGACCAATCCTCGTGTGCCTATCACTTTAGGACGACCATTTTTGTGCAGGGCTCAAATTCAAGTTGATATGAGGAAAGAGGAAATTAAATTGTTTTATGGGGATAAAAGCATTGTTTTCAAACCGGAAAAGATTCCAAGATTTGCTTCTAAGAAAGTTGAAAGTGTAAAACTTGTTGAAACAATTGAAAGTAATAAGAAAGCTCTTTTTGATAAAGGTGTTTTTCCAATTTTGGAAACTCTATTTTGTGATAAAGGAAAGTTAAATTCAAATGAAGAAGCTTGCTTTGTTGAAACATGTTGTAACCTTTCCTCATCTACACTCACTTCACACGAGGATGATAAGATTGAAAAACAAATTGATGATTACTTAAGTGAGCCTTTTGATGCTAGTGAGTTTAATAGTGAGAATTTTGATCCCGAGAGTGATATTGCTTTAATTGAACAATATTTGAAAATGGACTCATTTTCACTCTCTTCTAAGGATCATGTTGATATTCCTAAGGCACAACTTCAATTGAAGAGCCTTTGATTCCTAACTTCACACCGAGTGAGGTTAGTGACTATTCATATGATAAGTTCATCGATGAACTTTTTGCTATCATTGATCCACTTCCACGGGGAAGTGAAGACGTTTCCGATCTCGAGATCGAGCGTGATTCTTGTGTTTTACCTACCATTCTCGAGGAATTCACCGATGAATTGCCTTCGAATGAGAATGATGATCTTGTATCCGAGTGTGATACACTTGATACTCTGTCGGATATTTCTTGTGATGACAAGATTGATGACACTTTTGTGACTTACTCAAATCCTCTCTTTGAAGCTTCAATGAACAATAATCCATTGTTTCAAGAGGATTTTGAGAGCATCACACCTCCTACGTCTCACAACCTTTGTGATGATGATCTTCTTATGAAGGAGGTTGATGAGTTTCTTTATATAGACATTCCTTCGGAATATGAGGAAGCGTCTAATGACGGTGATGAAGATTCTTGGTTTGATCACCCGATTTATGATGATGACAATGTTGACCCGGAGGGAGAAATTACTTTTTCTCCAATTATCCTTCCCACTCGCTTTGATCTGAATGTGCGGGTTTTTCATGCGACTCGTTTTGACTACCATGACCCCTTTGTTCACATTCCTAAGAGTGATAAGGTCAACAAAGTCATGCAAGTTGATACAACTAGTGTTGATACTTTTACCACACCTTTACCATGTGCTTTATATGCTTTAGAATTAGCATGGGGGGACGACACCTTGTTGTCTATTCCTTTCTCCACCGAGGACGAGGTGTTCGACCCCGTAATCGTTGATTTAGGGAAATCTCGGCCTTTCACCGATGCAATAATTGAAAGACTTTTTAATCATCTTGGTGCGAGTTTATCTCGGGGAGCATGCTACATCTATACCATTGTTTGTGACTACCGTCTCTTTTTAGAGATTCGTGTTGGAGTTTTATCCTTTCGTTTGTCATCCGAAAACGAGGATGTAATCTTTGACCCCAGCATCGTGTTTTATCATGGATTTTATTCCATTACGCCGGTTTTTACCACTTTCCCTAAGGACCAATGAATGCGGGGATCGAGTCGAGCTCATGACTCGGTGAACAAAAACGAGGTGCCTTGTGGGGGAGTCCCATTCATTCTATCTTCTTTCTATTTTCTAACACTAATAAGGCTTGATCTTTCAAGATCGTGCTCGTGTTTTGTTGTGTTGTGAATCTTAGGTATGACCCTAATATTTGAAGACTCTCGTGTTTGGTTTTTGCCGGTCCACTTGATCTTCCATTCTTTGAATGCCAAAAAGGGGCACACTCTTTATCCCTTGATTTTTATTGACTAACGTTTTATCTTGAGGCATAATTAATAAACGGCTTATAGATTTGCATGCTCTTTCCATGCTAGGATTTTGCATTAGACTCTTCGTATTTTAGCAAGGGGGTGTTACTCTTGAGCTAAGAAACATTGAGGACAATGTTTTGTTTTAGCATGGGGGAGTCAATCGATATAATCGCTTGTTATTGATTTTGTCGTGTCTAAACGTAATCTTTTTCTCATTCTTCAATAAAATTTTAAATTTTTAGTGTTCTTTTTAAGTTTTAATAAAGGAAATAAGTGCTTTTGACACGAATGTAGGCTTTCCGTTGGTGAAAATAAGAATAGTTTTTGACTCGACTCGGTTTTTAACCTTAGCTTTTCCTTAACGTATTTGAATTAAGTTTTGCTAGGATTTTATATAGGGAGCTTTAAAACGCGAAAGTCTTAATTCATACGAGTTAAGAACAAGAACTTTTCGCAAGTTCCTATAATTGATCCTAGAAAGTCGTTTATCAAAGGAACTTTAAAACGCAAATTCTAAAACTTGAAAGAGTATAAGAAGATGCAAGATCCTATAGATGACTTGAAAACCCAAAACTTTGATTTAATAGGCTAAGTATCCATTGATTTCACATTTTTGGAATTTTACAATATGGAGAACAAGAGATGATAGAGTTCAATCATAAGTTTCTAAGGTTAAATTCTTCTTTGTGCAAGTATTTTTGTGTTTGATTTAATCTCCTCGTATTTAGTTTCCACACTTGAATAATAATTGCTTAATAAATGAAGTTTTTAGCGGTTTAGGCTTGATATCTTAACTCGTAACTCCTTCTTTTTCTTCCCTTGTAATTAAAGTGAGAACACATTAAGGGTGTCAGCGTCATGGACTTTTGATCATGAGATTACGGAAATTTTGGGGCTTATGATTGACAATGATCTTGTTTTTGCACTTGGCATGGAAAAGTGAAAAGTCGGGGACGATGAATCTATTTGAGTTTTATGATCCTTAAAGTTATTTTTCGAATAATGAAAGCAATACATTTTGTCTTTGCAAAATAAAATGTCAAAAGTTGAATTATGGTGTAGTTAGTGTTTTATTTTATCATTGCGTGAGGACACGACAATTGCTTAGCAAGGGGGAGTTTGATATGAGTGATTTTACTCATATCATTTGTATCTTAAAACAATCAAAATATGCAATAAATGTATGAAAATGCCTTGTATATGTTTGTTTCTTGTTTTAATGTGTGTAGGTACCAAGATCGCGAAAATCGGCAAAAACCGGCACGAGTTTGAAGAAAAAGATCGAAGAAGCCAAAATCGAGCTCGACTTTAGTGGATTTGATAATTATGCAAGTTAACGGGTCAAGTAGGTCCCACATTTTGGAAAATGGGCTCAAAAGCCCATTTGAGATTGAAGTTAGTACTTTGTTTTGTTTTTAAATTCAAACGGCCCAAATGGAGGAATAAGTATGTAACGGATGGGAAATAATAAGGGCCCAAGCCCAAAACGAAGTAAGGAATGAATGAACGAATTGGGCCTAGGGTTTTGCTACACTTAATAAACGAATTGTGATTCACCTTTGTTTGGTCAAACTCTCAACCACCCATACACGTTACTTTCACACAAATAAAATAAATAAAACGATAAACTTCACCCACCCTTATTTACTTCCACACGTTTTATTCCACTCGCACAATTTTCCATCACACACACATTAAATAAATCGATACTATCTATGTCATTCTCTCTCAACCCTTTCTTCCCCAAAGTAAAAATGAAAACCAGTAACTTTCACAACCCTAATCACTATTCACCCCAAGCCCTAATTACCCAAAAAGTCAAACTAATAGGGGGTTTTGGTTCGTACGTGTTATTCAAGCATGGGGGAAATAAATCCCCCAATTTTACGGAAGAGAAGAGATGGGCAGAAAAGGTTACGTGGAAGCGGATAACTAGATGAAACACCTCATTTTCCCCACTCCACCAATCAAGAGGCACCAAAGTAACACAACTAGCACAAACGGATGCCACGTTGGCAATCCGTGTGCTATTTGTGTCTTCTCAACCGTAGGATCAACAAAAAGAGAGAGAAAGAAGATCTAAGGGCTAAAATGAAGATGGAATATGCTTCTTGAAGATCCGGATATTCTCCTTCAACAGCCCTTGGGGATGGCTATAAAAACCCTCTAGTTTTACTATAAAATTATCCTTTTCTTTACTTAAAGTTATAATGTTAAATTAGCTGTAGGGTTATTGTATTTTAATTTCCAGAGTATTGTAATACTTTATTTGATTTAATAAAAGTTTAATTTGGCATAAATTTCTCTGTCTATTTTTTACTGATTAAATCTATCTATAAAATCCTTACTGTTTAATTTCGATATTATAATAAAAACGTTATTTAATTAAGCTGAAAAGTAATATAGCTTGGTTAAATAATGAGAGTAAGATTTGGATTAAAATATTTATCCCCACTGGATAAATAGAAATACTATTCGAGATTAATAACGGTGGTGTTTGAACGGTGAATGGTGGTTCGTTGGGTGTCGAAATAAGGTTAAAAGGAGGCTCAGCGCCGTCCTTCTTCTCAAAGGAAATCTACAATAGGTTCTTATTTCTTTTCTTTTTAATGTTAAGTTTTATAAATCTGTTTGGTTTAACGAATGAATCTTGTTTGTTTCATGTTATGATTAAGCTGCTATGTATTAGTTTGTAGGTTTATCTAGATTTTATGGCTAAATGATGTTATTATAGTTAAACTAGATGGTCTAGCTTTTGTTAACTGATGAATGATATCTGGTATGAGCTCTCGTGTCTGCTGATTTGGTTTGGATAAGTAGTATAAGTTAAAATTTAATCTGATACAGTTACCCGTTTTACTGCATTGTAAGTTGTGATTGCTGATCGTTTGTAGTTGATATGCTGGAGAATTTGTTTCTTAGATTATTTGCGTTTGCATAATGCTAAAATGGAGGTTTATAGATGTATGGTTGTTCTGTTAATGAACCTGAAAGTCAGCTTAGTTCATTGTTAACTTGTTATGCTGCTTAAATTGAATCTGCTTCTAAACTTGATTTCTTGGCTTTTAAAGCTAGCTCAGTGGTTTGTTTTAATGATTTCTAATATCAGTTTGATTATCAGTCCTTTATAGACATATGTTTTGATTTGATAGAGTAAACTGTTTTAGAGTGGTGAATGTTTTCTGCTAGATTTAGGAATTGTGGATGTGAAGTTTAGGAGTTTAGTAACCTTTACTGATCGTGAATGTTTATGAATCTGCCATCTGCATTTGGTTGTGGGTTAATTTACTGTTACCTTTTGATATAGTTTGAGTTTTACTCCGTTTGAAGTAATGTTACTTGCTGAATCATGTATTGTGTTGGCTATAAACGTTTTTTGTAACTGATTTGTTAGCTGGTAAATTCATTGTGGTCTGTTTCATTTAAGTTCTTACTTAATTTTTGTTTAAGTTTTTAGCTTATCAGATCCCTTTGATCTGAGTTGCTTATAAGCTGAAATCCTTTTTAGCTTCTCAAAAATTCAGCAAAAGTCACCTCCTGTGACTCATTTGATTCAGCTGTCAAAAAAGAAATTATTCACAAAAATGGTCCCTCATGGGAATCGAACTCGTGACCTCACGATCACACAACCAACGCGTTAACCAACTCTCTCAGCTTTGCTTTTTACTTTTAATTCCCACTATTTAATTAATATAGTATAAAGTTTAGGGTGGCAGTTTTATTCTTACTTAAGTTTTCATAAACGTTTTTATTAGTTTTAATAAATCAATAACGAAATAAAAAAATATTATAATAAAAACGTTTTGTTAATTTTTAGATTGTAAGTTTTGCTAATTTTTAGATATTAAAATTGATATTTTAATTCTAAATTTTTATTTTAATTAGGATTTTAATAAATAGTTTTCATAAATGGTTTCCTTTTAAAATAGATTTTAATATAAACTTTATTTAGATTTTATAAAGTTTAATTTTAGTGTAAAAGTGTATTTCTTTTATAAATTTAGTTTTCATTTAATAAAGTTTTTAATAAGTTTAACTTTTATAGTAGTGTTTATTTTTAATATAGCTTTAGATAAAAATAAATGGGTAACGATTCATGCACATTAGGATTAAAGTAGAATTTAAAATTGGTAGATTTATTTTTAGTTTAAAAATCGAAAACCATTTCGAATCAATTGTCCAAATCAATACGAAACGTCTCAAATTCACTCGATCTTCGTGTACAACGAACTTGGTTCACAAACGTGCTTAATTGAATTCGTCTTTGGTAATATTAGTCTATTTCTTTTTCCTAAAGGTAATTTTCTAATTTACCCTATAACGTAATCTAATTATCACTATACTATCACGATCACATCACTTACAAATTATTTTCAAATCGTTTTCCTATAATTAGCCACTCTTATTTGTAAGAAAATTTAGTAGTTCTCATTAATTAAAATACATACCCGAATGTAGACACACATCAAAAGACTCAAAACGTCGCTAGAACTCCATCAAATTTCAGCACCATAAAACACGAGCAAACACAAGGTACGTTCAAGTTATAATAACTACTGAACGACCATATATCATAACTTAACACATACTAGTATATATACATCCGCATATATATACCTATTAAATCACCCAAAACATACTCGTTACCATACATGTCAGATCAATCAATCGCGTCATACATTCGTTTTTTCATACGAATAGTCACCATCTTACAACAAGGCATAAAACCCATCACTAAAACCAGTCCATATCGTGTGACCCCATAATCACACAATATGAGTATAACCCAAAACATATAACACACTAAAAAATAGCCATATGGTAGACAACCGTTACATAAACCCATATATTATACATATACCCAAAAATCCACATGTCATCATATACAAGCATGTACTAACCCTCTTTCATGAAATCATACTTAAGAACCCATTGAAGTTGTGGTACTTGTATAACTATGTTGGCCAGCATACTTATACAATTACCCTTTCCTCAATGCACTCCCTCCTATGATGACACTTACAAGAATCAATACAACATATAACACATAAATCCATCTACTCACATAAGCTCATAACCACATAAACAATAAGGTCCAAAACTCCATGTGTTAAAATAATATAGTCAAACTCTTGGAATACATAAATCTATAATCTAGCTAAAACAACATAGACAAACTCCAACACAACATCATAATCAGTTATAAGTCATGTCGCCCATAAGAGTGGAAACAACTTAAAATCCTTCCTATCCACCTACTCCTAGTAACTCGAATCACCACATGATTCTTAGGGAACATGACTTAAACATCAAAAGAAAAATACTATACATTAGGTACACCAAATAACTTACTATGGTGAAAGTAATTTATATATCAAAAGCAAAACAGAAATTAACAGGTGACTAAGTATGGGCAACTACAGTTCAACTCATACTAGTCAAAATTCACAAAAAGTAAAATTTAGGAAAACACAATCAAGACCACACGTAATCCTATGACGCCTATATGCAGGGATCCTTAAGCTATAGACTAGGCTAGGCAACCTAATTCTCTATAACCATTGTCTCTGATACCATTCTGTCACACCCCACCATGGCGGAATATGGGGCACGACGTATGGATATCATCACAACAATAGCGTGTCTATAGAGATAACTAAATGAAATGGAAATATCATAAATTGGGACACAATGTCATGAAGATATCTCAAACAATGCAGGCGTCTAGGTAAGTAGGTAACATGTCTACCTCTTACCAAGACATACAAATAACAAATAACAAACATATAGGTGTCTACAAAGTATCACTTATTCAAACATAAATAAAGACTAAGAGGAAAGGGGGTTCCTCAAAATGCAATCCTAAGCCTTCCAGCTAGCCACTCCTATTCTCACGCTTAACCACATTCTCACCTGAAAGAGACACTAAAACACGTCAACATTATGTTGGTGAGAGTCATAGGTTTAGACTCCAACGCCAAATCAGTTATAAGCTGCGAGTAACAAACATTAATATAGGAACATATGGACAATGTGCTACAATTATGTATTAACAACTAGCATTCAAGATTAACCAATCACCACAAATCCAAGGCTCCAAGCCTTACCAATAACCACAATTCCAAGGCTCCAAGCCTTACCAATAACCATGGTCCCATAGGCGCCCATACACCTATGAACCAATCCAAAGGCCCCGCCTTGTCAACATCCCCTTGGTACCAAGTCAAACCACAATAACTGAGACGGTACGTGTCCCCTTTTCTAAATCATAAACATAATCAAGAATCACATAACAATTAATCACATAAGTGCACACACAAGTCCATCACAAACCATAAAAACATTCACAGCATTAGTTAGAAAACCATACAGTGTCTCCTCCATCCTATCTGGAAATCATATCATAAAAAGATATGGGACTATGAACCTCACCTGAATAAGCTTCTCCAAGTACCCGCGCTCTAGCACAAATCTAAACACACAAATGTATACAATCAAGACATAAACCACATACCAAAATGACTCATCAATCTATGATGGATATCTAAACTTCTCCTACAACTTAACCCCATTTATATGTCATATGAATCTCATTACACCCATATATAAAGCCCTTAACTTAGTTTAGTTCATAACTCGTCCCGTTAGCATTTAACCCAAATCAGTCCCGTTTTTCATACTTCAAACTATTGGTCGAACACCCCCTAAAAAAATAACATGACCTGTAAAAGAAACCCTATGCCCTTACATGTGTTAGCTAACTCTCCCCTTTGGCCTCAATCTTAAAGCTACTGTTAAGGCCTCCATATATATATATATATATATATATATATATATATATATATATATACTTTTACCTATCCAGAATTTACTGATTTTGAACATATGAAAAGTTTGTTATGACCAGGGGGTCTAACCCTATCCCATTTGCTTAGACCTTCTTCAGATCTTTTATTTAATATATAATCTAAATCTCATGTTCATTTGAAGCTCCAATTATAACCCTAAGTACCCCAAACAATTCAAAACATAAAATGAAAACAAGCTGATCCAAATACTGTTTTGACACCCGACTGATGTAACCTGTTTTGACCCACTTACCTACCTCCAATTTAGTTCTAGTTTCTTTAATTTGAAAGCTAATTCAATTAAATTTCCATGGACATAAGATTCGAAATTTAAACGTTTGTAGAACTCTAGATATGATTAAAACAATGGACCAAAAATTCTGCCCAGGTTTTAAAAACGAATTTAAACATGATTAAACCCTAATTACGATCACTAATCTTCATAATAACCAAAGTAATCAATTCATATGAACCCTAATCTTACTAATCTCAGAAAACTCACAAACCCTAATCCATCATAAGATCAATTTCATGATTAAATTGATTAAAATCATTAATAAAACAAGGGGTTTGAAGGTTTTACCTTAGAAATCAATGGAAGATCTTTATTTTTGTAACCCTAATTAGCCACCATGGTTGAATTTCGGCTAGGAGCTGTTATGGAGGTTAAAAATCTGATTATTTTGGTTATGGTTTGGGTTTAGTTAAGTTCTAAAGGCCCCCTAATCCCATTACAAGTCCATTGGGTCTGTTTTGGGCTTTTCCTTCTTTCTTTCTTGCGTCGTCCAAACCGACCCCCTTTATTATTTTTTTTATTTTTATTTTATTATTATTATTAATTAATGTATTAATAACATTACCTTAATTTACGTTAATTTATTTCAGCTCCAAAAACCTCCAAAACCTCAAAACCGTAAAACTAGTCAAATTTACGCGTATACTGTAAAAGACGTAAAAATATACAATTTTATAAAAACTCTTAGAATATGAAATAAACTATATAATTAAGTCCTAAATGACTTAAAACCATCCCGTAAATTATTCCTGTGACTAAATAGCTCATCCGAGACCCCTAAATGCACAACCCTAAATCGTAAAATACGATTTTCTATAATACATATACGTATACGTAAAACCACTAAATAACACCATCATATTTCATAGTCACTACTATGTGAGCTCATAAACATGAAAACATCACACATCGTTTCACTCACATGATACCCCGTACCCGAAAACGATGTCCAAACCACACTCTATTCACACCACATAACTCATAAACACATAAAGACACGTAATTCTACGAAATATGGACAAAATAAAACTAAGTGACGAACCTTAAAACCGTGGTTGTCACAATAGTTTGACCACGTTTTACTAAAAGGTTGTCTAATTCTCTAATCCTATCCTGAGCTTTGCAAAAATCCTCAAGAAGCGCATCTTCTCGAATTTTGAAATCATGTTTCCGCTTTTTTTGTTCTTCTTTTAAATCCAAAATAGTAGATTTTTCAGTTGAAAGCTGTTTATTAAGAGAGTTGATTTCATCATTCAATTCGTTTATCTTTTTAGCACTACTTAAATGTAAGGCATTTAATTTCTTAGTTGTGCATTTTTCTTGATAAACCGATGTAGCATGAGCTTGTTCAAGTTCTTTAATTTTAGTCTGATGAATTTCAAAACTTTTCTCCCGTTCCTTATATCCCGCAAGCTCAGTGGTCAAATTGGCATTAGTTTCTCTAAACTTATTATTAACCATCGTAGCATGGTCAACATTCTTAGCAAGCTTATCAAATAGAGATTTATAATACACATGTGTCGCATCAGGAAGGTTTGTAGGCTGGGCAACTTGATCCACACTAAGGTCCACACTGGGCTCATTCGAACTAATATTACTATTATTCGTTTGATCCCCGTGTGTCTCAGTGTAGGGCTCAAGCATCTCAGTATACTCCTCCTCTTGATTAGACGCACTATATATATCATTATCATCAAAGCGTGGATGTACCTCAAAGGGACCGTCTGAATCATAAACGGGAGCTCTGTCAACATGCATTCCTGAGGTAGATGCTTGCTGTAAGTTAGCCATCAAGATGTAGTTGGCATTCACCTCTTCTTCCTCGTCATATTCTGCAGCAGAAGCCATAAGATCGAATTCCTCAGCTTGAAGTGGAATCCCTGCCTCTTCCTTTTGTGCTATGAGAAGCTGAGTCTGAAGATAAGCAGCATCCCTCTTCTTTTTGACTATGTAATCTCTAGCATAATGACCAAATCCCCTGCAGTTGTAGCACTGAACCTGACGATTATTGTTTCCATTTCCCGTACCAGTATTCTCAGCCCTTGCAGCCATAATGTTTCCCATCTGGTTACCAACCGCTGGCACAACTATTAACCCATTCTGATTACCCACATTCGGAACACCCGGATTTTGACCGTAATTTTGACCATACTGATTTCCTGCATTGCCAACGGTCTGCCCAGCATTCTGACCATATTGTTGAAACTAAGTCCCCGTGTTTCCAGCAACTACCAATTGGCGATCCTGATTCACATTCATGAAAGGTTGAGCAATCTGTCTATTTCTAGTGTTCGAGGAGATTCTCTGATTGTTGTTGATGGGGTTAATGGTGAATTTGAATACCTTTGCAAGTAGGGTAAGACCAGTATTAATAGCATGAGTAGGATCGATGATGTCATCAAAACAGGCAATGGGTTGTTGTAAGTAATTCATAGCAGTAGGAGGTTGATATCCATAAGCAGTGAGTTGTTGTTGTTGTTGTTGTTGTGGCATGAAGTTACTTGATGAGGGTTGATGGTAGGGTACCATGGGATATGACATAGATGATGGAGAGTTTGCCATAAAAGCCAATGGATCTTGTGTCTTGGCACGTCTTTCTGCCCTAACTTCGTTAACTTCATCTTGATTCATCTTCCAATAGTCATATACTTGAGTGTAGTCCACGACATGAAGATCCTTGGTTTGATTGACAAGAGTGACATATCGTGACCATTCAGAAGGAAGATTATCAAGAATTTGGATGTTGGCAGCAATTTGTGCAGGTTCATGTTTGTTTCTTCTAAGATGATTCATGAGGGTTGAAAATCGATGATAATAAGGTTCAATTTGTTCCCCTTCAGTAGACATAAATTTCTCCCATTCACGAAGCAACTTAGTTTCCTTTTCTTGTAAACCGATTTCACTGCCCTTCATCATTTTCTGAATCCTAAGCCACAGCTCGTGTGCGGTTTCACAACTATCGACAGCAGCATAAACATCTTCAGGAAGTCCCATAAGAATGACTTGAATTGCTTGATCATCAATGTCGAACTGTTTGGATTCAGCTTCAGTTAATTCTTCATCCGTTTGCTCATGACTAGAGTCAGCCACTGGGTTAGCATTCGTAGGGTCCCCAGGCACAATAATTGTTCTTCTAACATACGAACCCTTTTGAATCGAGTTGACAATCAACTTTCCCAAAGGTTTACATTTTTCATAACGAAGGAGACGACTAGCCCATGTAGTGTAGTTCTCCCTGGTAAGCATGGGTGAACGATTCTCAGTACCCGCAACATAATTATCTTGTTGAGACGTCATCGTAGAAGTCGTGTGAAAATCAGGATCTCAATTTGTAGAAAGCGTGTGATGTTGTTGAAATTCCGAAACTTCCGTTTTTTCTCAGTCTGACAATAAATTCCTCAGTCCGACAAGACGGTAAGCTGAAAAAATTTGAGTATCGCCAGATTTTGAAATTGAGTTAGAGATAACCAAAAACTAGTAGGGAAAAAATTTGATTTTACTAGACCTAAAAATTTTAACTCTTTTTTTTCTTTTTTTTAATCTTCGTGTAAACTATGCACCAAGACAGGTCTCGATGGTGACTAAGTCTAAAAAATACTTCGAACAAGATTTAACAAAACAGATCGTAGTTCCTGATCGTAACGATTGATCGCAACTAGTGATCGTAACCTGTGATCGTACTCAAGTGATCGTACTCAAGTGATCGCACTCTGTTATCGTATCCCTATGATCGTACTCTAGTGATCGTATCCAGTGGTCGTACTCAAGTGATCGTATTGTGATTGATAGTTGAGTTTTTGTATACCCTTTAGGAAAAGAGCAACAAAAATAGGGTAAGCACGACGATTTAGGAAAACCGTGTGTAAATGACCCTAAAATGAGTTCGTTCTCAAGGAGGCTAGTGTGTTATGTGTGTAATGACTTGGATTAGATTTGTGATTATATTGTTGAGAAAGAAAAATATAAATGAGATTAGAAGAGAATGACGGTTACGAAGACGGATTAAACTAAGTCGAAAAAGGTGTACACGTAAAACCGTAAAAAGTACCAAAATTAAAATTCATCCTAAAAATTCCTAAAAATTACCAAAAATCTACAATAATATTCTAAGAGTTTACAAAAAATCAAAACTTGCCAAAACCTTTTAATTAATTAGATAATGACTTTTTAATGCTAATTAAAGCCCTAAAAATCAAAATTAATTATTAAAAAGTCCCAAACAAGATTTTAAAGTTTGTAAACCTCAAAAATACCCTAATTAAGCTAAAAAGTATTTTTCAAAATTTTAAAACCAATTAAAACTATTTTTAGACAATTAAAAACTAATAAAATCAATTAAAACTTAAATTAATTCTAGAAAATAATTAAAAGACCTAAAAAATATTTAGAAAGTTGCAAAATTCCTAATTAAGTGTTTAGAACCTAGGAAAAATATAAAAACTTAGAAAATCATACTTTTAATTTTTAATAATAAAATAATATTAAAATAATATTAAAAATCCAAAAATCATCAAAAATTCTAAAAACTTGCAAACTAGCTTAATTTAACCTAAATAACTCAGAAATGAAAGTGAAATTACCTAAATACCCTTAATGGGTCTAGAAAATGGGCTAAACCCAAAACAGTCCACTATTGGGCCAAATTTGGGCCCAATATAAAAAAAGTGTTCAAAATAAGCCCAAAAAGCACAGATTGACTCAAAATTTGATTTTAAACAACTTTTTCCAAAGGCCCAAAAGCTGAAAGTGTGAAATAAGCTAGCTTATAACAAGCAGCTTATTCTTAATGGGCTTTTTGGCCCATTAAGCTATAAGCCAATGCCATAAGCTAAAATTTGACACACAAGCTTCTTTTGACCTAAATAAGACTTCTGCAAAAAGAAATTTGAAATAAGCCCAAGGAATAAGCCTGAAAATGCAATAAGCAATCTACAGAAAACGACAAAATAGTCGTTTTTGAGTTCTAGGCCACCCCAAGTGCTGATTCAAGTTCCAAAAGCTTTGAAATGACTTAATTAAGCAAAATCAACAAAGAGTTTTCAAATAAGCTGACTCAATAAGCTGGAAAAAGCAAATAAGCACTTATGTAAAAGTCAAATAAGTTGGTTTTCTAGCAAAAAGTCAAAGTCAAAGTCCAATAAGCTCCAGTCTACTTAAATGGGTCAAATAATGAAGACTTATCACAAAAAATAAGTTGTTGCAAGTCTGGATAAGCTAGAATAGCTTATTGATAAGCTGAGTTCAAAATTACACTAGCAGGGGCTAGTTTTGGGTGTTGAGCAGTGGGAACTTTTCCCACTGCTTGACTTGTTTGACTTTTTGTCTTTAGTGACTTTTTTGGAGATTCAGATTACACAAAGGCACCCAAATGATATTTGGATCAAAAGGAGTCAAGAACAATAAAAATATCACAATCACAAACACCCAATTGATACAGTTTAATCAATCAATCACCAGATTTGATACAGACATGAACACTTAAGCAGTTGAGCACTTATAAGCAGTTTTAGCACAAATCAGCCAGCCAAATTCAACCAAATGCATACACAAGCTATTATAAACTCCAATAAGCAAGTCTAAACAGGTTTCATGCAATGGTTCAAAGAATTAAGCAAGATTCAAGCCAATGAATGTTACTGATGAACACTAACACATGCAGTGTTCTACTTTGCTGATGTATTTGACACTTAAGCCAGATTCAATACCTCAAACCTTTCAAACAGGTTACAATAACTTTGTTTAAACCACTTTTAGCCCTAAGCATGCATACACACTAAGTGTTCCCAAAATCCTAGGTCAAAACAGGCAGTAACAAAGATTATATAGCAGATTGTTTGATTCAAGGCTTCAAACCCAAGAACTTGCAGCAACACACTCTCAACCAAGCATATATCAGATACCAAGCACAAACTTAAACTTTCCACAACACAATAACAAGTTATAAGCACAAACAGATAGACCCAAACACCCCTTAATCTTTTCAAAATCAAATTTTTCAATGGCAAAGTGAGATTTAAGGCCACCCAAGTATCAATTAACACAATAACAAGTAAGATTAACAGATTCAAGTAGATTTAAGCCACAAAATTCACAAGAACACAAGCCACATACAAATATCACCAAAAATCAAGATTTTAAGCAGATTTTAGGATTGAGTATGCAAACCTCATGGATGTACATCCACACCCACGAATTTATGAGCTTATGTACTAGCAAGAACAAGTACAAGCTTCCAATAACACCCCTGCTAAGAATCAACAAGGTTAGAAGCACAAGTATAAAAATAAGAAACTTCAAAAATCTTGATTAATGCAACCTTTTTACCCCACACTTGATTATCCCCAAGTTATAAGCCTCACCACACATTAATCAACACAATTAGGATGCTATGATCAGCCCTATAACCCAAGAATTCCAAGATAGAAACAAGAACTTAGCAAAATATCAAGAAAATGAGAAAATGTGCAAACTTTTGCACACTCCTCTTTTGAAAACAGGTTTTAAACTTCAAAATCAGTAAACTAAGAACATAAACAAGCAGAAATAAGATGGCACTTGGTCTTTCTTCAAAACACTTAACTCAAATTCATAAAACTGAAAAGGGATTTACAAGTGCTTGAACAAAGGAAAAACCAAAAGCAAACGTCTAAGTGAGGCCCTATGGCTTTATATATAGCCTTACAATGTATCTAGAAAGCTGATAAATAAGTAAAACCCTAGTCTTGAACTTCCAAAATTGCCCTTGTGAAGTTTGAATGTCTTGGAGAATCTCGTGACGGATTCTTGTTGTGTAGTGATAGCTGGCATCAAAAAGGTGATCCAAAGGCTTGTAACAAGCTTAGATTGTAAGCTGAATTCTCCAACGTTGGATTGCTGCCATCTTTTTGGAAGTATGCATGAGTGTGGAGCAGGGGAGTCACAAGGAGACAAATGGGGTGATGAGGTGTCAAACTTTAAGGTTGGGATGTGATTAGCAGACCCTTAATCATAATTCTGGAGGTGATGGATGCTTAATTTTTGCTTAATCAATAATCCCCAATTCGTATCAAGAACACTAAGAACAAGTGTTTAATATGTTTTGGGTTTTAAAAATCATGTTAGGCGCCAAATATTTAACTAATCAAAGATTAGTTATATCCGGTTTTTAGTGGAAGGTGACATGGAGGAATGGTGAAAGGGGATTGGTGGGTTTTGGTGAGTGGGGCACGTGTCACCCCCTCACTGGTTAAGGTAACAATCATGTCTGGCCCCTTTTACCCCCTTGTCTTTGCAACTCTTTCCATTTTGTAATTAAAGCTGAAAAATCCGAATCCCTTTGTTAATGAAGTTTCTATTTTCACACTTTTGCCCCAAATACTTTTCCAAAGTATTTTCAGGGGTATTTCTTGCCATTTTTGAATTCTTCAAGGGCTGATTTGGCATTTTGATGATGGATAATGGTCTTGACTTGTATGTTGAGCATTTTGGAGGACTGAAATTGCCAAGTCTTGTTTGGTGAGGGACCATTCTTGCCAAATGTTGAAAGTCAAGGGTCCTTTTTGTAATTTTGGGATTTTCAAAGGACCAAACTTGTAATTTCTTGTACTTTGAAGGACTTCATGATATGTTTGACTTTGTGGAGGATATTGGTTGACAATTTAGCTTTGTTAAGGGGCTAAACTTGCCAATTCTTCAAAGTGGAGGGCCCTTTTTTGCAATTTTGACAAACTTTAGGGACCAAACTTGTGATTATGAGGATACAAGGGTATAAAGTGTCAATTCTTCCATATTGGAGGACCCTTCTTCATAATTCTTCAAATATTCAAGGGTTGAATTTGGTAAAGTGTTCATTAGGGCTTGGTTCATTGTGCGGCTTCGTTTCCCGTGTTCGTTTTTGCATGATTCTTGTGATCTTTTGTCATTTTCTCAATATCCGTACCTAAAATACACAAGCAACAAACACAAGCATATATATAGGTATTTTGATGATATTTAATGCATTTTAAGCCCTATTTGGAAGATGAGACAATGTATAAAAGCAGTCTCATCACTCCCCCATACTAAACCATTGCCGTACCCTCACGCAATGCTAGAATAAAGTACCGTAGCATCTCCAAAATTCATTTTTATTCACTTTATTGAACGATAAACTAGCTATACTACTACTATTTCTACTACTACTTGCGTTTTAGACATAATGTATGATTTTCATCGCAAAATGGGACGTTTAGGTTCATAGAATAAGAACACGTGAATGCTTCGTTAGAAATAATTTCATCGTCCTCTATTTTCACCCCAATTCCATGCCAAGCGTGCAACGAGATCATTGTCATTATAAGTTAGTAATGCTAACACTACTCATATGCCCTAATCACGTACTTATCCTCCCATTATTCCTAAGTTGTATCTCTTATATTTTATGTTGTCTTGAATGTTTCACGAGGATACATTGTTTGACTTAGAGATTTAGGTCTAAAAATAGAGTCCTAACGGTGTAACCAAGACCATCAAATCAATAACCCCTCCCAATAGACAATGATGTCAAAAAAATTAAGTTGACAAGAAGGATCGATAAACACGGTTTTATAACGGTTTTGAACATGAGACTTATTACCAAGACTTTTATACGCCCCCTAACGGAAGGGCCTTATTATCTTTGGTTTACCTCCATCTTTTATTCAACTTCGCCATGAAGCTTTTATTATGACTTCGGTCTTGCCTTGCATTTTATTATCCACCTCATCGGTAGCTTTATTAGCCAAAGACGTATATCCTCACGCTAAGGCGAATTTTGGATCTTTAAAGCTTCGAAGATTAAGGCTTGATTCACTTTCAATTTTGCATAGATTTTTCGGCCTTTTAGGGCTTCAAATTGTTTGCTTGATTTAGGTGAGCACTTGAAATCTTATTATTAGGTGAAGCTTTTGATTATTGGGGTGCCAATACTTCAAAACCGTGACGCTGGCAATACCTTAATGTCTTCCCAATTTAATTACATGGAAGCTACTAGAAAAGACTAGAAACCCAACAATCCCAACTAAACCGCTAAGTCAATATTTATTAAGCAAAAAATATTTACATGCGAAGGGAGAATAAGCAAACAACGAGAACACATGAGTTTTTGAAAGAATATGAGTACTCTACGTTTAGCATAGTAACTTATAATTAACCCTATCATTTCTCGTCCTCATTTAAGAGACTTAGCCTAATGTGTAGTTAAGGAATCAAAGCTAAGTGCTCAACACGCACGGTCGAGTAAAAAATTACTCTTTTTCTCGCCATCGGAAAATCTACATTCGTGTCTTCAAACACTTATAAAACATGAGAAAAATTTTAAAATTTGGCCATTTTTGCCTTATTTTGCAACAAAAATGATAAACAAAAAGATAAACTTTGGAAAGCGTGAAGGTTTGGCAAGGCAAGTATCTATTCACCCCCCATACTAAAGTTAAACATTGTCCTCAATGTTTCGAGTCTAGGGGTGCAAACACCCCCTTACTAGAGACGTAGTTGAATGCCTAATCTAGCATGGAAAGGGTGTAACCAATAAATTAATAGCCGTTTATGAAGTGTGCTAATAACCTAGGGTTAGAACATCAAAAGGATATATCATGGATATTGAGAAAGTCTTCAAAGCAAACGATCGAGTGCTCCCATAGAACGAACACGAGAGGCTCCAATCGTGAAGATCATGATCATCTAAAGTCCACAATTCACAAACAACCACGGAACAAAGGTTGGAAGGGCACAAATCCCCACACGTTAACTACTTTAGAAAGCGATAATATGTACATAGGATAAGCATGGGACTCCCCCACGAGGCTCCTCGTTTTTGATTACCGAGTCATGAGCTCGACTCGATCCCCTCAATACTAATTATCATTGGGGAAGGTGACTTGGTCGAGGTAGTTCAAGGATGGAACTTCCCCGCCAAAGTAGTGCTTCAACCTATGTCCATTCACCTTGAAGTTAGGACCATCATCTTGAGCTAGCTCGATGGTCCCATATGGAAACACTTGAGTCACGGTGAATGGACCGGACCAACGGGATTTCAATTTACCAGAAAAGATTTTCAATCTAGAATTAAAAAGCAAAACTTGATCCCCAATGTTAAAAACCCAGTTTTTAATTTTTGAATCATGCAACTTTTTAGTTTTCTCTTTATAAATCAATGAATTTTCATAAGCAATATCCCTCAATTCATCCAATTCATTTAATTGCATTTTCCGGTGTTTTCCCGCGGTCTCCATATCATCATTACAATGCTTTAGGGCCCAATAAGCCTTGTGTTCCAATTCGATAGGCAAATGACAATTCTTTCCATACACAAGCTTATAGGGAGTGCACCCAATGGGCGTCTTATGAGCGGTCCTAAAGGCCCATAAAGCATCGTCCAACTTATCCGACCAAGATTGTGGGTTTTCTCCTACGGATCTCTCCAAGATCCTCTTCAAAGCTCGGTTTGAAACCTCGACTTGCCCACTCGTTTGTGGGTGGTAAGCCGTAGAAAGCCGATGTGTAACCCCATATTTCCTTAGGACCCTTTCGAATTGGTCGTTACAAAAATGGGTTCCACGATCGCTTATGATCGCACGAGGGGTTCCAAACCGAGAAAACAAGCTTTTCAAGAACTTGACTACCACACGAGCATCATTGGTGGGCAAGGCTTTGGCCTCCACCCACTTAGATAGGTAGTCAACCGCAACGAGAATGTACTTATTACCACGAGATGATGGGAACGGCCCCATAAAGTCTATACTCCAAACGTCAAAGATCTCACACACTTGGATGATGTTTTGTGGCATTTCATCTTTTTGTGAGGCTTTTCCTTGTCGTTGGCATGAATCACACGACTTCACATGATCTTGTGCATCTCGGTAAATAGTAGGCCAAAAGAAGCCGGCATCAAGCACCTTCTTAGCCGTGAGATTAGCACCGTGGTGACCACCCGTGGGTCCCTCATGACAAGCTCTAAGGATGTTAGAAGCTTCGGTGCCAAATACACAACGTCGGATGATTTGATCCGCACAAGTTCGAAACAAGTAAGGGTCGTTCCAAAAGTAGAACTTGACGACACGAAAGAATTTTCGTTTTTCTTGAGTCGTCATACCCTTAATGATGAAGTTACCCGCATGGTAATTTGCAAAATCCACAAACCATGGGGTGGAAGAATCAAGCTTAGAATTCACTACACCAAGTGTCTCGAGCGGAAATGTTTCGGTGATTTCCTTGGGCTCGTAAACACTTTGGTGAGGATCTTCCAAACTAGAAAGATGATCGGCCGCTAGATTCTCGGCTCCTTTTTTGTCAACGATGGTGTGATCAAATTCTTGAAGGAGGAGAATCCAACGAAGTAATCTAGGCTTAGCATCTGCTTTGCCATGAGATACTTGATAGCCGAATGATCCGTATACACTATGCATTTAGCTAAGACGAGATAAGGTCGGAACTTCTCAAATGCATACACCACGGCAAGGAACTCCTTTTCCGTTGTAGTGTATTTTAGTTGAGCCTCGATCATCGTCTTGCTAGCATAGTGAATAGGCAAGAAGTGCTTATCATGACGTTGCCCCAAAACGGCCCCAATAGCGTAATCACTAGCATCACACATGAGCTCAAAGGGGAGGTTCCAATTTGGAGCAACAAGAATGGGAGCTTCGGTAAGTTTCCTCTTAAGGATTTCAAAGGCTCGTACACAATCTTCGTCAAAGACAAAACGTGCCTCTTTTTCAAGAAGATGTGTAATGGGTCGAGAAATCTTTGAAAAGTCCTTGATGAATCGACGATAAAAGCCCGCGTGGCCTAGGAAACTCTTAACTCCCTTAACGGTTTTGGGATGAGGTAATTTGGCGATGACGTCTACCTTAGCTTGATCTACCTCAATCCCCGCTTTCGAGACCTTGTGCCCTAAGATGATTCCACTTTTAACCATAAAATGACATTTTTCCCAATTGAGCACAAGGTTGGTTTCCTCACAACGTTTCAACATTCTCTCAAGATTCGACAAACACGAAGTGAACGAATTACCAAACACGGAAAAGTCATCCATGAAGACTTCCATCGTCTTCTCGATCATGTCATGAAAAATAGCCATCATGCACCTTTGAAAGGTTCCCGGTGCATTGCAAAGTCCGAATGGCATTCTACGATAGGCAAACGTTCCATATGGACACGTAAACGTAGTTTTTTCTTGATCACGAGGATCGATGGGAATTTGGAAGTAACCGGAAAAACCATCTAAAAAGCAATAGAAATCGTTTCCCGCAAGACGCTACAACATTTGGTCCATGAAGGGCAAGGGAAAATGGTCTTTTCGAGTGGCTTCATTCAACTTTCGATAGTCAATGCACACTCTCCATCCGGTCACGAGTCTAGTGGGAATCAATTCGTTGGCATCGTTTGGCACAACGGTCATCCCTCCCTTTTTAGGGACACAATGAATAGGACTCACCCAAGGGCTATCAGAAATAGGGTAAATCATTCCCGCGTCAAGGAGTTTAAGGACCTCCTTTCTGATGACGTCGTAAATTTTGGGGTTCACCCTTCTTTGACTTTGGATTGCGGGTTTGTAATCCTCCTCCATTAAGATTTTGTGGGTATAAAACTTGGGATCGATCCCCTTAATGTCGGATAACTTCCACGTTATTGCCCCCTTGTGGTCCTTTAGAACATAGACAAGTGCGGTTTTTTCATCATTCGAAAGTTCCTTCACAATAATAACCGGCAAGACTTTGGATTGCGGGTTTGTAATCCTCCTCCATTAAGATTTTGTGGGTATAAAACTTGGGATCGATCCCCTTAATGTCGGATAACTTCCACGTTATTGCCCCCTTGTGGTCCTTTAGAACATAGACAAGTGCGGTTTTTTCATCATTCGAAAGTTCCTTCACAATAATAACCGGCAACTTGTCGTCCTCCTCCAAATAGACATATTCGAGATGAGGAGGTAAATCTTTCAACTCAAGGATAGGTGGTTCCTCAAGTGAAGATTTGGGCTCGATACTCATAACCTCCTCGGGTGAAGGAAATGGGAAATCGTTAAGAAAATCCTTGATAATTGAGAAGTCCTCATCGTTGTCGAGGTCTTCGTTAAAAGTACGTGGAACATCAAATTCTTCCAACGTAAAACCACCACCTTCAAATGGAGTGAAGGTTGGTGTCGAATTATCAAGAATTGGATCTAACATAGTGGGATTGCCACTAGTTTCTTCATCACCAAAACCTAGAACTTCTTGTGAAAATTCCTCGCAAACCACGTCGATCATATCAACGAGGTTTATGGTTGCAACGGAATAAACATGAGAAATTTGAGAGTTTTGAGTTGCGTTTATAACAAGTTCCTCGTCGTTGAAACGTAAGGTGATCTTTCTAGCATGAACATCGATCAAAGCCATAGACGTATCTAAAAACGAACGACCTAAAATGAGAGGAACTTGAGGATCCGTGGGGATATCAACAACGATAAAGTCTACGGGATAGTAGAACTTCCCCACTTTCACAAAAACGTCTTCTGCCAAACCACATGCGGGAATCGTGGAATGGTTGGCCAACTCGATAGAAATTAGTGAAGAAGTAAGATTAGGAAGATTGAGCGACTTGAAAATTGCAAGTGGCATCAAGTTAATGCTAGCACCAAGATCGGCCAAGGCGAAGCATTCCTCCATATCTTGGATTGCACATGGAATCAAGAATTTACCGGGATCACCGACTTTTTGAGGTATGCGATTAAGATAAACCGATGAACAACTAGACAATTGGTGCAATTTCTCCTTGTTGTTCAACATACTCTTAAAGTTAGCGGAAAATCGAGGCATCATGACCAAAGCATCGGCGAAACTCACATTAAGGTGCAAATCACGAAACATTTTCATAAAAAGCTCAAATTGGTAATTGTCGCGCTCTTGACGTTTCTCCTTCCTAAGTCTCAATGGATAGGGCAAAGGTGGTGTGGGTTGAGGCATAGTAGGCATAGCCTTTGGAATCTCGGGTTCCAATGATGGTAATGGGTCAACCGTAGGTGTGGCATGAGCGGTACTTCGTGGGATTGGGACATGCTCCTTTTGGACCACCACCTCGGGTTCTTCCTCAATTGCTTCCTCCGTAGGAGCAATTGGTTGAGGAGTCGGTTCCTTAAGTGTCTTACCACTACGTGTGGTAATCACTTTCATCTCACCCTTAGGGTTGGATACGGTGTTGCTAGGAAGACTACTCGAAGACGGTTTACACATTATTGCCTCAAACATAGACGAGATTTTATCTTCAAACACGGATTGCCTCTTCTCGGATTTAATCATTTCTTGTTTAATTTCGTGTTGCCCTTGTTCCATTTTTTGTTGGTTTTGTTGTAACCTAGTGACATTTCCCTCCATCTTGTTGGTGTGGATTTTAAGTTCATTAGCTAACTCATTTTTCAACTCTTTCTTCAAGTCATTCTTAAACTCGGATCTTAGGCTAATGATTTCTCTTTGAATATTGTCAAACCTAACATCATTCCCACTAGCATATTCAACAAACTCACTTGGAAGATCTTTCAATGTTTGCAAACCCTTGTTGTTGTTTTGAAAATCATTTTGATTCTTGTTTGAAACTTGATTATTAGCCCCTTGATTCCCATAGTTTCCCTTGTTATAATTATTTTTGAAACCAACTTGATTGTTGCGATAGTTGTTGTTAGCATTTTGATTTGAACCAAAACCCGGTGGAGTCAATTGATTAGAGCGGGAAACTTGACCGTTTTGGTTGTAATTTCCCGTGGCCGCGAAGGCACTCGAAGTGTTACCACCGTTGGTAATGCACTCGGAGAAATCATGACCTCCACCACAATACATGCAAGAAACCTCAACCGCTTTAGCCGTAGCGGGAGCACTTTGTTCACCAACTTTAAACTCAATCAAAAGTCCTTTTAGCTTATCAAAAATCTTATTTTCCAAGTTCGCCTCAATTTGGCAAGCATCGATGGTAGTAGACAAAGAAGGTGAAGCCGAAGACGAAGCCTTACGAACACTAGACGTGCTACGAGGACTATACACCTTAGATCTATTTTCAATTATCACCAAAGCTTCCTCAACCGTTTTACACAAAAGATATCCACCCGCGGCGGCATTCAAATAATCCCTTTCATGATCATTAAGTCCATTGTAAAACGTGTCAATTTGATGCAAGTCGGAAAAAAGTGACGAGGACATTCATGTAACATTTCCTTAAACTTATTCCAAGCCGTTGAAAAACTTTCATTAAACTCTTGTGAAAACTTTGAAATCTCGTTTTTCAAGTGCGTAGTCTTAGAGGGCGGAAAAAATTGGTTCACAAACTTAGACACGAGTTCCTTCTACGTCAATATAGAATTGGGTGGCTCTTTCTCTAACCAAATTTTAGCGGGCCCCGCTAAGGAGTACGGAAAAAGCATCATCTTAATCGAGTCATTCGAGACATCCTTAAACTTGCAAGTGGCGGTAAGACGATTGAATTGGCGGATATGGTTGTGTGGATTGTCCTTCTCATCACCATGGAATTTGTTGTTTTGGATCATTGACAACAAACCCGTTTTCACCTCAAAATTCTCCGCAAGGATAGCGGGAATCACAATAGCCTCTCCATAACCTTTGGTGGGTGCTTGAAGTAACTCCATCATAGTTCGATTCGCCATGGTTGGTGCTTCTCTTACAATGGGTTCGTCAATAGGAGACTCCTCACTAGAAAGATTTGGAGTGGGAGTTTTGTTCTTTCGTTTACGTGCACGTCTTGCTTGATTACGAGTTAGCATAAACGTCACGTACAACGAGGGGATGAGCAAAGAAGATTCTTTTTCGTGTTTTGTATTTTTTCAATTTTTTTTGTGGTTTTTGATTGTATTAACCTTTTTGGAATTTGGTGAATGTATTAAGTAGACACAAATCTACAAATCTCCTCCTTAATCAAATCTCTTGATTAAAGAAGCCTCAAGGAATGAAAACGACCACGTGAAGTGAACGCCTTCGATGACTTTAGAACGTTGGTGGAACACCAAGACGTTCAAGAAGGTTTAATCAATGGAAACCAAGAAAATATATATGATACTTAGTAATACTTTTGGCGGCAAAACCCTCGATTAGCTCTCAAAATCAAATACTCACAAGCAAGCGGGGAAACGAGGCGGCGCGAAGCACTTAAGAGCCTTTTTCCTTAGGATATATTTTATAATATCCGCCTTATACCCACCTTATAGTTTGTATTTTTCAAGATTGAGCTTCACGAAAGTATTTATCTATTTTTGCCTTTTTCTTTGGTTTGAGATTCGAATACAATGATTGGGTAATGACCTCCCAAGTCAAGGTTGTGATTTCTCACGTATTTGGAGTACTTGTGAATTTATTGTTCTACGTATACACTATAATAATAGTATTCACACAAAAAACCGAAAACCGATAATACGTATTAGTAGAGTGCTACTAATACAAATACTATTTATGGTTAGTATATAAAAACAACAATGCCAAATCAAAACACAACACGCCTCCCCGGCAGCGGCGCCAAAATGATAGTTGAGTTTTTGTATACCCTTTAGGAAAAGAGCAACAAAAATAGGGTAAGCACGACGATTTAGGAAAACCGTGTGTAAATGACCCTAAAATGAGTTCGTTCTCAAGGAGGCTAGTGTGTTATGTGTGTAATGACTTGGATTAGATTTGTGATTATATTGTTGAGAAAGAAAAATAGAAATGAGATTAGAAGAGAATGACGGTTACGAAGACGGATTAAACTAAGTCTAAAAAGGTGTACACGTAAAACCGTAAAAAGTACCAAAATTAAAATTTTACCCTAAAAATTCCTAAAAATTACCAAAAATCCACAATAATATTCTAAGAGTTTACAAAAAATCAAAACTTGCCAAAACCGTTTAATTAATTAGACAATGACTTTTTAATGCTAATTAAAGCCCTAAAAATCAAAATTAATTATTAAAAAGTCCCAAACAAGATTTTAAAGTTTGTAAACCTCAAAAATACCCTAATTAAGCTAAAAAGTATTTTTCAAAATTTTAAAACCAATTAAAACTATTTTTAGACAATTAAAAACTAATAAAATCAATTAAAACTTAAATTAATTCTAGAAAATAATTAAAAGACCTAAAAAATATTTAGAAAGTTGCAAAATTCCTAATTAAGTGTTTAGAACCTAGGAAAAATATAAAAATTTAGAAAATCAGACTTTTAATTTTTAATAATAAAATAATATTAAAATAATATTAAAAATCCAAAAATCATAAAAAATTCTAAAAACTTGCAAACTAGATTAATTTAACCTAAATAACTCAGTAATGAAAGTGAAATTACCTAAATACCCTTAATGGGCCTAGAAAATGGGCTAAACCCAAAACAGTCCACTATTGGGCCAAATTTGGGCCCAATATAAAAAAGTGTTCAAAATAAGCCCAAAAAGCACAGATTGACTCAAAATTTGATTTTAAACAACTTTTTCCAAAGGCCCAAAAGCTGAAAGTATGAAATAAGCTAGCTTATAACAAGTAGGTTATTCTTAATGGGCTTTTTGGCCCATTAAGCTATAAGCCAATGCCATAAGCTAAAATTTGACACACAAGCTTCTTTTGACCTAAATAAGACTTCTGCAAAAAGAAATTTGAAATAAGCCCAAGGAATAAGCCTGAAAATGCAATAAGCAATCTACAGAAAACGACAAAATAGTTGTTTTTGAGTTCTAGGCCACCCCAAGTGCTGATTCAAGTTCCAAAAGCTTTGAAATGACTTAATTAAGCAAAATCAACAAAGAGTTTTCAAATAAGCTGACTCAATAAGCTAGAAAAAGCAAATAAGCACTTATGTAAAAGTCAAATAAGTTGGTTTTCTAGCAAAAAGTCAAAGTCAAAGTCCAATAAGCTCCAGTCTACTTAAATGGGTCAAATAATGAAGACTTATCACAAAAAATAAGTTGTTGCAAGTCTGGATAAGCTAGAATAGCTTATTGATAAGCTGAGTTCAAAATTACACTGGCAGGGGCTAGTTTTGGGTGTTGAGCAGTGGGAACTTTTCCCACTGCTTGGCTTGTTTGACTTTTTGTCTTTAGTGACTTTTTTGGAGATTCAGATTACACAAAGGCACCCAAATGATCTTTGGATCAAAAGGAGTCAAGAACAATCAAAATATCACAATCACAAACACCCAATTGATACAGTTTAATCAATCAATCACCAGATATGATACAGACATGAACACTTAAGCAGTTTTAGCACAAATCAGCCAGCCAAATTCAACCAAATGCATACACAAGCTATTATAAACTCCAATAAGCAAGTCTAAACAGGTTTCATGCAATGGTTCAAAGAATTAAGCAAGATTCAAGCCAATGAATGTTACTGATGAACACTAACACATGCAGTTTTCTACTTTGCTGATGTATTTGACACTTAAGCCAGATTCAATACCTCAAACCTTTCAAACAGGTTACAATAACTTTGTTTAAACCACTTTTAGCCCTAAGCATGCATACACACTAAGTGTTCCCAAAATCCTAGGTCAAAACAAGCAGTAACAAAGATTATATAGCAGATTGTTTGATTCAAGGCTTCAAACCCAAGAACTTGCAGCAACACACTCTCAACCAAGCATATATCAGATACCAAGCACAAACTTAAACTTTCCACAACACAATAACAAGTTATAAGCACAAACAGATAGACCCAAACACCCCTTAATCTTTTCAAAATCAAATTTTTCAAAGGCAAAGTGAGATTTAAGGCCACCCAAGCATCAATTAACACAATAACAAGTAAGATTAACAGATTCAAGTAGATTTAAGCCACAAAATTCACAAGAACACAAGCCACATACAAATATCACCAAAAATCAAGATTTTAAGCAGATTTTAGGATTGAGTATGCAAACCTCATGGATGTACATCCACACCCACGAATTTATGAGCTTATGTACTAGCAAGAACAAGTACAAGCTTCTAATAACACCCCTGCTAAGAATCAACAAGGTTAGAAGCACAAGTATAAAAACCAGAAACTTTAAAAATCTTGATTAATGCAACCTTGTTACCCCACACTTGATTATCCCCAAGTTATAAGCCTCACCACACCTTAATCAACATAATTAGGATGCTATGATCAGCCCTATAACCCAAGAATTCCAAGATAGAAACAAGAACTTAGCAAAATATCAAGAAAATGAGAAAATGTGCAAACTTTTGCACACTCCTCTTTTGAAAACAGGTTTTAAACTTCAAAATCAGTAAACTAAGAACATAAACAAGCAGAAATAAGATGGCACTTGGTCTTTCTTCAAAACATTTAAATCAAATTCATAAAACTGAAAAGGGATTTACATGTGCTTGAGCAAAGGAAAAACCAAAAGCAAACGTCTAAGTGAGGCCCTATGGCTTTATATATAGCCTTACAATGTATCTAGAAAGCTGATTGATTGTAGGTAAATTTAGATAACTTGCTTTAGGAAAAACAAGCAACTAAAAGTAGCGGTAAGTATTGACGAGTGATTTAGGAAAACCACAAGTAATGACCCAATCACTTAAAAGAGAAAAAGTTCGTTTCCCAAGGAGGTATATGTGTTGTGAATTAACTTGTATGTGTTTGAGATTAATATTGAGAAGAATGGGGATGAGAAGATGAAAGACGGTTACGTTAAAATTAAACTACGACGTAAAAGACGTAAAGTCGTGAAAAACTACCCAAATTAAAAATTATTTAATACTAAGACCAAAAATAAAATCAATAATTAAAAAGACTAAAAAGAAGTCTAAAATAATATAAATAAAGACAAAAATCCAACAAAGATATTTTAAAACCTTTAATTAATTAAATATTTAATTTTAAATGCTAATTAAAGCCCTAAAATTTAATATAACTAATTCAAATGTCTAAAATATGATTTTGTTGAATAGTTACTTAACTTATATTATTAGAAGACTAAAAAGTAATTTTCTAAAAATTAAAACCTATTAAAACTATTTTTAAAACTCTAAAAATGATTAAAAATGATTAAAACCTAATTAAACTTAAAATAATTATGAAAATAAATCTAAAAGTTATAAAAATATTCTAAAAATGGAAATAGTCCTAATTAATGATAGAGATCCTAAGAAAAATGAAAAAGAAAGAAAAATAAAATTTTGAAAAATTAATATTAAAATAATATTAAAATATTGCTAAAAATAAAAAGTTTCTAAAATTAACTCTAAAAAAATTATAAAAATCCTAAATAATATAACTAAGAGAAAAACACAAATTAGAGCTCCTAAACCTTTTTTAATAATTTTATAAAAATGTTTAAAGTTTATAAAAAACCTTAAAATAATATAAAATTAAAAATTAAAGTTTTTAAAACCAAAACTAAATGTAAACCTCAAATTATATATTAAAAAGCTAAAAACTATTTTTCCTAAAAATTAAAAATCTTTTTGGTATTTTTTATTGATTTAATAAAAAACGTATATTAAATAAATCCTAGAAAATAAACTAATAAATGGAAAATTATAAAAGTAAGCTAGAAAAATCAACAAACCTAATAAGATTCTAGGAAAATAAAAGGAAGCTAAAATTGCTTATTAAATAAGCTGAAAAGTGGAAAACAAGCCACGGCTTATTTTAGATAAGCCAATGCAAAACCTCCTTAAGTAATAGGCCTTGCCCTTCTATACACAAGATTAAAGCTAGCACACTGGTAAGAGCCTTGAACCCTCCAACGAGAGGTCAGGGGTTCGAAGCCAGGCTAGTGGTTTTTGCAAAACTTTTCTTTTTTATTTTATTTTATTTTTTATTTTTTATTTTTATTTTTTATTTTTTTTAAATCAAAAACCAAACTTTTATTTCTTTAAAAAGGAATTACAAGGAGAAAAGCTTGAAACTGGAACAAGGGGTCATCACAGGTTGATGCCTCCTTTTATACTACTCTATAGAAGAGCCTAGAAGACTAAAAACACAAACCCTAACAGTAGAAAATCCCAAATTTGCCCCTAAAGCTTCTAGACGATTTTTGGTGATGAGCTGTCCACATTTGATCCTGGACGTTTTTTTTTGCTTTGAGAGTAAGCAAATAACCTTGGTGGTTGATTTGGGACACGTCACATGTCTTGGAGCCCAAGGAGTGATGTGATTGGTGGAATAGAGAAAAGGGGGTAGGGTCCACAGTGAGTGGTTTGAGGATTTTAGGAGTGGGATGGGTTTTGGTGTGTGGGAATTAAGTGTGTGCAAGGTTAATTGGGTTTTACCCAAGTTTAAGTTGGGGTGAAACCTGGGCTGTAAAAAGATGAACAGTAAACCCCTTTGATCCGATTTTGGGGGAAACACATGTGTTAGGCGCCAGTTTATTTGAATGTTTGAAAATATGCAACTTCAGCCCTTGTCCTTTGATTTTTTTTGGCATTTAAAGTCTTTCAGCCCTAAAACACGACTTGCTTTGTTAATATCTTTCCCATCTTGACATTTTTGGCACAAAACTTCTCCAAAATGTTTCAAAGGGTCATTTTTGACATTTTGGGATATTTCAAGGGTTGTTCTTGGACAAAGTTGATCTTCAAAGGTCTTCAATGTGTCTTTCACTTCATGAGGGACCATTATTGGCAATTTTGATTTGTTGAGGGGCTAATCTTGCCATTTCTTCAAAGTTGAAGGACCTTTTTGCAATTTTGACAAACTTAAGGGACCAAACTTGTAATTATCAATATACAAGGGTTTTAAGTGTCATTTCTTCATTCTTGGAGGATCAATCTTGTTTTGTCTTCAAGTCTTCAAGGTATTTTGTTAAATATTCCATGATTAGGGCCCGGTTCATTGTACGGCTTCGTTTCTCGTGTTCGTTTTTCCTTGTATCTTGTGATCTTTTGTCTTTTTCACGATATCCATACCTAAAATACACAAGTAAACAAACACAAGCATATATATGGTATTTTATGACATTTTAATGCATTTAAAGCCCGAAAAGAACGATGAGATCATGTATAAATGCCATCTCATCACTCCCCCATACTAAGCCATTGCCGTGCCCTCACGCAATGCTAGAATAAAGTATCTAAGCATCACCAAAGTTCAATTTTATTAACCTTTATTGAAGAGTAAAAGACTTGCAACATACTACGAGAATGTGTAAAGACATAATGCATGATTTTCATCACCAAAAGGTGACTTTTAGGGTCAAAGAATAGAAACAAGTTAATGTCCCTTAGAGTAAATTTCGTCATCCTTGATTGTCATACATTCCATGCTAAGTGCAAAAACAAGATCATTGTTGGTACAAGTCACAATGCTAACACTACTCATACGTCCAAATTGTGTAATACTTTTTCTCCCCGCAATCCTAGTTATTTATAAAAGGAAATGGGTTACTAGCATTTTTTATCTATTTGTCATGGATCACAAGTGATTCATATTTATTTGAGTAGTTATTAGTCCGAAAGCAAAGTAGCACGATTTGATCAATAGTTAGCCGAAGGACAAAATCTTTTAAAACGGCTTCTCGTGTATCTCCTTAAGTTCATATCTTGGCATAACTCGTTTCACGATTTGAGACCTTTCTCGGACCGATATTTGGCATGTACTTCATACTTCAAATCTTGGGAAGACGTTCTTGAAATTATGGTCTTCTCTTCATATTTTGGAATTTCTTTACTTGACGTTTTTGAGAGATTCTTCATATATGACCACGACTTCATCATTTTTCTTCAATCTTTACTTTGGATTTTGATATACAACGATCCGCCTCCTTTTCGGACTTGGATATATTTATCCTCATACCTTGTTAGGGTCTTTTTGGATAGACTTTCTCCATTCTTTAGGGGAGTAATAGCTTCTCGTCGTGTGTCTCGATCCTTCATATTGATTTTGGAATAATGATACTTCACATCATCTTTGGATCTTTAGCAAAAATAGAGCTCCTCATGCCTTGTTAGGGCCTTTTTGGATAATCGCCAATCTTCGCGTCCCGCTTCAATAAGTTATGCCTTGGCTATGAACTCTATTCAACCCCGAGCAACTTTTAAACGATCTTGCGCTAGAGGCTAAGTAACCTTTCAAATCGTACGACCTTACTTATTGCAATTATGATTTATTCCTAATGCATTGATCTTATGGGAAGAAAAAGCCACAATTAAAAACATATGAGTTTTTGAAAGAACACTTTCATGTTCTACGTTTAGCATGATCACTTGTCTAACTCTATCATTTCTCGTTCTTCACTATATAAAGACCTCTAATTAAAGAGACTCGTGAATACTTAGCCATGCAAGTCAAAATTAAGCCAAATTTGGATTAGCTTTCATTAAGACTATATCAAATCAAAGTTTTGGGTTTTCAAGCCACCTATAGGATCTTGCACTTTCTTGGACTTTTTCAAGTTTAGAGAATGCGTTTTAAAGTTCCCTTGATAAGTGACTTTCTAGAATCAATTATAGGAACTTGCGAAAAGTTCTTGTTCTTAACCCGAATGAATTAAGACTTTCGCGTTTTAAAGCTCCCTATATAAAAGTCTAGCAAAACTTGAATTGAGCGGGTTAAGGAATGTAAATGGCTCCAAATGCCCATCAAGTCAAAAATTAACTCTTATTCTACCCATCGGAAAATATACATTCGTGTCTTAAACACACTTATGAAAACTAAGAAAAATTTTAAAATTTGGCCATTTTTAGCCTTATTAGCAAAACAAAACTTTGAAAGTTGGAAAACGTGAGGGCGTAGCAAAGCAAGTACCTATTCACCCCCCCCATACTAAAAGTAAACATTGTCCTCAATGTTTCGAGTCTAAAGGTGGAGCACCCCCATACTAGAGACGAAGAGTCGAATGCTTAGGATCTAGCATGGAAAGGGTGATCAACAATATATCTAAAGCCGTTTATTAATTATGCTAAAAGATAATTGTTAGAACAATAAAGGATATGTCATGGAATCGTGAAAAACTTCTTCAAACGAACGATGGAGGCTCACGTAAACGAACACGAGAGTCTTCAATCGTAGACGATGATGATGATCTAGATAACACAATCACAAACAACCACGAGACAACGAGTTGGAAGGGTACAAGTCCCCTTATTAGTGAATAATAAAAGATAAGCATGGGATCTCCCCCACGAGGCACCTCGTTTTTGATTACCGAGTCATGAGCTCGACTCGATCCCCTCAAAATGTGAACATTTAGGGATATCAATGGTGTGGTCAATTTTTGATGGGGCTTACATGATAAACAAGGCCCAAAAAGCAACCGGTAAAAAGGACTAAGTCCTTAAGTGATGCAAAATACCGGGGTCGAAGATGGCGTTCTCGTTTCCATTGGAAAAACAAATTAACACCACTCCAATATGTGCCATAAACTCAAAGAGTTTGAAGAAAATAGATGAGAAGTAGAAGGGTGAGACAATTGGTAAGACAAACGTTTGAGCTACTCGAGATAGACTCGCACCAAGCAAATAGATATAGTTTCCATTTATTGCATCGGTGGAAGACCGAGATTTCCCTTTACATGAAATTCCGGGATCGAATATCTCGTCCTCGGTGGACAAGGATGAGGGAACATAAGGGGCTTCCCCCATACTAGAACCACACAAAGCATCGTCAAAAGGAGTAGACGTGTTTGTAGCACTCAAATCACGTGGTGATGACGGAGTTAGATTTGTAGAAAAATCAATTAAATCACATTTAAGATCTTTTCCTTTGTTATCTTTTGAACTCTCCTTATGAAAACCCTTTTTGATTATGTTGAAAATATTCGGTGTTTCTAAGACGATGTTAGTTACACTAAAAATTCTCACATTTTGAAACCGTTTTGGTTTTAGTGGTGGCAAGTTCTCAAAACGTTTATCGACGAAGAAAACCTCCCCATCGGGGTCTACATATTCATCATCCGAAAGATCTTCCGTAGAAACCGGCAACTTATCAACACTTTCCAAGAACGAATGTTCGAGGTGAGGCGAAGGATTTTTCGATTCAAGTATTGATGGTTTCTTCTTTGTAGGCTTTGCACTCATAACCTCCACCGGCGGAGGAAATGGTAAATTGTTTTTGGAGACATTCCCTAAAACTCTTGGTGAAAATTCTTTGCAAATGACATTGGTCGAGTCACCATGGTTTAAAGTTGCAATAGAATATACATGAGAAAAATTGGAGTTTTGTGTTGCATTGATGACAAGTTCTTCTTCATTGAAACGAAGGGTGATTTTACGAGCATGAACATCGATAAGTGCTCGTGATGTATCCAAAAATGAACGACCCAAAATGAGAGGAACTTTTCGATCGATGGGAATGTCTACAACGATAAAGTCAACGGGATAGTAAAACTTTCCGACTTTAACGAAAACGTCCTCGGCTACTCCACATGCCATGATCGTAGAATGATCGGCCATCTCGATGGACATGTTCGAAGGAGTAAGAGCCGGAAGCGAAAGCGATTTGAAAATCTCGAGAGGCATTAAATTAATACTAGCACCAAGATCGGCCAAGGCGTAGCATTCCTCCATATCTTGAATAGCACACGGAATCAAAAATTTACCGGGATCACCGACTTTTTGTGGTATGCGGCTTAGAAAAACCGATGAACAACTAGACGATTGTTGTAACTTCTCTTTGTTGTTTAGCATACTTTTGAAGTTTGCGGCGAATCGAGGCATCATGATTAAAGCATCGGCAAAACTTATGTTAAAATGCAAATCACGAAACATTTTCATAAATAGCTCAAATTGATAATTGTTCCTTTCTTGTGCTTTCTCTTTGTTTCGTCTCTAAGGGTAAGGTAAAGGTGGTGTGGGTTGGTCATTAGGCAACGGCCTTGGAAACTCGGGTTCCATAATTGGTATTGGTTCAACCGTAGGTGTGGTTTGAGCGGTACTTCGTGGGATTGTAATGTGCTCCTTTTCGACCATCACCTCGGGTTCTTTCTCGATTTCCTTCTCCTTAGAAGTACTTGGACGAGAGATCGGTTCCTTGAAAGTTTTACCACTTCGTGTAGCAACAACCTTCAATTCTCCCCTCGGGTTGTTAATGGTATCACTAGGAAGACCACCCGAAGAAGAGGGCTTACACATGATAGCTTCAAACATCTTAGCCATTCGGTCCTCAAATTTTGATTGCCTAGCATCCGCTTTCAATAACTCTTGCTTAATCTCATGTTGTCCTAATTCCATCTTTTGTTGGTTTTGTTGAAGACGTTGGACATTTCCTTCCATTTTGTTTGCATGAGTCTTAAGTTCATTAGCAAGTTCATTTTTAAGCTCGTTTTTCAACTCGGACCTTAAGCTAATCATCTCACGTTGCATATTATCAAATTTAGCATCATTTGCTTTTGCATAATCCAAAAATTCTCCTTGCAAATTTTTCGTGTGAGCATTTTGAAAACCTTGAGTAGTGTTTTGAAAATCACGGTTTTGGTTTTGATTAGAGATTTGTCCATTCCCACTTTGATAATTCCCTTTGTTGTAATTGCGTGTGTTGCCTTGGTAATTACCTTGGTTGTTATTTCGATAATTGTTAGCATTTTGGTTTGGTGGAGCTTGATTTGGACGGGAACCTTGGCCGTTTTGGTTGTAAGTTCCCGTTGCTACATAAGCACTCGAAGTGTTACCATCCGCGGTAATGCACTCGGAAAGATCATGAGCTCCCCCACAAGATAAACAACTCTTAGCAACCGCTTTAACCGAAGCGGAATTGGAAGCTTCTTGAGCCTTCCAATGGGACATTAGATTAGCAAATCTATCAAAAAACCGATTTTCCTCATTAGCTTCATCATGTAAGGCGTTAATGCTACGAGACGATTGTGACGAAGATGACGAACCCATATTGGCAACACTCGGTGTGTTACGAGGGCTATAAACTTTAGATCGATTTTCAATGATTTGTAAAGCCTCATTTGTCGTCTTGCACAAAAAATTACCACCCGCGGCGGCGTTCAAATAATCTCGTTCATGATCATTAAGCCCATTGTAAAAGGTATCAATTTGATGCAATTCCGAAAAATCATGGTGAGGACATTCATGTAACATCTCTTTAAATCGTTCCCATGCCATTGAAAAACTTTCATTGTTACGTTGCACAAATCGTGAAATCTCATTTTTTAAGTGTGTTGTTTTAGATGGTGGAAAAGACTTGTTCACAAACTTAGAAACGAGATCGGCCCATGTCAAAATCGAATTTGGCGGTTCTTTCTCGAGCCAAATTTTTGCGGGTCCATCCAACGAGTATGGAAACAACATCATCTTAATGGCGTCATGTGGAACATCTTTGAATTTGCTAGTGGCGGTGAGACGGTTGAAATTCCTAATATGGTAATGCGGGTTGTCTTTCTCGTGACCTCTAAACTTGTTTGCTTGTAGCATCGACATTAGACCCGTCTTAATCTCGAAATTCTCCGCAAGGATGGCGGGAATAACAATAGCCTCTCCAAAACCCTCGGTGGGTGCTTGTAGCAACTCCATCATAGTACGATTAGCCATTACGACTTCTTGTTCTACAATAGGTTCAACAATTGGAGGTTCTTCAACAATCAACGATCCTTGATATGCTTGCTTTTGAAGACGTTTACGAGCTCGTTTAGCTTGATTACGAGTGATCATAAACTTCACGAAGAATGGGAGGTGAGCAAAGAAGATTCTTTTTGGTTGTTTTGTGAATTTTAAATTTTTTTGTGTTTTTGATGATATTTAATTTTTTTGGATTTTGGTGTATCTTTGTAGACAACAATCTACAAAATCTCTCCTCGAATCAAACTCTTGATTAAAGAAGCCTCAAAGGAATGAAAACGATCACGTGGAGTGAACGCCTTCGAATGACTTTAGAACTTTGGTGAAAACCAAATTGTTCACGAGGGTTTAATCACAAAGAAAACCAAGCAAATATAGTATACGTAATAATACTTTGGGCGGCAAAACCCTCGATTAGCCTTCAATCTCAAAATACTCACAAGCAAGCGGGGAAACGAGGCGGCGCGAAGCACTTAAGAGCCTTTTTCCTTAGGGTATATTTTATAATACCCGCCTTATACCCACCTTATAGTTTGTATCTTTCAAAATCGAGCTTCACGAAAGTATTTATCTATTTTTGCCTTTTCTTTTTGTTTGAGATTCGAATACAATAATTAGGAGATCAAATCCCAATTAAGGCTGTGTTTTCACACGTTTGGAGATATTGTATATTGATTGTGATACTTAATACAATATATTAATAATATTTGTACAAGAAAAAACAAGAAAACCGATAATACGTGTTAAGGGAGTTCCACTTAACACAAATACTATTTATGGATAATATCAAAAACAAAAGCTTCCAAATTAAAGCACAACACACCTCCCCGGCAGCGGCGCCAAAATGATTGTAGGTAAATTTAGATAACTTGCTTTAGGAAAAACAAGCAACTAAAAGTAGCGGTAAGTATTGACGAGTGATTTAGGAAAACCACAAGTAATGACCCAATCACTTAAAAGAGAAAAAGTTCGTTTCCCAAGGAGGTATATGTGTTGTGAATTAACTTGTATGTGTTTGAGATTAATATTGAGAAGAATGGGGATGAGAAGATGAAAGACGGTTACGTTAAAATTAAACTACGACGTAAAAGACGTAAAGTCGTGAAAAACTACCCAAATTAAAAATTATTTAATACTAAGACCAAAAATAAAATCAATAATTAAAAAGACTAAAAAGAAGTCTAAAATAATATAAATAAAGACAAAAATCCAACAAAGATAGTTTAAAACCTTTAATTAATTAAATATTTAATTTTAAATGCTAATTAAAGCCCTAAAATTTAATATAACTAATTCAAATGTCTAAAATATGATTTTGTTGAATAGTTACTTAACTTATATTATTAGAAGACTAAAAAGTAATTTTCTAAAAATTAAAACCTATTAAAACTATTTTTAAAACTCTAAAAATGATTAAAATGATTAAAACCTAATTAAACTTAAAATAATTATGAAAATAAATCTAAAAGTTATAAAAATATTCTAAAAATGGAAATAGTCCTAATTAATGATAAAGATCCTAAGAAAAATGAAAAAGAAAGAAAAATAAAATTTTGAAAAATTAATATTAAAATAATATTAAAATATTGCTAAAAATAAAAAGTTTCTAAAATTAACTCTAAAAAAATTATAAAAATCCTAAATAATATAACTAAGAGAAAAACACAAATTAGAGCTCCTAAACCTTTTTTAATAATTTTATAAAAATGTTTAAAGTTTATAAAAAACCTTAAAATAATATAAAATTAAAAATTAAAGTTTTTAAAACCAAAACTAAATGTAAACCTCAAATTATATATTAAAAAGCTAAAAACTATTTTTCCTAAAAATTAAAAATCTTTTTGGTATTTTTTATTGATTTAATAAAAAACGTATATTAAATAAATCCTAGAAAATAAACTAATAAATGGAAAATTATAAAAGTAAGCTAGAAAAATCAACAAACCTAATAAGATTCTAGGAAAATAAAAGGAAGCTAAAATTGCTTATTAAATAAGCTGAAAAGTGGAAAACAAGCCACGGCTTATTTTAGATAAGCCAATGCAAAACCTCCTTAAGTAATAGGCCTTGCCCTTCTATACACAAGATTAAAGCTAGCACACTGGTAAGAGCCTTGAACCCTCCAACGAGAGGTCAGGGGTTCGAAGCCAGGCTAGTGGTTTTTGCAAAACTTTTCTTTTTTATTTTATTTTAATTTTTTTTTTTTTTTTTTTTTTAAATCAAAAACCAAACTTTTATTTCTTTAAAAAGGAATTACAAGGAGAAAAGCTTGAAACTGGAACAAGGGGTCATCACAGGTTGATGCCTCCTTTTATACTACTCTATAGAAGAGCCTAGAAGACTAAAAACACAAACCCTAACAGTAGAAAATCCCAAATTTGCCCCTAAAGCTTCTAGACGATTTTTGGTGATGAGCTGTCCACATTTGATCCTGGACGTTTGTTTTTGCTTTGAGAGTAAGCAAATAACCTTGGTGGTTGATTTGGGACACGTCACATGTCTTGGAGCCCAAGGAGTGATGTGATTGGTGGAATGGAGAAAAGGGGGTAGGGTCCACAGTGAGTGGTTTGAGGATTTTAGGAGTGGGATGGGTTTTGGTGTGTGGGAATTAAGTGTGTGCAAGGTTAATTGGGTTTTACCCAAGTTTAAGTTGGGGTGAAACATGGGCTGTAAAAAGATGAACAGTAAACCCCTTTGATCCGATTTTGGGGGAAACACATGTGTTAGGCGCCAGTTTATTTGAATGTTTGAAAGTATGCAACTTCAGCCCTTGTCCTTTGATTTTTTTGGCATTTAAAGTCTTTCAGCCCTAAAACACGACTTGCTTTGTTAATATCTTTCCCATCTTGACATTTTTGGCACAAAACTTCTCCAAAATGTTTCAAAGGGTCATTTTTGACATTTTGGGATATTTCAAGGGTTGTTCTTGGACAAAGTTGATCTTCAAAGGTCTTCAATGTGTCTTTCACTTCATGAGGGACCATTATTGGCAATTTTGATTTGTTGAGGGGCTAATCTTGCCATTTCTTCAAAG
The DNA here is from genome assembly GCA_025667525.1 of Glebionis coronaria. Lineage (NCBI taxonomy): Eukaryota > Viridiplantae > Streptophyta > Magnoliopsida > Asterales > Asteraceae > Glebionis > Glebionis coronaria. The sequence continues at coordinate 246,910,964 of CM046881.1, read as the reverse complement.
TTGAAGGACCTTTTTGCAATTTTGACAAACTTAAGGGACCAAACTTGTAATTATCAATATACAAGGGTTTTAAGTGTCATTTCTTCATTCTTGGAGGATCAATCTTGTTTTGTCTTCAAGTCTTCAAGGTATTTTGTTGAATATTCCATGATTAGGGCCCGGTTCATTGTACGGCTTCGTTTCTCGTGTTCGTTTTTCCTTGTATCTTGTGATCTTTTGTCTTTTTCACGATATCCATACCTAAAATACACAAGTAAACAAACACAAGCATATATATGGTATTTTATGACATTTTAATGCATTTAAAGCCCGAAAAGAACGATGAGATCATGTATAAATGCCATCTCATCACTGATAAATAAGTAAAACCCTAGTCTTGAACTTCCAAAATTGCCCTTGTGAAGTTTGAATGTCTTGGAGAATCATGTGACGGATTCTTGTTGTGTAGTGATAGCTGGCATCAAAAAGGTGATCCAAAGGCTTGTAACAAGCTTAGATTGTAAGCTGAATTCTCCAACGTTGGATTGCTGCCATCTTTTTGGCAGTATGCATGAGTGTGGAGCAGGGGAGTCACAAGGAGACAAATGGGGTGATGAGGTGTCAAACTTTAAGGTTGGGATGTGATTAGCAGACCCTTTATCATAATTCTGGAGGTGATGGATGCTTAATTTTTGCTTAATCAATAATCCCCAATTCGTATCAAGAACACTAAGAACAAGTGTTTAATATGTTTTGGGTTTTAAAAATCATGTTAGGCGCCAAATATTTAACTAATCAAAGATTAGTTATATCCGGTTTTTAGTGGAAGGTGACATGGAGGAATGGTGAAAGGGGATTGGTGGGTTTTGGTGAGTGGGGCACGTGTCACCCCCTCACTGGTTAAGGTAACAATCATGTCTGGCCCCTTTTACCCCCTTGTCTTTGCAACTCTTTCCATTTTGTAATTAAAGCTGAAAAATCCGAATCCCTTTGTTAATGAAGTTTCTATTTTCACACTTTTGCCCCAAATACTTTTCCAAAGTATTTTCAGGGGTATTTCTTGCCATTTTTGAATTCTTCAAGGGCTGATTTTGCATTTTGATGATGGATAATGGTCTTGACTTGTATGTTGAGCATTTTGGAGGACTGAAATTGCCAAGTCTTGTTTGATGAGGGACCATTCTTGCCAAATGTTGAAAGTCAAGGGTCCTTTTTGTAATTTTGGGATTTTCAAAGGACCAAACTTGTAATTTCTTGTACTTTGAAGGACTTCATGATATGTTTGACTTTGTAGAGGATATTGGTTGACAATTTAGCTTTGTTAAGGGGCTAAACTTGCCAATTCTTCAAAGTGGAGGGCCTTTTTTTACAATTTTGACAAACTTTAGGGACCAAACTTGTAATTATGAGGATACAAGGGTATAAAGTGTCAATTCTTCCATATTGGAGGACCCTTCTTCATAATTCTTCAAATATTCAAGGGTTGAATTTGGGAAAGTCTTCATTAGGGCTTGGTTCATTGTGCGGCTTCGTTTCCCGTGTTCGTTTTTGCATGATTCTTGTGATCTTTTGTCATTTTCTCAATATCCGTACCTAAAATACACAAGCAACAAACACAAGCATATATATGGGTATTTTGATGATATTTAATGCATTTTAAGCCCTATTTGGAAGATGAGACTATGTATAAAAGCAGTCTCATCAGTGATCGTACTCAAGTGATCGTATCAAGTGATCGTACTCATGTGATCATATCTAGTGATCGTACTCAAGTGATCGTATCCAGTGATCGTACTCAAGTGATCGTAGTCTATGATCGCAACGAGTGATCATACTCGTTGATCGTGACCTTGATCGTAGGATGTGATCGTGATCTTAGATCGCAAGTAGAAACCCCCAGGGTTTATGCGATCGCAACAATCAGATCGTACTATGGAAACAAAGTTACCACTTTTCTCGGATAGAACAAGAACACAACAAGTTCAAGATTCGAAGCCTAAAAATGAATCAAACACCCAAAATTTTTGAGCTTTTAACCAAAGCAATGTACTCAAATCGCTACTACAACAACTTAGAAGATATATGAATCACGAAATACAAGAAAGACACGGGCAACACCCAAGAGCCATCCACGAATTCCTTGGTAAATGATACCACTTGTAAGAATGATACACACGACTATATAGGATACCACTTGTAAGAATGATACACACGACTATATAGGATATAGAAATGAAGATGAAGATTAAACCATAAAGAAAGATTAGATTAGATGAAGAAAAAGAGAAAAACAAAGATGGTTGTGAATTCCTAGTGAGAGAAACACATATGTTTCTCTCTCTACAATCTATGAAAAATGGAAGACACACCCACTCAAATGAGGTGCTAGGGGCCTTTTATACTACAAGTGTAGAGTATAGAAGGCCTTCCTCATTTGAGTGTTCGGAGTAATTCCCGTTACATACATAACATTATACTAGAACTCTCAACACCATTATGTAGCATTTTCCACGAGCTTCGCAACGGTATATTATATGACCATCACTTTAAATACTTCTAACAGTTAAGCTAAAACTGAATAAGGAGCTAATCAATCTACTAACAACTAACAGATTATCAATATCACACCAAAAGAACACTAACACAATCACAATTCAGTAGATAAGTTCTAAATCTAGGAATTAAACATGGCAATACTGTTTAGTGGAACAAAAATAAGAGAAATGATTTCTTTTAGCTAGAAGAATCCTTTGATGGAGTAGAGAAGCACTGAACTTTCTAAGATCAATAAGAACATCAACAATTAAACACCATAAACCATCATCTCATCATCATCATCTTCAAATCAACACCCCTGCTACAAACTGCTACTTCTGGAAAGAAACTGAGCTAGGAAAGACTGGTAATGAACTAAAAGCTTCCAAATCAATCACAACATTCCTATTGATCATTTGTGATCAACAAGAACTAAGCAACAACAATATAAGTGTGATTATGCAGTGAGAATGAAGTAAGAAGTTAACTGAATTTGTATTGATGAAGTAAAGCTGTCACAGAGTTGTTACAAAGTCTAACTAACTCTCAAGTGGTTGTCAATCACTTGAGAGTAGTAACTAACTAACTTGCTAACTGAAAGTTGAGAGAAATTAAGTAGTGTGTGAAATTACACACACTGAGTACAATTACAAACGAGGAACTACTAGGGTATTTATAGAAGAGAAAAGGAGTTAGTTAGGATGAAGTGACGTGTTCCAACCAATGACAATCTTCCACGTGGCCTTAATCTCTTAATTGGATAATTCCGTTGATGAACTGAATTGGGGCTTTTCATTTGAGTAGGTTTCAGCTTAATTAACCACTTGGGAAAGCTTCGTCTCTTGATTTTGAGTACTTTTCATGTTTACACCAAATTCTGAAATGCATTCTTTCTTGATGTGAAATCTGGGCTCGTTGAAGTATGAAGACGCCACGTGTTTTGTTGTTATTGGGTGAGAAAGAGAGTTGCGGATCATTATCCAAAAGCTGTTTTATGATTGGTTGATAAATGGTTAGTGGATGGCACTGTTTTGATTTGGTAATAAATGGTTGACGGCTGTGAGTGGGGTGATGTGGCAATCCAAAAGGCAAGAATAAACGCCCCTCATTGGCTGAAATGCAGTAGACTCGGATTGATATCAAACTTGCTAGAAAACTATCATTTTAAGTCCCTTGACTTAGCAGATTGTTAACTTGAGTTAGGATCTTGATTTCTTTGTCATTTTTGGTCCTATAGCTTCAAACTTGTACAATATTGATCCTTTGACTATTTGACTTGAGAATTGACAAAATTTTACTTTGTTCTTGACTTTCTCATAATTACACTTCTAGTCCTCTATTTTTGAAAGTTGTCAAGAAAGGTCCTTTGTCTTTGCAAGGCTTGTCACTTTCCATCCTCCTTTTGTCTTTTCTTCATCAATAAGGCTTGAATTCACTTGTATGCTCCAAAATTGTATCTTTTTCCCTACACAAGCACAAACAACAAAACATACCCATAATACTACTTTTATGAATCAAGATTAGGTATTTTGCTTTGTGTTTTAGGGTGATTTGTGATATAATTGATATGAGATTTTACTCATATCATTATGCAAAGCAAGATTTTAATAGCAATCCAAGACTTTATGATGCAACCAAATTAGGATTGGTCTTAGATCCGATTGTTATTCTGGATGACCACGAGTATATGTCACTAGTTGATGAGAATCGGTCACAAATGCTTTTGAAACATTCTAAGTTTGATTATGATAAAACTAACCAAGAGTATGCAAGAACGGATTTTAGAACTCGTTTTAATATACAAAGGGATATTACCACATCACCAACTTCCGTGTCTACTAAAGAGAGCCTTAGTACATTCCTACACTTGTCAACACGGATGAACCTAAGGAAATTCCAAAGGTTCTTCCACCTGTCAGTACCGTATTGTTAAGCTTGAAAGAGATTCAACAATACTTTACCAGGTTTGACAAGGTCATTAAGGAATGTACTACTCCAACGGCTCAAACCGATGGAGAATGGGCTTTCGAACACATGAAAGTGGTGTTTGAGGCTAAGATCGTTCCGTTTGTAAACAATCTTAAAGAAGTTCAAAAAGTTTTTCATGAAATGGATGATGCTTATGAGCAACATTTAATTGAAAAGAAAAGATTTTGTCCGAATATGACCAATTCTTGGACCAAGTGGTGTCTCTCGATGTGATGAAACTTGTGATTATTAATTGTGCTAATGAAATTACATCTGTTGTGAATAAATGTGATGATGTGCATGATCTCTCTGTGAATATTGTTGAGCCTGTAAATGATGTAGATAATAATTCTTGTCACGAACCTAACGCTGAATTTTTAAAGCTTCAAGATTCTTGTAAATCACTTTCAAACTATTTTGACGAGCTTCAACAACATTGTATTTCTCTTGAACTTGAACAACAATCTAAAAATGAAACTCTTTTAATAAAAAATGATTGTGAAAACAACGTGGAGACAATTGACAAGATGATTCAGGCATTAGAGGAAGAAATTATGAGATTTAAGAGAGAGTCATTAATAGAGAAAATGGAACTAGAGGATGCAGAGAATAAAAATCATGCCTTAGAAAATAGAATCATCTCTATGCTAGGGAGTTTGAAAAAGTAAAGCAGGGGTTTTCACAAATTTATGGTTCACTAGAAGAACGCTTCGCTTTTAATGCGGCAGAGCAAAAGTAACTTTTTGACAAACTGAACCAAAAGTGTGAGGAAATCTCTGACTTAAATATTCAACTCGTACACAAAAACATGGTTTTAGCTGAGTTAAAGGAGACACTTTAACTCAAAGGACAAGAAGTTGTTGATAACCCAGCTAGAATCTCTGCACCGTCCTCTAGTGCTCCCAAACCCAACCCATGTGTTCTTTATCGGGACCCAAAATTTAAGCATAGCCCAACTAAGTTTGCAAGTTATATGAAGATTGCCTTAGAACATGCTGAGCTCGCTAAGGAGGTCATTGATGACATGCGTAACCTAGATCCCTCAAGTCACCTACTTTATGAGCTTTGCATGTATGTGGATCGCATTCAAGATTGTTTGCCTAACTTAGAATATATCGGTCCACCGAAATCTGCACCACAAAAACAACAACCCATTGCCATTACTCCATTCAATAAAACTCCAGGAGCTAAACCTTCTTTAGGTACATCCAACAAGGAAAAACCCAAATCTGTCACTAATGTTTCTTTGCCTTCTACAGGAGTACTTGTATCTACTAAGGCTAAAGGATCTCAAGACAAGAAAGATAGGATCAAGCCTTCCACTAGTAGGACTACAAAGAAGAAAGTAGAAGTTCACCCTAGGAATGTTATTTCAAATTTGAATAAAATGAATCATGTGGTTAAGACTAAAGGCCCCGAGGTTGTGCAGCAACCTAAGCAAAATGTGAATTCTAATTTGAGATGTTGGAATTGTTATGAATGCATGTTTTCTCAGCGTCATGATTTATGCCTTGTTAACCATGTTAATGAAATGTATGCCATTAGGAACAATCTTGAATGGAAGCCAACGGGGAATAAATTCACCCAAGTTAGATTGTAATGGCAACCCACTGGTAGGACCTTCACTGCTAATGGAACTAAGTGCCCTTTAACTAGAATCACATCCACTGGAGTTAGGTCTCAGCGTCCTTTAAATAGGAACACTAGCACTAAAAAATGGAAAAAGCACCCTTTAGCTAGGTCTGCCTCCACTATTGTGCCTACCAGTGAAGAAGTACCTCAGGATCTTAGATAACTAGAATCTAAGCCGACAACTAGGAAGAAAATTTGGAAATCTAAGAAACCTTATGCTAGCAAATCTAAGATAATTGTATCTATACCTACTAACACAGATGAACAATTAGATTCCGATACATCGTCTTTGTTTGGTGATATTTTCAGGTGGTCCAAATCATCCTCTGGTACTTGGACTCTGGGTGCTCCAAGCACATGACCAGAGATTGCTCGATGCTCAAAAATTTCGTCAGCAAGTTTCTAGGCACAGTTAAATTTGGTAATGATCATATTGCAAAGATCATGGGTTACAGTCAATATCAGATTGGGAATGCACGATTTCAAGGGTGTATTATGTGGAAGGACTCGGTCATAATTTATTCTCAGTGGGACAATTCTGTGATTCAAACCTTGAGGTTGCTTTTCGGCAACATACTTGCTTCATTCGTGATCTAGCAGGAAATGATTTGTTAAAAGGTTCTCGAGGGGATAATCTCTACACGTTGTCTATTCAAAACATGATGGCCACTTCTCCTGTATGTCTCCTCTCCAAAGCATCTAAGACCAAGTCATGGTTGTGGCATCTACAGTTATATCATCTTAACTTTGATGCTATTAACCATTTGGCTAAAAACGAACTTGTTCGTGGTCTTCCAAAGCTCAAGTTTAACAAGGATCATTTATGTTCCGCGTGTTCATTGGGGAAAAGCACCAAGAAATACTACAAACCTAAGGCTGAAGACACCAACCAAGAACCACTTTATCTTTTGCATATGGATCTGTGCGGGCCAATGCGTACGGCTAGTGTGAGTGGTTGAAAATACATCCTCGTCATGGTGGATGATTTTTCAAGGTTTACATGGGTTAAGTTCTTAGCAACCAAGGATCAAGCACCCGCATATATTATTAAATTTCTTAAGATGATCCAGGTGCGTCTTAATGCTACTGTTCGCCGCATTCGTACTGATAATGGAACTGAGTTTGTTAATCAGACTCTGCGAGACTACTATGAAGAGGTCGGCATTTCACATGAAACATCAGTTGCTAGCACTCCACAACAAAACGGTGTCGTAGAAACACGTAATCGTACACTTATGGAGGCAGCTAGAACTATGTTAATTTACGCGAGTGCTCCTTTATTCGTATGGGCTGAAGCAGTGGGAACCGCATGTTATACCCAAAAACGTTCTATTATTCGTAGGCGCCATGGAAAAACTCCATATGAGCTTCTTCATGGACACAAACCCGATATCTCCTTTCTTCATGTATTTGGTGCACTGTGCTATCCAAATACCTAGTGAGAATTTGGGCAAACTTCAACCGAAGGTTGATATTGAAATTTTCATTGGTTACTCACCCGCAAAGAAGGCTTATCAGATTTATAACCGTCGTTAGATAATAGAAACATTGGATGCCGATTTTGATGAGCTGACAGCGATGGTTTCTGAGCAACGCAGCTCTGAAACCGCGCTTCATGAGATGGGAACCGATACAATTAGTTCTGGATTAGCTCCCAACAATCCTACTTCTCCATCATTTTCACCACCTATAAGGCCCGAGTGGGATGAGTTTTTTCAACCGATGTTTGATGAATTCTTTGATCCTCCTAGTGATGATGTTCCATAATATGACAAGATTTGTTGCGTGTTCTTGTTGAGTGTTGTTCGTACTCGATTCAATTCGAACTGATCACGGTTTAGGGTGGAATTGTCGTTTTTGGTAACTAAAAAGGGGAGCTGTTGATTATCTATTTCTACTTGTAAAATAAAAGCGAAAATCATTAAGCATAAATATAAAAATAAAAGAGGAATATCTAACCTTGATAGCTTATTCGGAATGAACGCTGCACAGTTGTGCTTGGTAAAAACAAAGAAATGGTGATTATCTATTTTAATATAAAGTTGAAAACTTTAAAGATTATAAACTAAAAATTAAAACTTTGTAAATAAACTAACAAAAGATTAAAGCTTTATAAAAAGTAAATGTTGAAAATTAAAACTTTCATAAAAATTAAACTTGAAAATAACGAGGGCAAAACACTTTGAAAATAAATCTTAAGAAAAATTGGCGGGAAAAATTAAATTTAAAAACAAGTCGGAAAACTAAAACTTAATTAAATCCGGAATACCAAATGTCAGACCTAATCCAGAATGCACAAGAATTACCTTATCCGGAATACACAAAAGTCCCACAATCCGGAATACAGGTTCACTAAATAATCCGGAATACATATTTAATAAACAACCCGGAATAAGGTCTCAAACCTTATCCGGAATATGAAATTCAAAGCTAATCCGGAATCATGTTTGGCTGTTAATCCAGAATAATGTTTCTAAAGTTATCCGGAATAATGAAATAATGCTAATTCGGGATAAATAAAACTCTTATCCGGAATATGTAAAAAACTGAGCTAATCCGGAATAAACTACCCTTAATCCGAAATGTTTAGAACCTTAATCCGGAATACAATACTACACGCTATCCGAAATGTGAATTGATCACTATCCAGAATAATTTGCTTGTTACTATCCGGAATCACTAACTTTCTTATCCGAAATCTGATAATAACCTAATCCAGAATATTTGAAAATAACACAATCCGGAATAAGGTATGATGAACCTTATCCGGAATGTTTATATAAACAATATGGAATATTTAAATTTCTTGCTATTCGGAATGCTAGGGTTTTAAGAACCCGGATTAAGAAAAATTAAGCTAAAAACCAATAAGCACTTACCAAAAACTTAACCAAATCAAATTTTAGAAAAAGCTAATAAGCCACAATTTGAAAACTATGAAAACACCAAATAAACAAAATATTAAAAATCAACTTTTAAAAGATTTTAACTATAAAAACAACTTAATTAAAAATAAGCTAAACACTAATAAGCAATAAGCTCACTAAGCCAAAAGATCAAACACACTAAATCAATAAGAACAATCTAATAAGCAAATCAATCAATCAATCAACAAGATTAAACCAACTACATGATTAATGAAAGGGTTAAGTCTATATATTAGCAACGTACTTTCAACATTTTACACATCTAGGTAACTAATTTAGTATATTATTAATATAACCATTAAAACCTGGTAATTTTTATAAATATATGTATTATGACCTGATACTTTTCCAACTAAATAAATAATTAATTTTTAATTTCCACCTCGACATTTTTTTAACAAAACCACACAAACATAACATCTTCATCTTCAATCTTTTTCCTTTAAAACACAAACACCATCAACAATGTAGATGTGAAAAAAAAAAGCAGAACTGAAAAAAAAACAAAAATCCATTCATCTAAAAAATCCATTCATCTACATGAAATCAAGAACAACAACAAACCCTATAACCATAAACTCCCTTTTCTTCATCTAGCCACCTTCTCCACTATTGCCGCTGATGCTACCATTACCAGACAATACCGTTAGATCTCATTACGACCCCACTACTGTTGCAGCGTCGCCAGGCGATAGCGATGGACCACCTGCTGAGTTTTGGGTTTTATTTGTTTTTGTATGCATGTATAACAGGGGAGATAACCAAGAAAAGAAAAGGATTTTATTTTAATAATATTTTAAATCCAAACAAAAAAGATATATGATGAATTGAAAAGAAATGGACTTTTATGCAGCTACGATTTCATTGTTTTCATATATTTGTATTTTATCTGTTTAAAAATTAGAGTAATCAAATTAATAACGTTATCATGAGTATGCTTAAATCTAAATGTGTTTAATGTAGGTATGTTTTGGACTTTGGATATACATTTAACATGGTGATGGATATCTGGTGAAAATGGTGGTCGTTATGTTGATGAAGATGATGATATATTGATAACTAAAACATGACACATAAGCATAAAAATGAATAAAAATAACAAATAAGTAATTTTTACCTGCTAAACCGGTAGCAAGTCATCATATTGCTAATAATACAATAAATTTGAAAGTATATTTACTAGATTGGTAATATAATAGGTTATGATATGAGCTTAATTACTCATATCATGTGTAGCTTAAAACAATGAAATAATGCTATTAATGTATCAAATATACCTTGTATATGTTGTTTTGTTGTTTGAATGTGTGTAGGTTCCAAGTTTGCAAAAACCGGCAAATATCGACACGAGTTTGATGATAAAGATTGAAGAAGCCAAAATCGAGCTCGACTTTAGAGGATTTAATCATTTGTCGAGTTTACGGGCCAAGTGGGTCCCACAATTGGGTAAATGAGCTCAAAAGCCCATTTATGTTTCAAGTTAATCTTTTGAAGTGTGTTGAAAACTTACAAGGCCCAAATAGAGTGTTTACACGGATGGATAGTAATAAAGGATTTGGGCCAAAATCCAAATAAGGCCCAAGAATTGGGACAAGGAACTGAGTGGGCTTTCTAGGGTTTCAAACGTGTATTAAACACGTTCTCTCACACAAGTTTCTTAATAAATAAAACCTTTCATACGTTTACCCACCCATTCACGTATATCAATTTTCATCCACTCATTTACTACCGACCCCCATCCCATCCCATTCACACGTTTGCTTTCAGTAAATAATAAATACGTTACAAACTATGCTTCACTTTCTTCCCCATTTATCTCTTTCCCCAAAAATAAACCAGGCACATATTACTGTTCACAAAAACCCTAAATCAGTAAAAAGTCAAGTAAATTTAGGGCTTTTATTGCACACGTGTGATTCACGTGATGGGGAATAAAACCCCCATGGTTTAAGGAAGAGAAGGGGTGGAACGAAGGTGCTACGTGGCAATTTTCTATTTGATGGAACACCTCAATCCTCCTATTCAGCCAATCACAGTGCTTCAAAGAAGCACAACTAGCACACACGGATGCCACGTTGGCAATCCGTGTGCTAGTTATGCTATATTCACCATTCGATCAAAGAAAGAAAGAGAAAGAAAAGATCAAAGGCCAGAAATCAAATGGAATATTCCAAAGAGATCCGAATATCCTCCTCAGCAAGCCTTAGGGGTGGCTATAACAACCCCCAATTATCTTGTATTTTTCATCCTTACTTTTCTTTAATGTTATTCTGTAGAAATAGATTTAGGATTAATTTTGTATTTCTTTTTATTAAGCTTTGTACTGTTTCTGAAAATTAATGAAAGTTTAATCATTTTAAATTTCATTCGTGTCTTATTGTATCTCTTTTACTGCTTGAAATTGTTATATAAATTAAACCTAATTACTGTTTCACAAGGATAATGGTGAGATGTTAATTATAAGCTAATTAATAGTTTATAGTTAATGTTTAAAGTTAAAGTTTGGATAAAACTTTTCCCCACTGGAAAAGTCTTAAAATAATCTGCTCGAATCATTTAAATTTTGATGGAGATGGTTGGTGATCTGAATGGTGTTTGGTGGTGTAGTTACGGTTCATAGGTTGCTCAGCGCAATCCTACGTCTCAAAGGATATCCCACAAGGTGCTAACTTCTTTTAATTTTATGTTTTATTTTATAAGCTTAATTAGATCTGATTCTTTGATTTACTGTGATGCTGATTATACGTCGTTTGATTATGTGATGTTTTATGATTAGGGTTTGAATGATTATGCGTCTGTAAGATTAATGAGATTGAATACTTGACTGCTATGGTTACTTTTACTGATTTTGAACGAGTTTATGATTGCTGAAATTATTTAGACATGTTGAATGTAGAAGTCTGCTGTTTGATTATTTTTTGTACCATGCGTATAGGATTAATTTAGTGAAAATCCTTAATGTTCATGACTGCTTAATATAGAATGAAAGATTGATATGTTATGTAGTTTGCCTGTGATTTACTCTAAGTTCTGCTTGTTTGTTTTGTTATACTGATTTAGATAGATTTCGTTCATTAGGATCAGACACTTGCTGAGATTGTTTTGGTTCTATTAGTATTTGAATTACTGAGTTATTGCATTAGATTTAGATTAATTACCTGAATTTTATCTGTTGATGTTTAGTTTAAAAATTAATTTGTGATTATCTGATAGTTTTAGAATTTGCTAGTTTATAGCCTGCTTGTATATTTCGACTTGAGTGATATTAGATTGCTGTATCATTATTTTTAGTTGAATGGTTTGCTAAATTTTCTGCATAATTGGAATTTATATTGTCTGCTGAATTAAAGTTTTTATTTGATTGGTTTGTTGAAATTTATGCATTTTTGCTCAAGCATTTAGCTTATCAGATCCAACTGATCTGATAAGTCCATTAAGCTGAGTCCTATCAGCTTATCAATAATCCTGTACCAAAGGTCTCTCCTGAGACTTCTTATTTTCATCACTTTCCAAAAAGAATTTAATCAAAAAAAAATATGTCTACTTCAAGTTTCGACTTGACCTCAAGGGTGGAGGTCCAGCGTGTTACCCAATTGAGCTCAAGGCTCTTTTGATTTTACTTTCCTCTATTGCATTAATATAGTAGTTTTAAACTTAGGCTGATTCATTTTAGTGAAGTTTAGTTTACTTTAAATACGTTTCTAAATATTTTTTTTAATTAAAGTTCTTTATCAAAATTCGTTTTAGTTTAATAATAAATAAAAAAAATAAAAAAAAATATAAATAATAATGTTTTGGTTAATTTTAAATGGTTTACTAAGTTTAAATTTAATTAATTAGATTTTTATAACTTTAGATTTAAATAAATATAGTTTTTAAATAGATTTGTTTTAAGTATTTTTAAATAAAGAAATTAGTTTTAAAAAGTTATTAAGTAAATTTATTTTAATAGATTATTAAATAGTTTAATTTTTTTATTAGTTTTATTTTTAAATAATTAATTAATTGTAGAATTTTAAAATAGCGGGGTTTACGATTCATGCACTTTAGGCTAAAACTAATTAGATTAAAATTGGTAGATTTAAATTGTAGTTTAAAAACCGAAAACCAATTCAAATCGATTGTCCAAATCAAAGCTAAACGTCTCAAATTCATAAGATCTTCGTGTACAACGAACTCGACTCACCAACGTGTTTAATTGAATTCGTCATTGGTATTATTAGTCTGTTACTTTTTCCTAAAGGTAATTTTCTAATTTACCCTATAATGTATATCAAATAATCACTATACTATCCACGACACATCAAAAATTTTGGCGCCGCTGCCGGGGATCTTGTGTACGATTCGTCTTTGTGGAGATTTGTTGATCGTGAATTTGAAGACCCTTTCCGTCCTCGGAAAGTTTTGTTATTTTTCTATTATATAGTATGTATCGTTTTTCTCGATTTTTGTGAATAATATATTGTATTACGTAGAACAATAATTTTACATATCTTTCAAATAAGCCTTAGTTGGGATTTCATCACCTAGCTATTGTATTCGAATCCAAAACAAAAATAAAAGGCAAAATAGATAAATACTAATAAGAAGTTTGAACTCGATTTATACAAACTATAAGGTGGGTATAAGGCGACGTGCTATAAAAGGCCGTCTAAGGAAAAATGTTTTTAAGTGCTTTGTGCCACCTTGTTTCCCCGCTTGCTTGTGCGTATATTGAGAGGGACAACCTTTTATTGGTTTGCCGACTCAAGTAGTAATAAATCTTATTTTTGTTGTTTACTTATTGAACCTCGAGACGTTTAGGTTTTCACCTATCATTTCAAAGTCGACCGAGGCTAATTTACTTCCATAGTAGTTATCCTTATTCCTTGTTTTTTATCGATCATTATTGATTGAGCAATACCAAATAAAATACCAAAAATAATCTTCTTCTTTTCTAATTTCTTTTCTTCAATCCTCTAAATTCTCGTCTTTGTAGTGTATGCAATTACGTTCTTCTCGTCTTGTGATTGATTTTAATAGGCTTGAAAATATTCCTCGTAGAAATAGAAATCGTCAACAACGAATAGTGGAACCCGAGCTTCCACCTATTGTTGTAGAGATGGCCGATAACCGAACAATGGAGGAATTGCTCCGTGCACCCACCGAAGGGTATGGGGAAGCAATCGTTGTGCCGGCTATTTTGGCGGATCATTTTGAGATTAAGACGGGTCTTTTATCGCTCATTCGTGCCGACCAATTTCGTGGCAATGAGACCGATAGCCCGCATTCTCAAATTCGGAATTTTAATCGAATTACCTCGACTCTCAAGTTTAGAGATGTGCCGAATGACGTGATTAAGCTCATGCTTTTTCCGTACTCGCTCGAGGGTAATGCTAAGCTTTGGTATGAGAAAGAACCACCGGGTTCGATCTTAACATGGGATGATTTAGTGTCTAAGTTTATGAATTATTTCTTTCCATCATCTAAGACAACACACTTTAAGAATGAGATCACTAGGTTTGAACAAAAAGTGCATGAATCGTTTGGGGTTGCTTGGGAAAGATTTAAATATTTGTTGAGACAATGTCCACACCACGGTTTCTCGAAATTGCATCAAATAAATACTTTCTATAATGGGTTAAATATGATTGAACAAGATTCTTTAAATGCCGCCGCGGGTGGCAATCTTTTAAGAAAAACTCCGAGAGATGCGTGGAGAATAATTGAGGATAAGTCTAGAGCACAATATTCACGAAACACACCGGGTGTTTCCAATGTGAATTCATTTAATCCCGAGATTGCTAGATTGGACTTTAAGATTGATACGATTTTGAATGAGCTTAGGAAGAATCCTCATGGATCCATTAATATGGTTGAGAATGTTTGTGTATCATGTGGTGGAGCACATCCTAATTATGCTTGTTTAAACACGGGTTTTGATCAAGCTAATGCTTTTGCCGCGACGGGAACTTATGGCTCCAACGATCAAGTTCCTCGTCAAAATCATGTTGCTCCACCGGTTCAAAATAGGTACAACAATGGTAATAATGGGAATAATTTTCACCGTGGTAACCAAGGGAATTTTAATCAAGGAAATGGGTTTAATGCTAATCAAAACAATCAAGGTTTTCAAGGGAATAATCAAAATGATTTGTCAAGTTACATTAAATCGAATGAGACAAATTTGAAAGCTTTTCAAAATAACATTCAAGGACAAATGGCAACTTTGAAAAATGAGTTTCAAAATACGCTAAAGGGGAAAAACAATAAGATTGAGCTTAATCAACAAATAATGGAACAAAGATTTGAGCAAATGTTTGAGCAAAGTCAAAATCGCATGCAACAAAATTTGGAACAAAGTCAAAATAAATTGCTTTTGATGTTTGAGGGATTTATGTCTAAACCATCTACTTCTTCGGGTCGCTTACCTAGTAATACCATTCCAAACCCGAGGGGAGAGCTTAAGGCCATAACTGTTTATGATGATGATAATGAGGAAAGAGTGATCGAGAAAATTTATGTTCCACCTAAACAAAGTTTTCTTAAAATCACCAAGGCTACTTTGAATGTGATTAGTACTTCGGATTGCTTTGATTTCATTCCTAAGAAATATAAAGATCCGGGTCAATTCTTGATACCTTGTGTTTTTGATGAGCTCGGGGAATACAAAGCTCTAGCTGATATAGGAGCTTGTATTAACGTAATGCCCTTAGTCATTTGGAAGACTATTGACTATGCTCCACTTAGGCCTACTCGAATGATAATTGAGCTCGATAATGGTACTACCACCCATCCGGTTGGTATAGTGGAAAATGTCATTGTTAAAGTGGGGGAGTTCGTTTACCTAGCCGATTTTGCTATCATTGATTATGAGCCAAATCCTCGTGTGCCTATAATTTTAGGACGACAATTTTTGTGTACGGCCGGTGTTTTAGTTGATATGAGGGAAAAGGAGATTAAAATAAGGTATAGGGATAAACATATGATTTTCAAACCGAAAAAAATTCCTAGATTGGTTTCTAAGAAATTGGAAAGTGTTGAACTTGATAAACCTAATTTTGTCGAATCATGTTGTAATGTTACCTCATCTCCACTCAATCCACACGAGGATGAAAGTTCTAAGATTGAAAAACAAATTGATTATTACTTGAGTGAGCCATTTGATGCTAGTGAGTTTGTTAGTGAAAATTTTGATCCCGAGAGTGATATTGCTTTAATTGAACAATCTTTGAAAATGGACTCATTTTCACTCTTTTCTAAGGATCATGTCAATGTTCCTAAGGCACAATCTTCATTTGAAGAGCCTTTGATTCCTAACTTCACACCGAGTGTGGTTAGTGATTATTCATTCGATAAGTTTGCCGATGAACTTGTTGATCCACTTCCACGGGGAAGTGAAGACGTTTCCGATCTCGAGATCGAGTGTGATTCTTGTGTTTTACCTACCATTCTCAAGGAATTCTCCGATGAATTTACTTCTAATGAGAATGATGATCTTATATCCGCGTGTGATGATAAGATTGATGCCACTTTAGTGACTTGCTCAAATCCTCTCTTTAAAGCTTCAATGAACAATAATCCATTGTTTCAAGAGGATTTTGAGAACATCATACCTCCTACATCTCACAACCTTTGTGATGATGATCTTTTTCATTAGGGAGTTTGATAAGTTACTTTCCCTAGACATTCCTTCGGAATTTGAGGAAGAGTCTTATGACGGTGATGAAGATACTTGGTTTGATCACCCGAATTATGATGATGACAATGTTGACCCGGAGGGAGAAATTACTTTTACTCCAATTATCCTTCCCACTCGCTTTGATCTTAATGTGCGGGTTTTCCATGCGACTCGTTTTGAGTACCATGACCCCTTTGTTCACATTCCTAAGAGTGATAAGGTCAACAAAGTCATGCAAGTTGAAACCACTATGGTTGAGACTTTTGTACCACCATTATTATGTGCTTCATATGACTTAGGATTAGCATGGGGGGACGACACCTTGTTGTCTATTCCTTTCTCCACCGAGGACGAGGTATTCGATCCCGGAATCGTTAATTTAGGAAAATCTCGGCCTTTCACCGATGTAATAATTGAAAGACTTATCTATAATCGTGGTGCGAGTTTATCTCGGGGAGCATGCTACATCCATACTGTAACACCCCCAAATATTATACAACTTAATATAGCGGAAGACTAGTTGGTGTTACGGGATAGCACATTACTCACATCATAGACAACGCTTAAAAATCACATCGTTTAATAATAAAGCATTTCCATTCATAAATCTCAAATTTACATAGGTCCCAAGTCATTGTATTTAATACAAGTTTTACAAAGCATTTGAATGGAAATAAGTATTTAGGTGCGGGCCATGAATTCTTGTTGTCTTCCCGAGAATTACCTTCAAGTACCTGAGATAAAACATGTTAAAAGAAAAGGTCAGCGATAACGCCGAGTGAATTCATAGAGTTTAATAAAATCCATCAATATAATATCAGTATAAAATTATTACTGAAAATCATTTTGTACAAATCATTTTAATAGGCCATAAAATAGCCAAAGTCGTTTTATACAAATCCTTATCGAAAATCATAATATAGGCATTTGCCTTAAAAATCATTATACGAGCCAAAGTCGTAAAAACATCATACAATACGTCTTACGACGTTGTATAAAGTTAAATAAAAACCGTTATATGAGTATGGTTATGAAAACCAAAACACAAACATAATATCAATAGTATGACCCTGTATTGCTAGTCAGGCAATACATCGTAATTCGGAGCATCTAGTAGTATTTCGTTAGTTTTGGATTATTATAAGCCGCATGACATTGTTACCTTACTAAACCAACAACGGGTAGCTAACCCGATACCAATTTTTGCCCATCTAAAGTAGCGTGTCATCACAAAGGTCACGCTATGGAAATCTTCTCATACATAAATTCGCTTACCAATCAATGTGGCACGACGAGGATCAACCGTCAAGGCGCGAACTGGGGTGATCGTCCCCAAATAGTACTATTAAATGCATAAGCGTCTACCAAATCCCGGTAGTTCACAATTCATGCTAATGGGACTTTTAGTGACATAACCTAACTTTAATAATCCATTTAATTTCATCTATCGAGTCCTTTAATCATTTATCGGGTCGTACAATCGGGTCATTCAATCATTCGGGTCCAAAATCAATAAACAAACAATCGGGACAAATGGTGTCCTATTTAATAAAAACTAACATGTTATCTCCCTCGCGGGTTTATAAAACATTTCATAAAAACATTTAAAAGAGTGCGAGGCTATGAACTCACGTTGATGTGGGAAGGCGGGTTATCGGCAATTCGGACGTACGGTACGTGATTCAATCACGGAAACCTAGACAAATAATATTCGTCTTAGACTCATGTCCAATGACTTTATAAAAATAACAATTATGTATACATATGATGATTATATATATATGATGTTCAAGTGGGTTTACATATTCTCATTTACTCATTTTTGTGTTATGTGTCGATAACTTTTATACTAGTTTTCTAGTCTTACCTATTTACGTGTTTTAGGTCCAATAAGCCTATTATAAGTTTATTAACTTGTATTAATCCCTTTCATACTTATATTATCAGTATTTAAACTTTCAAGTTGGGCCCAAATGGGTTAAGTCCAATAAGTTCTTTTTATAAGGGTTTAACTTATTTAGTCCAATTATTAGTCCAATATGTTTACTTAGCTCGTTAATGTCCGTATGTCCTATAGTTCGGGTTTTATCGGTTTTTACTTGTTATACATGTTTATATATCAGTATATAAGTTTTATAAAGTTTACATTAGACGGGTCCAACCATCTAAGTTTTATTTAACAAAAACGTTAATTTTACGGTATTAGCCGAAAAAGTCGTAAAAATCATGTTTATAGTTTTATAACTTATAAAACTTAACAAGTTACCATTTTTATAAAATTTCCACTTATTTACCATTGTACATATTTATATAAATGTATTATATAAGTTAGTGGGTTTTAATTTATATTTTATACTATTAAATTTTGAGTGCTTATATAATAGTATTATACTTTAATTTCCAAAATCTGATTTTTATCTTCACTTTCACCAAAACCGCCATATCTAGAGTTCTATATGGATATAGAAGCTCAAATTTTTATCACATAAACTAAATGATATGTGCTCCATTTAACTCTTCTATAGCTACTGTTGAATCATCTTCTAAATATTTTCTAAAAATCGTCCAAAATAGTGAACTCAGATTTGTACCTTAAACTTGTTTTGATCATATCTCACTCATTACAATGATTCCATTGCATGGCCAACTCTCACATGTGTACAAGACTCATAGCTTACTGTATATAAATTAATCTAAGCCATTTTATCAGTTCATGATCTTTTTCTTTACTGTTTTATACAGACAACATTTTTAAACAAGATTTTACCCTAGTTTCTTATAGTTTTTCACCTTTTTAAGCATGTTTATCAACAAAAAATCCCCAAATAACATTTTTATCATCATATAATCATCATATACATATACAATAGGAAATAAAATACATGATTACATAGTTAAAATAACAAGAGGATGAGGAGGACAATCTTTATACCACCATGATGATGTAGGTTGTGATCAAAACATGGATTTTGATGGAGAAACTTGTGCATAGCCAAGACCATCTTCAAAACCACCATTCTTCATGAACTCCTTGTGGAAAATCAGCCCTAATACTTCATGGAAACTCCTCCTTGGATGTTATAACTTGCACCAATCAATAGGGCTTCAAAAGGGCATCAACATATATGTAAATAACATAGGATTTGTGGTTGAATTTTGTATGAATGGGGTGTTTATGGTGATAAAGTGGACGGCAAAAAATGGAGAGTAGAGAGGATTTTAGCTTGTTTTGCATGGGTGGAAGTGGTGCAAATGGTTTTGCTTGTGGGTTTTGAGGTAAGCTTAGCTTAATAGTTAAGCTAAGGACATGTGTTAGGCTTCCTTGGGAAGCTTTTGACACATAAGGGGTGTAGTGGCTTGTTAAGGACGGTTTGAGTGGGGGTGGGACAAGTGTCCCACTTGTCTCATCCCCATTTATTTACGGGTACTCCTCGATTCTAGTTTCCTCGATTTGCGTGCCCTCGGGTCGTTTTACGAGAAACGTTTTTATAAATTATGAATCAACGGCACAAAACGAATCTAATAAAAATTGTTTCATCAAAAACGGAGTTCGAAAACGTAGATACGTAATCCTAGGGTTTCCGGTTTAGTCGTAAAGGATGTTAAAATAAAATCGTAAGTCCTAATCTCTTCTCGTAAATTTGTGAGTTTATGAACCAACACAAATTTAAAACTCCAAAATAATATTCACGGATAAATTTATTTTCTGAAATGTCGGACTGTCACCAAAGACGGTGTATGTAAACGTAAGCACGTAACGTTGAATCCTCCGGTTTAGACGTAGTCGACGCTACTTCAAGACGTAAATCCAAATTACTTCCCAAAAATAAGTGAGTTCATATTGTAACATTAAAATAATGTTTTCAAATAAATATTGAGAATAAAATAACAACCATAAATTGACGGATTGTCACAGCATTTACCCCTAAACAGGATCTTTGTCCTCAAAGATCATCTTACTACTCGCTTCTTATAGAGTTAAAGCCATGTGGGTATTTCCTCCACATTCGGTCTTTTCCACAAGTTCAATTCATTACAATACGCGAGTTCTATCAAACATAACTACGGGAATAAGATCAGGCTTAATGTTGACTTACTTTCTCTATCCATGATGTTCACGGGTTTCTGATGAATGCAACTTTTCGCCGATCTAAGCTCTACTAAGAATAATCAGATTTTCACTTGATAGATATTCCATCAAGTTCGATATACGAAACATATTTCACGCAACTCTTGAAGTCCTAGGGTAGATCCAGCTTATATGCCTTTCAAACCAATCTTTCACATCATCTCAATGGTCCCAAACAACGGGGACTTATATCCCATGATTTGTCAGATCATGAATTCATTTTTCCAAGTTTAAAAATTGTGGCATAACTTCGCTACCCATTTGGCACTTCAAGATCTACATTTCATATTCACATAATTTCTTTCCCACTACCGGCAGTCAATAATCAGATCCTAATTTCAACAATCATTTCAGGTCTCGCGGGTCGGGTATTTTGTAAGGTTAGGTTCGCCGTCATAGGAAACCTTAAACCTAAAAGACATGTCCAACTCACAATGGGTGTATGTCGGATGTCTTCATTTCGACTCTTGCTTACAGATGCTCTAAGATTTAGATCCTAACAAGATTAGATCTCAATCCTAATACGATGATTAACAATAATCATCTCTTCAAAGGAAGACGATTATATGGTCTATTACCAAAGGTCAATCATTCAAACATAAAACAACACTTATATTACTTTGTATCGTTACTTTACCTCGTCCCTTCGATTTGGGGTGGTACATAGTACTCTCATCAAGGTTCGTTCTCATTGATTTCTGAGCAAATCTCTAGAAATTCGATGCGAAGCGAGGATCTTGATAAGGATGTTCGATACAGGCACACTATGTTTACATAACTCTTTTGCATTTATCATTAACGGGAATGATATTAGCAGATTTGGTCAGTCTGTCGACGATGACCCAAATCGAATCAAATTCAGATGATGACCTTTGCAATAGCTAGACGTTTACTAATGTATGAGGTGATGTTTGCCTTCATAATTGCCATCAGTACAACTTCTTCAGACAAAGATACTTTTAGTCATAAATGACATAAATAGAATACTTATACTTACAAATTCCAACATAACTATATCTCACAATCTCCATATTTAGACAATCACAAGTGGTCTGTTATACATTTAACGCTATTGGCTTCTCAATTTTAATGGTTCATATTAGCCGCAAACCCCCTTTTATTATCTATATTATCCTTTTTACAAACATTGTTTATTTTTATATCGTTAGGCAATTTATTTTGCACATTCATTATTAATGAATACGTCCTAATTGATTCTTTATCTTTTCTATATTATGTGTCAGTATCTACATTCACTTTCTTCTGATGAAATAAATATCATAACCGTATTTATTCAAAATTCTTTCTTTATATATATATATATATATATATATATATATATATATATATATATATATATATATATATATATATATATATATATATATATATATATATATATATATATATATATATATATATATATATATATATATATATATATATATATATATATATATATATATATATATATATATATATATATATATATATATATATATATATATATATATATATATATATATATATATATATATATATATATATATATTTAAGTTTTAGTTTCGTCTTTACTATTATCTTTATCTGTTTTACTCAATCTGACGTTTAAAGCGTCCATAATTATTACAACTAATTAAATATTTAATATTCAATTTTTATGTAACGTAAACGTAAAGATTTTAAATTTCTTAGTTCGACCAATTATAAAAATATTCAAAATAAAATTGAATTTAATTAACACGATTTTTGTTGATTTATTGAAAATAATTAATAGGATTCGTAAATGTTCGAAAAATCTTCGGTTATACTGTGGTCAAAATTTTCTTAGTTTGAAAAGCGTAAATTATCGTTTCAAATTTCAAGTCATGGTTCAAATGGTTTCCTCAATCCCTTTTAGGTTATCTTGAGGTATACACAAACATTTACCCCTAAACAGAAGTTTAGTTAAATGGTTTGTGTATAAGGGAATAATCCCTTAAAAATCCTTTGTTAAAACATTTGTCAAAATATTTTTGCACTTTCTTTTTAGTATAACCCAAAGTCTTAAATGACTTCAAATTTTTGAAGAGTCAATTTATATTCCATTATCTATTAATCACATGGTTAAATCATGTAAAGTATTAAGTCTTAAGTCTTATGTTAAATATTCAAGGTACAATTTTTAATTGTTCGGCCAATTCAGGGCAATCTATAATTAATTATTAACTCATTATTGTTCTTATATACAAACAATTGGTCCTTAATGATCTCAAGCATGAATTTATCAAATTACAGCCTACACACGTGATTCACCAAATTTATGAATGCTACATATGTATCAGTCAATCCAAACGACATCACGTGAAACTCATACTGTTCATTACAAGTACCGGATGTAGTGATTGGAATAGATAATCTTCTTCGCAAATGCGAAGTTGATGATAATTTATGCCATGGATCAAATCTTTAAAACATACGCTAGAACCTTGTAAATGATCGAACAAATCTTCCATTTCGAGTTATGGATATCGTTTTCGATTGTCAATTTACTCAGTCACAATAATCTATAAATATAAGGAATGATAACACCATAGCTCTTCATGATGACAGACTTGGTAGAATAAAATCTTTCTCCGACAACTCTCTCAGTTGTACGGTAATTCCTTAAATTCAGATGGTGCTGACGTACAGTGCACAAGCCACAAGTGCAGCACCGGAAATATAATCAATACCAATTTCAACTTGCCTTAATGGCAAAAGTCTAGGTAATTCATCAACAAATACTTCCTAAGATTTCAAATAACATAAACGTCTTTTAATATATTTATTTTAAGTTATTTCTAGATTTTAATATCTATGACTAATTCACAACCATTCACGGTATAATTTCAAGTCTAAATGCAGGATATGGTCATCCATCAAGAATTATTTAGATCACTTTTGATAATCAACATCTTATCTTTTAGGGGAATTCTACTCGAGTTCCCATCAATTAAGACAATGTCGTCATGTCATAATCAATCAATCCATTCTACTGGCACTATCAACTTTCCAGTTTCATTGCCGTCGATAAGATGTGAACTTCTCAAAAGACTAATAATAACTCATAATCCTTCACAAATTCAAGGATATATGGAGACATAACTACTATTAAAAGAGTAAGGTCGACGCATAATCTATGCGAGAGAATTTCAAATCAGATACAGATGAAAACATTTAACGAATATGAATATATCCCGTGTTTTCATAATTTGAGTACGCATTCGAAAGCTCCTCGGATCGTTACCCAGGTCATTCAAATGAAATCAAATCATAAGAACTGATAAGAACGTCAATACATCCAGTCGGGTATCAACACTCGGTAATCAGATATTTTTCCTAAGAACCTTACTACGGGAGAATTAGACAAGAAAGAAGTGTCAATTTGTCAAATAAGACAATTTCCACAGATGAGTAAATTCAACTCAGAAGAATAGATGCTACAGGCACATATGTAGGTGTCCATAACACTATGTCCTTATTTTTCACTTCTTGCAGATCTCATAAAATTTAATCTTTCACAATCTTTAAAGAAAATGTAGTGTTTATTAATCAGTTTTATGGTGACTACTAATTAGTCTTGCATGGTCCATTCTAAATTGTATGTAGGCGCGCAACTATATACAATTTCAAGACTAACGATGCAACACTCAGTTCGTCAAAATTTTATCATCATGTTTATAATAAAAACATTTTCATGCTTAATTCTTAAATAAGAATCAAGAATAAATTTACAAAGATTTTCTTTGTTATGGAAATAATTAAGTTTCCAAATCGTCTCTTAAACAACTTCATTTTGATATCAGTCGCTTATAAATCTCACTTTGAATAATCCTTATTGTGATGAAAATTAAACTTTCTCAAAAGATACCGTTTTAACTTTATAAAAACAATGAGTGATCTGCAGAAAAGTGATGAAAGCTTGTTCACCAAGAATTAACTATGATATGGTAGGAAATGAGCTTAGCCAATTAATCACGAGGTTCATGATCTCGATGGCACTCAAAAGAATAATCCACAACGTAACTCAAATCAAGATGAGTACTTATTCAATAGTTGCATCACTAATGCGAACATTAGGATGAAGTAAGAAAAGATAGATAACATCGATACATGTAGAATTTAGCAATCAAAGGTAGTATTTTCATTAATCACAAACAAGTCAAATTGTACCGTAACACATTACGTGTCACTATGTCATACAATTCTCAGAACTCATCCTACCAACTGATATCTCAGTTAGTTAGGGATTTTTAAAAGATACCACAATGAATACTAATCTACAAGAGTCATTAGGTGTCCCACCTGTCCCAGAAGATCCATTGGTCCCAATTTCAGAAGAAGATTTCTTCAATTTATTTGTTGGACACTGGGCATCCTCGTCAGTGGACAATGGCATAGGAACAACCCTTAACATGAATCAACAATCAATTAAAACCTTATAATTCAATCACAGAAATTAACGACTTCCTCTTAACAATCTTATATTCCATATAGGTTAAATTTTTACTTCATTCAAGTTTCAAAAATTTTTATACTCAATTCGATATCCTACCTCATTATCCAATACTTACAACCTTATTCTCCGGCCTTGTAAAGGCAATACAATCTCAATATGAATCAACACTTAATTTCCAATCCTATTAGCTCTTACAACAACAATTATCAAATGAGTCATTAATATGAAATGACTTGATCATTCAACTAGACTTCTCGGAAAGGTATTAGTGGCATGAGGCTTTTGGGTAATGGTTCCAATAACAGCCTCAAGTGCAACATTCACCCTTTCGATTTCAATTTAAGAATTGGATGACAGCGAATCAGATGACATCTTTCCAGGTGATAACGTTTTGTCAAACTCCACTCTATAAGGAAAAATCGTCATGACATCGATATCAGTTTTAATCTCGCCAATTCTTTTTCAATATCACAATCAACTAATATCTACATTTCTACGAATATCAACCATTTGTTGGGATCATAAATATCCACAACTTGGTTTAGATCTAGGATGACTAGAATTCCTACGAGAATAGCTTCGATTAAATTACTAGTGGATTTAGGGTTTCTTGTGACAATCTACGTCGTATAAATACCTCGTATAAATATCAAAATAATCATCAAACAATCACGTAATAAAATCACATCATATATATATAATCCAAGTTATATATATATTAAAATAACACTTCTCAGTCTGGCCTTGTCGGTAACTCGGGAATTCTTTGGCACCGTTATAGTCAAAAGATTTTTAGACATTTTTAGAAAAATGTTTATAGTTAAAAGATTTTGAAATGTTTTATTCAAACCTTAGTTTTAAAAATCTTTCGTTCTCTATAACGAGAGCTCTGGTACCAAACTGTAACACCCCCAAATTTTATACAACTCAATACAGCGGAAGACTAGTTGGTATTACGGGATAGCACATTACTCACATCATAGACAACGCTTAAAAATCACGTCGTTTAATAATAAAGCATTTCCATTCATAAATATCAAATTTACATAGGTCCCAAGTCATTGTATTTAATACAGGTTTTACAAAGCATTTGAATGGAAATAAGTATTTAGGTGCGGGCCATGAATTCTTGTTGTCTTCCCGAGAATTACCTTCAAGTACCTGAGATAAAACATGTTAAAAGAAAAGGTTAGCGATAACGCCGAGTGAATTCATAGAGTTTAATAAAATCCATCAATATAATATCAGTATAAAATTATTACTGAAAATCATTTTGTACAAATCATTTTAATAGGCCATAAAATAGCCAAAGTCGTTTTATACAAATCCTTATCGAAAATCATAATATAGGCATTTGCCTTAAAAATCATTATACGAGCCAAAGTCGTAAAAACATCATACAATACGTCTTACGACGTTGTATAAAGTTAAATAAAAACCGTTATATGAGTATGGTTATGAAAACCAAAACACAAACATAATATCAATAGTATGACCCTGTATTGCTAGTCAGGCAATACATCGTAATTCGGAGCATCTAGTAGTATTTCGTTAGTTTTGGATTATTATAAGCCGCATGACATTGTTACCTTACTAAACCAACAACGGGTAGCTAACCCGATACCAATTTTTGCCCATCTAAAGTAGCGTGTCGTCACAAAGGTCACGCTATGGAAATCTTCTCATACATAAATTCGCTTACCAATCAATGTGGCACGACGGGGATCAACGGTCAAGGCGCGAACTGGGGTGATCGTCCCCAAATAGTACTATTAAATGCATAAGCGTCTACCAAATCCCCGTAGTTCACAATTCATGCTAATGGGACTTTTAGTGACATAAGCTAACTTTAATAATCCATTTAATTTCATCTATCGGGTCCTTTAATCATTTATCGGGTCGTACAATCGGGTCATTCAATCATTCGGGTCCAAAATTAATAAACAAACAATCGGGACAAATGGTGTCCTATTTAATAAAAACTAACATGTTATCTCCCTCGCGGGTTTATAAAACATTTCATAAAAACATTTAAAAGAGTGCGAGGCTATGAACTCACGTTGATGTGGGAAGGCGGGTTATCGGCAATTCGGACGTACGGTACGTGCTGCAATCACGGAAACCTAGACAAATAATATTCGTCTTAGACTCATGTCCAATGACTTTATAAAAATAACAATTATGTATACATATGATGATTATATATATATGATGATCAAGTGGGTTTACATATTCTCATTTACTCATTTTTGTGTTATGTGTCGATAACTTTTATACTAGTTTTCTAGTCTTACCGATTTACGTGTTTTAGGTCCAATAAGCCTATTATAAGTTTTTTAACTTGTATTAATCCCTTTCATACTTATATTATCAGTATTTAAACTTTAAGTTGGGCTCAAATGGGTTAAGTCCAATAAGTTCTTTTTATAAGGGTTTAACTTATTTAGTCCAATTATTAGTCCAATATGTTTACTTAGCTCGTTAATGTCCGTATGTCCTATAGTTCGGGTTTTATCGGTTTTTACTTGTTATACATGTTTATATATCAGTATATAAGTTTTATAAAGTTTACATTAGACGGGTCCAACCATCTAAGTTTTATTTAACAAAAACGTTAATTTTACGGTATTAGCCGAAAAAGTCGTAAAAATCATGTTTATAGTTTTATAACTTATAAAACTTAACAAGTTACCATTTTTATAAAATGTCCACTTATTTACCATTGTACATATTTATATAAATGTATTATATAAGTTAGTGGGTTTTAATTTATATTTTATACTATTAAATTTTGAGTGCTTATATAATAGTATTATACTTTAATTTCCAAAATCTGATTTTTATCTTCACTTTCACCAAAACTGCCATATCTAGAGTTCTATATGAAGATAGAAGCTCAAATTTTTATCACATAAACTACATGATATGTGCTCCATTTAACGCTTCTATAGCTACTATTGAATCATCTTCTAAATATTTTCTAAAAATCGTCCAAAACAGTGAACTCAGATTTGTACCTTAAACTTGTTTTGATCATATCTCACTCATTACAATGATTTCATTGCATGGCCAACTCTCACATGTGTACAAGACTCATAGCTTACTGTATATCAATTAATCTAAGCCATTTTATCAGTTCATGACCTGTTTCTTTACTGTTTTATACAGCCAACATTTTTAAACAAGATTTTACCCTTGTTTCTTATAGTTTTTCACCTTTTTAAGCATGTTTATCAACAACAAATCCCCAAATAACATTTTATCGTCATATAATCATCATATACATATACAATAGGAAATAAAATACATGATTACATAGTAAAAATAACAAGAGGATGAGGAGGACAATCTTTATACCACCATGATGATGTAGGTTGTGATCAAAACATGGATTTTGATGGAGAAACTTGTGCATAGCCAAGACCATCTTCAAAACCACCATTATTCATGAACTCCTTGTGGAAAATCAGCCCTAATACTTCATGGAAACTCCTCCTTGGATGTTATAACTTGCACCAATCAATAGGGCTTTAAAAGGGCATCAACATATATGTAAATAACATAGGATTTGTGGTTGAAATTTGTATGAATGGGGTGTTTATGGTGATAAAGTGGACGTCACAAAATGGAGAGTAGAGAGGATTTTAGCTTGTTTTGTATGGGTGGAAGTGGTGCAAATGGTTTTGCTTTTGGGTTTTGAGGTAAGCTTAGCTTAATAGTTAAGCTAAGGACATGTGTTAGGCTTCCTTGGGAAGCTTTTGACACATAAGGGGTGTAGTGGCTTGTTAAGGCCGGTTTGAGTGGGGGTGGGACAAGTGTCCCACTTGTCTCATCCCCATTTATTTACGGGTACTCCTCGATTCTAGTTTCCTCGATTTGCGTGCCCTCGGGTCGTTTTACGAAAAACGTTTTTATAAATTATGAATCAACGGCACAAAACGAATCTAATAAAAATTGTTTCATCAAAAACGGAGTTCGAAACGTAGATACGTAATCCTAGGGTTTCCGGTTTAGTCGTAAAGGACGTTAAAATAAAATCGTAAGTCCTAATCTCTTCTCGTAAATTTGTGAGTTTATGAACCAACACAAATTTAAAACTCCAAAATAATATTCACGGATAAATTTATTTTCTGAAATGTCGGACTGTCACCAAAGACGGTGTATGTAAACGTAAGCACGTAACGTTGAATCCTCCGGTTTAGACGTAGTCGACGCTACTTCAAGACGTAAATCCAAATTACTTCCAAAAAATAAGTGAGTTCATATTGTAACATTAAAATAATGTTTTCAAATAAATATTGAGAATAAAATAACAACCATAAATTGACGGATTGTCACACATACTATTGTTTGTGACTACCATCTCTTGTTAGAGATTTGTGTTGGAGTTTTATCGTTTCGTTTGTCATCCGACAACGAGGATGTAATCTTTGACCCCGACATCGCGCTTTATGTTGGATTTTATCCTAATATGCCGGTTTTCACCATTTTCTCTAAGGACCAATGAATGCGGGAATCGAGTCGAGCTCATGACTCGGTGAACAAAAACGAGTACATTCTATCTTCTTTCTATTTTCTAACACCTAATAAGGCTTGATCTTTAATGTGGAGATTTTACTAGTTGAAAAAGTTCGTTTCTCTCGGTATCTTCTCGAATTGGTTTCCGGTTAATTGTGTGAGATTAGTTGTTCTTGGTGAAACAAATATTTTTGGTTTTGGTAAAATAAATGTGCAAGACTTAAAATTAAATGACAAGTAATCAAAGATAAAACTAGTTGAAACGTAAATGGTGCAATATTTAAAACTTAGAAAGTAAACGACGAGAAATTAAATGACGTAAAATTAAACTTAACAATAAAAATGCAAAGCGAAATTAAAATAGACTAAAAATAAACAAGAACAATTGACAATTAAACAAAATATTAAAACAAAACCAAACCTCCAATCGGAATACACCCGATCGGAATCCAGATTGGAATCCGATCGGAATGTAACCCCATCGGAAAGGTGCAATCAGAATGTTAAAAAGGAACTCCGATCGGAATGTTTGAAAACATCTCAGATCGGATTATCAAACCCCTCGTCGGAATAAAGCAAAATGAGCAAGATCGGAATGTTTGAAAATACTCATAATCGGAATACACTAAGACTAAGCTGATCGGAATGAGCTAACCAAACCTCCAAATCGGAATGAGTAAAATACATACAATCGGAATACCAAAACTTACCAAATCAGAATGAGTAAAACCCTTTTCCGATCAACAGATCGGAAAAAGGGGTGCTTGGTCGGAATGTGCGATCGGAAAGGGGTTTCCCCTTTCCGATTTATAAGGGATCCGAAATTTTAGCAAAGAAAATAAGCTACAAAATAAGCTAATCTCTAAAACTTAAACGAATCAATAATGGAAATAGACTTAATAAGCACGAACATCAACTTATCAAACTTAAAATAAACAAACTTTAAAATCAAAACATAAAAAGATTAACTTAAAGACACGAAAAGTTTAAAAGATCAAAACTTTAAATAAGAACTTGATGAAAAAGATGATGAAAACAAGATTGAGATTAACAAGAAAGATTAATAACATGAAGATTAAGACAAGATTAAGCTTAAAAAGTAAAGATTTGATTAAAAACAAGAAAGATAAAAGATGAAAGATTAGAGTTCTAGTGAGAGAAACTGTCACTTTCTCTCACTAAAACTAAACTACTCCTACTCCTAAAACTAAAACTAACCAACCCTCCTAAATGAGTTTAGGAGGGTATTTATAGGAAATGGGGAGGTGCATGTGTTGCCTCCTCTTTCTTTCTTTCTTCACGTCTTCTCGTCTTTTAAGTTCTTCGACTTTATCGACTTTGTCTCAGGATTAATTAAACTCGTCTTATAATTTATTTATTTATTAGACTCGAGTTCTTCGGCTTTAAGTAAACTTCCGTCTTTAGACTTGTTCTTCGATAAATCTTCAGAATAGGCCTTGGACTTTCGTTCTTTTTGCACTCTTGATCTCTTGACTTCGTCTTTTGTCGTTTTCTTCTATAAAAGCCTGTGAATACCCGTGTTTTCTCCACTTTTCACCTTTTCGTCCTAAATCACAATAAAAACACAAACCACGCATAATTCCGACATTTACGACATAAAATACACGTTTTGGCTTGGTTATTATTGTAATTAAGTGGTAAAAAGATGGGTGTTTTCACACCTATCAAATCCCCTACACTTAACCATTGCAATGTCCTCATGCAATGCATTAGTTACAAAGCACGTTTTACATTTTCCATCATAATCAACCTACCTTGGCCTTTATTAAACAACTAAGGAAAAATAAAAAAGATAGAAAATAACAAGATGCAACAAGGAAGAAACTTGTAAAGAAATCTAAGACTTACATTAGGGCTTGTGTGTCATGAATGTTCATCACCCTCAAGTTTCACGTTCCCCATGCCAAACTTAAAAACAAGATCATTGTTAGTACAAGTTAGCATAACAAACATTTACTTATGTGGTTCAATTAATCACTTAAACTCCCTTATTCCTACGAGTATCTCTTATATTTTATTGATGTCTTGAATGATCACGAGGATGCATTGTTGACTTATTTCGATAATTTATTTAGGCTGAAAGCAAAGTAGGACGATTTGATCAATAGTTAGCTAAAGGACAAAATCTCTTAAAACTGCTTCTCGGGATATCAAAAAGTTCATATCTTGGCATAACTTGGTTCACGATTTGAGACCTTTCTCGGGCCGATATTTGGCATGTACTTCATACTTCATATCTCGAGAGACGTTCTTGAGATAATGGTCTTCTCTTCGTTAATAGAGTGAGTTTCTTCACTTGGAGACTTTTGATGGGTACTCCAACTTTGTTGACCACGACTTCATGATTATTTCTTCAATCTCTAATTGGGATTTTGAGATACAACGATCCGCCTACTTTTAGGACTTGGATCTATTTATCCTCATACCTTGTTAGGGTCTTTTCGGATAGACTTCTCCATGATCTTTATGGGAGTTGATTGCTTTTCGTCGTGAGTCTTGATCCTTCATATTGATTTTGGGAATAATGCTTTTCACATCACTTTGGATCTTCAGGAATAAAATGGAATCCTCATGCCTTGTTAGGGCCTTTTCGGACTCGTCAATCTTTGCGCCCCGCTTCATAAGTTATGCCTTGGCTATGAACTCTTATCATTACCGAGCAACTTTTAAACGATCTTGGGCTAGAAGCTAAGTAACTTTTCAAATCGTACGACCTTACTTATTGCAGATAATTTATTAGCAAGTGATGGGAGAAAAAGATCATAATTAACTCACATAAGTTAATGAGAGAATACCAAACTTGTAACCAACTCTATCATTTCTCGTTCTCCACAATTTAAAATCTTAAGGAATGAGACTCGTGGATGCTTAGCCTAATAAACCAATTAAGGTCTACATGGTTAAGGATACTAGCTAGAGTGAACTTGGATAAGTAAACTCGGGTTGAGTCAAAATATTCACAACGGGCCTAATATATCTAAGATATCTAAACTTGCTAAAACCATTTTATTAAAATGCTAGAAAGTAACAAAAATAAAGGAGACTACAACTAGGCCAAAATAGATTAAAAATTTTGAAAAATGTCGAAAAATTGATTTTCCGGTTAAAATGAGGGCAAATACAAGGAAAAGACCACTTAACTTAGATAGAAGTCCCCCCTACACTTAATATAAACATTGTCCTCAATATTTAAGCATGTGGGAGTAAAATCCCCTACACTTAATTGTGCACTTTGTTTAAATCTCGTCAAGGAAAAGACAACTAAAGAGATTCCTATTTTAATATTGAGAAATATAAAATAGTGAATCGAAAAGAGTTTAGGATAGAACCGAGAAGATGGGAACATGGAGTCACGGTTCGTCAAAAGTCATCAAGAGTGTGTCTTTGAAGCTCTAATACCTGCACATGATAAGAAAGAAAGCAAGAAATACCACGGGGCTCCCCCTACACTTATGGTGAAAATAGATAGATAATTGGGTTGCCTCCCAAAAAGCGCTTGTTTTTGTTAACCGAGTCACGAGCCTGACTCGTCCCCGCATTAAATAGTCCATAGGGAAGCCTCAAATGTGATACCGGGATCAAAGACCTTGTCCTCGTTCCTGGTTGACATCAACAAAGGAGAGGCGGGGGGATAAGTCTTGAATGGGAGAAAGGTCCATTCAACATACGAAAAGTATGTGAAATCAAAGTCCACGGGAGGTGGGGTGGGTAAAGTGAGCACATTGTCCTCCCCCAAAGACAATGGATGCTGAGCAAACGGCAAAACCGTAATGGTATCAATCATAGCATAATCAATGTCACCTCCCGGGTCGAAGCACTCATCCTCCGAAATAGTGGCTAAAGGGGAGGATGAAAGGTGCTCGGGAGGGGGACTTGGGTCAATACTTTCCTGCAGCAAATTATCAAAAATAATGTCCCCCTCCGTGTCAGAATCATCAATATCTGGAGGGATGGAGTGGATATCGATTTCTTCCAGTAATGGGTCATTATCTTCAACGGAAGGAATAGATGGAGGTAAAGACTTGGAAAGAGGAGGAGAAGTCAACGCTTCGATTTGAGCAATAAGAAGGTGTACTTTCTGTAATCTATCGCGAAGAAGCACGTCTTCCACCTCATCCACAAGATCATGTTCATCGGTGAACTTCTCGTAAACCGGAGAAAATAAATCGTCATCACCCGCATCTCCCGGTGGAGATTGAGAAATTTCAAAAGTGAAATTCTCATAGCTTGGAGAAAAATCGTCATCACTAGGATCGACCTCTTCCGTAAGAGCAACGTCGTCCTCAGGCTCCATAGCAGGTAAGTCACAAACTTCATCATCCAATGCTTTGTCGAGACCAACATCACTAAGCTCATTCAACGAATCTAGATCCTTAGATGCAGTAGTAACATCGACAGTAGGAGCAGCAACTTCAGAAGATTGGTTGAAATTGTAGACATCATCGTCGTCGTCATCATCATAATAGATGGGACGAGTCCAATTAGGGGTGACGTAGTCGGCTAACTCTTCCTTGATAACCTCCACATCTTTAAGAAGCTCATGCAACAACTTTTGTTGTTCATCGCCCCGAGTATGTTCAATTTCACCAATTCTATCCCACGCTGTAATTAAACATTTTGGTGTAGAAAAGAACGGAAAACGGCTAAATTGGCTCAAAAAGGTGTCGGTGGTTTTCAAGGTTTCGTCCACATCAAGCAACGGTTGCCTTTCCTGATGTAAGTCAGCTCGAAGTTGAGCTATACTTTCTAGAATGTCATTCAAAGAAGTGAGTTGTTGATCAAGACTAGTTTGCTGAGAGGATTGATGATTGAGGGTGTGATGTGGGGGCTCAAAGTGTTGAAAACCTGAATTATAGCATGGTTGTGGCTCATAGTAGTTCATCGGTTGGGAAGAATTAGAAACTGGGTTTGGTTCATAATAATCCATTGGTGAAGAAAACTGAGGACACGGATTTTGCTCATAATAATTCATTGGTTGACAATAAGAAGTATCGTGAGGACCCCCACAGTTGTTGCAAACCGGGTATGGAGAAAAATCAGGTGCGTCTTGTGGATAGCTATTATCATTGTCATAATTCTACCCCGGTTCTTGCCCGTGTCTATACGGGTATTGAACCGGGCACGAAACATGCCAATGAGAATCGCTTCCACAATAGATGCACGAGGGAACAGGAGGTGGGTTCAAAAAGGACGAATTAGTCGAGTTGCACAAAGGACAAAATCCGAATTGTGTGTTGTCGATATCGTTTCCACACCGCTCACATGTACACCATTGACAAGAGTTGTTCCCAGATAATTGTTTCCCACACCGGACGCAATGGACATAAAAATCCATAAAGAAAGATAGATAAGCAAGAAGAATATTTTTGGTGCAAAACTTTGAAAAAGAAATGCTTTTAATGATTTTACAAATGTTTTTGTGATTTTTGAAAATATCTGGACACGAAAAATAACGTTCACAAGTGAACGGATCCCAAAAGCCAACGCGTCTCTCACAAAAAACCATAAATCCTCACGAAAAGAGCCGGCAGCGGTGCCATTTTAATGTGGAGATTTTACTAGTTGAAAAAGTTCGTTTCTCTTGGTATCTTCTCGAATTGATTTCCGGTTAATTGTGTGAGATTAGTTGTTCTTGGTGAAACAAATATTTTTGGTTTTGGTAAAATAAATGTGCAAGACTTAAAATTAAATGACAAGTAATCAAAGATAAAACTAGTTGAAACGTAAATGGTGCAATATTTAAAACTTAGAAAGTAAATGACGAGAAATTAAATGACGTAAAATTAAAACTTAACAATAAAAATGCAAAGCGAAATTAAAATAGACTAAAAATAAACAAGAACAATTGACACTTAAACAAAATATTAAAACAAAACCAAACCTCCAATCGGAATACACCCGATCGGAATCCAGATTGGAATCCGATCAGAATGTAACCCCATCAGAAAGGTGCAATCGGAATGTTAAAAAGGAACTCCGATCGGAATGTTTGAAAACATCTCAGATCGGATTATCAAACCCCTCGTCGGAATAAAGCAAAATGAGCAAGATCGGAATGTTTGAAAATACTCATAATCGGAATACACTAAGACTAAGCTGATCGGAATGAGCTAACCAAACCTCCAAATCGGAATGAGTAAAATACATACAATCGGAATACCAAAACTTACCAAATCGGAATGAGTAAAACCCTTTTCCGATCAACAGATCGGAAAAAGGGGTGCTTGGTCGGAATGTGCGATCGGAAAGGGGTTTCCCCTTTCCGATTTATAAGGGATCCGAAATTTTAGCAAAGAAAATAAGCTACAAAAATAAGCTAATCTCTAAAACTTAAACGAATCAATAATGGAAATAGACTTAATAAGCACGAACATCAACTTATCAAACTTAAAATAAAAAAACTTTAAAATCAAAACATAAAAAGATTAACTTAAAGACACGAAAAGTTTAAAAGATCAAAACTTTAAATAAGAACTTGATGAAAAAGATGATGAAAACAAGATTGAGATTAACAAGAAAGATTAATAACATGAAGATTAAGACAAGATTAAGCTTAAAAAGTAAAGATTTGATTAAAAACAAGAAAGATAAAAGATGAAAGATTAGAGTTCTAGTGAGAGAAACTGTCACTTTCTCTCACTAAAACTAAACTACTCCTACTCCTAAAACTAAAACTAACCAACCCTCCTAAATGAGTTTAGGAGGGTATTTATAGGAAATGGGGAGGTGCATGTGTTGCCTCATCTTTCTTTCTTTCTTCACGTCTTCTCGTCTTTTAAGTTCTTCGACTTTATCGACTTTGTCTCGGGATTAATTAAACTCGTCTTATAATTTATTTATTTATTAGACTCGAGTTCTTCGGCTTTAAGTAAACTTCCGTCTTTAGACTTGTTCTTCGATAAATCTTCAGAATAGGCCTTGGACTTCCGTTCTTTTTGCACTCTTGATCTCTTGACTTCGTCTTTTGTTGTTTTCTTCTATAAAAGCCTGTGAATACCCGTGTTTTCTCCACTTTTCACCTTTTCGTCCTAAATCACAATAAAAACACAAACCACGCATAATTCCGACATTTACGACATAAAATAAACGTTTTGGCTTGGTTATTATTGTAATTAAGTGGTAAAAAGATGGGTGTTTTCACACCTATCAATCTTTCAAGCTCGTGCTCGTGTTTTGTTGTGTTGTGATCTTAGGTATGACCCTAATATTTGAAGACTCTCGTGTTCGGTTTTTGCCGGTCCACTTGATCTTCCATTCTTTGAATGCCAAAAAGGGGCACACTTTCTTACCCTTGATTTTTATCGACTAACGTTTTATCTTGAGGCATAATTAATAAACGGCTTATAGATTTGCGTGCTCTTTCCATGCTAGGAGTTTGCATTAGACTCTTCGTATTTTAGCAAGGGGGTGTTACTCTTGAGCTAAGAAACATTGAGGACAATGTTTGGTTTTAGCATGGGGGAGTCAATCGATATAATCGCTTGCAATTGCTCTTGTCGTGTCTAAACGTATTGTTTTTTTCAATAAAAATTTTAAATTTTTAGTGTTATTTTTATGTTTTAATAAATGAAATAAGTGCTTTTGACACGAATGTAGGCTTTCCGTTGGTGAAAATAAGAATAGTTTTTGACTCGACTTGGTTTTTAACCTTAGCTTTTCCTTAACGTATTTGAATTAAGTTTTGCTAGGCTATTATATAGGGAGCTTTAAAACGCGAAAGTCTTAATTCATACGGATTAAGAACAAGAACTTTTCGCAAGCTCCTATAATTGATCCTAGAAAGTCGTCTATCAAGGGAACTTTGAAACGCAAATTCTAAAACTTGCAAAAGTATAAGAAGATGCAAGATCCTATAGATGACTTGAAAACCCAAAACTTTGATTTAATAGGCTAAGTATCCATTGATTTCATATTCTTGAAATTTTACAATATGGAGAACAAGAGATGATAGAGTCAATTTTAAGTTTGGTATTCTTTCAGGAATTTATGTGAGTTAATTATAAGCCTATTCTCCCATCGCTTGTTTATAAATTTATTTGCACTAAATAAGGTTGAACGATTTGAAAAGTTACTTAGCTTCTAGCCCAAGATCCTTTAAAAGTTGTGTCACACCCCCAATTTATCAGAGTAAGGCAACACAATGGGGTGCGACGGTCATGACTATCATAAGATATAGATACAAAGAACGACTATTTTAAAGTCGTTTTAATTTAATTAAAATCATAAAAATTTTTCGGAAGCGAACTACACATGATCATAATAAAACATTGTTTCAAAAGACTTCAATATTGTTCCAAATATCCAAATACTAGTCACGACCATTTTATTTAAAAATCTCCCAAGCATAACCACGTCGCTCCTCCGTCTTGATACCTGAGAAAAACATTGCTAAAGCGTCAACACAAAGGTTGGTGAGTTCATAGGTTTAAGTTAGTGTGATGAACCATAAGATTTTCAAGGCAACCAACATATAATCTTATAACAAATACAAGATTATAATCAAAAGTATACGTTTCAACAACCTACGTCTAAGCTCATGACACCGAAGCGTTAACCAACCAACAAGATATAATGAGAGCCCGAGCAAATGCCTATCCCAAAGCATTCGTAACGACTCAAATGTAAGTGTATCTAATTTGGTCACACAACCAACATTAGATAGGGAGGTCAATCCCAATAGATCTATCCATAACATTCGCGCTTACACAAAGTAATTAACGGTTCACGATAGTGGGCTAAAGCATCTAGGGATATCGCTACTTAGACATCATGTAGGCAAACGTATCAAGTTTTAGCACTTATGTTCATCCGTTTAAAACAAGCAATGTTCTCACCCCAAAATAGTTAAAACAATTAAAAGTGGGGCTATGAAACTCAACTTGATGAAATAGCAACGATTAAAATAGCACAACGTAGACATGGAGAAATAATAGCTCGAAACAATCCGTAGCCTAAATTAAATAAAGTATGTATCACTATACATGCAAAATAACAATAAACGTAGCATTTAGTCCCCTAGTATGTGCTTGAGTTTATTTAAATAAATTGATAGTTTTTACACTTGCGAAAGTTTAATATTTTAATAAAAGTGTAGTCATTTAATCGATATATATTTAGCAATATTGGACACTTCGCAGTCGGAACAATTTATTTAGTTAAGTCATGCAATGGGTCAATATCTTAAATATATTTTATATTTTTATTAAAGAAATATGTTAGATAAGTCTTACAAATAAAACAATTTTGAAAATCATTAAAGTTTCTATATGAAATTTATAATTAGTTAAAGTTATTAAAAATAATGGGCATTTATTAAGAGTTTAAGGTTGTCGAGTGTTGGGGAGACAAGGGCATCTTTTGTTTTGAAATTGGAAAGTTAACCTTCACGTTTTATACTAAAGGCAGGGTAGTCTCGATAACTTATTCGACGGAAATAGCGGGCTCAATTGTAGTTCGCGGAATAAACCGCAAGTACCTTTGGTTAGCTAGCCGTGTGGTATATAAGTAGGCGTCTTAAGTTTTATAAATCGAGTTCGTTTGATATGTTAAAATCGTGTTCGAAGTAAGGGCCGTGCAACATTTTCAAAAGAAAAGAATTTAACGAGTCATTTTCGATCTCGTCTACGGTTCTCGATAACGAATTTTGGATCGAACTAAAAGTATGCTCGTGTAGACGGCATGGCCGTCTACAACTTTCATTGTCTACCCGACTCGGGGCAAGGTCTTTTCGAGGGTCAAAAAGGTGTCGTAAAAAGTTAGGGTCGCTACAGTGGTATAACATTAAAATAAGCCAAAGTCATGGATTTTTGTCGCTTGATAACTCGATCATTTCTCAGCCGTTCCAATTCGTTCTTTTTCCTATGTGTTCTCCACCACGACAATATTAAGTAGGACAACTAAAATCATCAGGACCTTTAGTCAAATAGGTCAGAAATGTTCTCGAACATGCTGTATGGCTGCATTTTAAGTTTACTTTTTAGTTATGGTAAAAACAATTTCCTACTGTCTAATTTCCAACCCCTTCACGTCAAATTTGTGTAAGCGGTCATATGGGATCGTTTTATTTCTTACGTTCTTTAAATCAACGCAACAAAGAGAATAGTATGATAATGTCTTCTTGTTTTTAATTCATCTCAAGCACTCATTAACCTAAGGGACTCATGCATGGTTGTTGAAAAGAAAACAAATAAAAAGAGAGGAGTGTAGGCTTACAACGAGAATGAAAGTCAGGCTTAACTCTAATCATCAACAAGACCAATGAACAACCAAATCTCTAACTCGTGGTCATGTTAAATCGTGAACCTATAATCGTCGACAAAACTAACACCAAAAACACGAAGCCAATCCTCTTGAAACCTTGTGATCACTAACCAAAGATCGAAAGGTAGCGACTACTGCCTGCCCGACTATAATAATGTCGCATGCTAAAGTGGTAAGGAATATGTGTGTCATGGTTGTGGGTTAACTGTTAGTATTCGATAGATAGTGTTTTTAAGTCATTAGTTTTAGGTTTCTTGAGGATGCTCGTTGATGTTGTTTCTACTTTCTCGAACCAGAATATAAGAAGCAAGAGGGAAGAAGGTTGGGAGACTTTGTATGTTCCTTTGCTTAGCTGTGGTGGTTAAAAGTTGTGGCAAGTAAGAAGGTTTGGGGCTAGTATTTATAGTGTGAAAATATGTAACTAGGGCTTTAAGCAACTTAGTTAGGAACTAATTAGATTGGTTGGTTTGCAATTGTATAAAGGACTTAAAGGTACACTGGAGAATTGGAAAATGAAGGTTGGGACGTGGGAATTCAGGTCTTGGGAAAGACAAAGATTTAAAGTTTGACTCTGGTAATAACATGATGGTTTCAAGGTGTACTCAAAGGTTAAAGGGAACATGAAATGAAAGACATTAATGAGTGAAGAGTTGTACATACTGGGAGGCCGGTTCTATTCCTTCTTTATCTACTTAGGGTATCGGGTATATTACATATACCATTTATATAATTACACGTATTATTCGACGGCTTAGTGAAATAATTTATATGACCCTATATAAATTATAAAATATCAAAATTATTTATTATTAAGTCGCTATTAAGATAAATTGGTATTAATTGTATCGCGTCGGATTGTTGACGGGGTGATAACAAAAGTACGCGAAATAACTTTTCGATTTCAATTAAATTAATTACGTTCACTCTTATGAAAAAAAGTTTATGTTACAGTAAGTTTTCCACGTAAACTATATTTATCTTATTGGCGCGAATTTTCCTGGTTGTCAAGAGGCGCATTTGAGGTTGCAAATCTCAATTTAACATATATGTATAAATAATAGAATTTACTAAGGAAAGTGATTCCTTAAAAACGGTGACCAGTCAATATAAATTTTTGATTTGTACACGTTTCACGCGGAAACAATCGGGGATTTCAATAGACGCACCAGTCTAACCCGTAAACGTCGCGTTTAACATTTAAAATAGATCGTTCAAAATTCGCGATTGTTACATTCGGTATCCGTTAAATTTGAGTTTTGTCCTCAAAACTCGCACGTCGATAGTGTTAACAAAACAAAAGGTATTTCATTTGTATATACTTTTCTTGGCATTCAATATTTTTGTTTTCCTTAGCTTCTCAGTAAGTTTTAAAGTCTACTGTAACCATGTTAGAATTTTATTGATTAAATTTTTTGTCTTTTTTTTTTAGTGAACATATGATGTTCATTAGCGGTTCTTAGTGATAGTTCTTTTCCAGGTATGTTGAATTCCTCCGACGGTGTTGGTTTAGTTAGGTGAATTTTTCTTATCGATATTTTCTCGTCGTCTCGCGTATCAATTTTAATTTAAACGATCACGTGTTGTCATATTCTACATAAATGACTATAGTTTCATTAGTATTAATCTCAACCTTGAGTATTTATTCAAAATACTCAGTAAGGATTTCGACACACATTTTCGAGTACGTTCTTTATGATTTGACTAATTCCGTTCACTTTGATCGTCTACTACATAGTGATGAGCAGTACATACACCAAGGTTTCATGGATCGGTTTATCCCAGGTCCTAACATAAAGATCATCTCAACTTACAATGATTGAGACTTTTCTTCCCTCGATGAGGCATTTATTTCAAGAAAAATCTCGTTAGTCAACTAATTTAAATTATTTCCTCGTATGGTAGAGGAATGGATAGTATGTGTTAACTATTCTCGCTATTAGGTAGTTCTAGTTCATTTCCCTTTTATGAAGGGAAAATAATGAATCATGCACAAATTTATCGAATCATGTTCCGAACGGAATCATATTACGATGTTAATGTACGATGTCTATTTTTATTAGTTCTATGAGCATGTCTTATACTCCAATTTCGTTAAGAGAAAATAGATCCTTATCAGGGTGGTTTCGGTATCCGATTTCCTATACAAGAGACTATACTTATCTCGATAAAATTTGTTCCTTGACATCGGTAAAATCACAATGGGGTCTCGATACTCGTTAAATTTGATTTTTTCTCATTTGTGCGTCTTATCGCTTTTACAACCAAAATTTTTTTTATTGATCTTAAATTATTATATAGTAGTGTTGCGATGTCCTTTAAATTTGAGTCTTACTCAAACGGCGTCTCGTTCTTCGCATCATTGTTTAGATATTGTCGTAGGTTTCTT
Organism: Glebionis coronaria; assembly: GCA_025667525.1. Taxonomy (NCBI): domain Eukaryota; kingdom Viridiplantae; phylum Streptophyta; class Magnoliopsida; order Asterales; family Asteraceae; genus Glebionis; species Glebionis coronaria. The sequence continues at coordinate 246,868,469 of CM046881.1, read as the reverse complement.
CCAACTCAAGTCTTTTTACTTGTCTTAGGAATTTGCGTGCTAAATGTTCCTTGCGTCTTACATGGCGTCACACGTAATAGTGGTGAAGAAAATAATCGTAATAAGTTTACTTGTATTGCGTACTCGACGCTCTTACTTAACAATGGTATATGAATATTTTTTGTTCATAGTACAAAATAAATTTTATTTGACAAGTAAGGTGAATTTTTGAAGTTTCCCAGTAACACTAATATACCTCATTTCTACGAAGACTACTATGAGCATACTCGCATTCAGACCACGATCATACGTAGTTGATCAGGCTACGTACGTCTCGGGTCTAACGGTTGTATCCTCCTTTTCATCATCAATTATTTCTTCGAGGTTGTAATTTATTTATTGGTATTTCGTAGTTTATTCATATATTGCCATTGTTCACTTTCACAATTAACAAAATAATAATAATTCATTTCATTCGTTACCGTTGTTCACTTCTATAATCAACAAATTAGTCCATAGTTCATTTCATCCGTTACCATTGTTCAGTTCCACAATTAGGAATATAATTCTTGTAATTAATCCTAGTTGTTCTCGTCAAGTTTATCAGTAGTTTGTGTTTTCCACATAAATTGTTCGTAAAACTAGATTTTTACAAAACTTCGCATCATATTCTTTACAAAAAAATTTCGTCCTCAATCGTGGTGTTTTTATCAGTAATACCTTTACTGATTTTACCCAGGCGTTTTATCAAAATTTTAGACATTCTTACTAATAAAGTTTTCGGGGATGGTTCCTTCAAAGTAAATATATTTTGTTTTCTTTTTTTTTTAATGTTTTCCAAAAATATTTTATAAAATTCCTTTTTGAACAAAAATATTTGATTAATTTTTCTTTGACAACAAAAAAAAAATTGTAGGGTAAAAATTCTTTTTTAAGTAAAAGCTTTACAAGATATAAAAGATAACTTTTAAAAATAACTTGAAACAATCCAATAAAATTTTTAAAGTACGATTACATAACTAGATTCTTGTTGGTAGTAACATCGACGGATGTCGAGTCACTTGATCTTTATAAAAATAAATCATTTAATATTCCACATCAGTCACTCAATTCTATCACAGAATTTTCCAGAGCTTTGATAATGTTTTATCACATCTCGGACACTTCGACCAATTTGTTTTTATCCTCAAATTGTTCAATTTGTTTAATCCGGTCAATTAGTTAATTCCATCACAAGAATTTTCATCACAAAAATCGTTCATTTTCTTTTTATCTGTCGTTTGTTCATAATCGTTTTGTAGACTTTTTATGTTCGACACGAGCTATTAGGGTTTCTAAGAAGTGACCATAATTCACATATAGGGGTTCTCAAGATTTGTGACATGCGATAATCTCTTTATTTTAAAACATGGGATAATCCTCATATGACTGAGTTCTTCCTTTAGTATTAGTTGTTATATCATACTTTGTAAATTTATAATAGCAACTTAGTTGCAAACCAATGAACTAGAAACTTTTAGATCCATCTTTATACAATTTCTCCAACATAAATTTCTCCTTGACATGCATTCGACTTACACGTCGCCATATTTCTGGTTAGTTTTCATATTTTCGTTATACTAATATATGTTTGTTCCTTATGATATAGTACTTTGTGGAGTATTACAGGAGTAATACTTTGTATAGAGTGTCTTGCCGTCGTATGTTGTATAAAAATAGCGACGACGACTTTCATTATTTCACTGTTCGCACACCATGCAAACTAATGGTACTAATGCACCGTTTTAGTTAAACGTCAATGAGGTAATCACCTTGTCAGATCATGTAAGTCTTATCCATCCCCGAGGAAATTCACTAAAAATCTTAAGCTGCGTTACAACTAGCACTTGACTAAGCCTCACAACCCAATCAAACAAGAACAGCCTTGAGGTCTAGTCAAGTGTTAGTCGTTAAACTTCTTAATATCTTTGGTGAATTTACTCGTCTTTAGATATTACTCACACAATTTAACATTGATTAAACCCACATAAAACCCATCATATATGTTATAACGTAATGATCACACTAATCTCGCAATATGTAAATTCATGAGCTTTACCATCCTCAATAACACTCATCAAAAACCCTAAATCGTATGACGACTGACACTTAACTTAGTCTCGCAACCCAATCAAACAAGAACAGCCTTGAGACCTTGCTAATTATCGTTATACCCCTTAACATTTTTGATGATTTATCTTGGTTTTGGGTTTACTCACTACTTATCATCAACCATTACTAAATCTCACCACGCCCAAATACTGTTTTGGCGTATATTTTATTTGGCGTATATCGATATAGGGTAACATAGAAACACACAAGTGTTTAAATAGTTCATAGTAGTCCAGTGGACTGTTTTTAACAAAATACGTAATAGCATAAGTATGTGTATTTTTTTTTTACTCCAAATAAACATGGCACAAACCATCTTAATTCGATTTAAACACGGCACAAACCATCTTAGTTTGATTAAGCATGGCACAAACCATTTTATTAGCACAACAATCCAAACAAGGATGTTAAGTCTTTTACTTCAAAATATAAGAAAAAAATCGTCTTAGTACACATTCCTATAAGTACATCTTACATAAGGATCATTAAAACAAGGCATAATATACTTAATGCTAATAACACGTACCAATCAAGTTTTAAACTAATCATGGCAAATCACATGGAACAATTCAAGTCACAACTTACTTTTATCGAAGACGCGAAGTGAAGTGGTTCTTGGAGATTTTTGAGTCAGTTATAGTCTAGAATTATTTTCCCCAAAATTAAATTTTTGACTCGCGTTTATAAAAATTATTTTTTTAAAATAACCTAGTTCTCTATAACTACATCTCTGATACCAATCTGTCACACCCCCAATTTATCAGAGTAAGGCAACACAATGGGGTGCGACGGTCATGACTATCATAAGATATAGATACAAAGAACGACTATTTTAAAGTCGTTTTAATTTAATTAAAATCATAAAATTTGTTCGGAAGCGAATTACACATGATCATAATAAAACATTGTTTCAAAAGACTTCAATATTGTTCCAAATATCCAAATACTAGTCACGACCATTTTATTTAAAAATCTCCCAAGCATAACCACGTCGCTCCTCCGTCTTGATACCTGAGAAAAACATTGCTAAAGCGTCAACACAAAGGTTGGTGAGTTCATAGGTTTAAGTTAGTGTGATGAACCATAAGATTTTCAAGGCAACCAACATATAATCTTATAACAAATACAAGATTATAATCAAAAGTATACGTTTCAACAACCTACGTCTAAGCTCATGACACCGAAGCGTTAACCAACCAACAAGATATAATGAGAGCCCGAGCAAATGCCTATCCCAAAGCATTCGTAACGACTCAAATGTAAGTGTATCTAATTTGGTCACACAACCAACATTAGATAGGGAGGTCAATCCCAATAGATCTATCCATAACATTCGCGCTTACACAAAGTAATTAACGGTTCACGATAGTGGGCTAAAGCATCTAGGGATATCGCTACTTAGACATCATGTAGGCAAACGTATCAAGTTTTAGCACTTATGTTCATCCGTTTAAAACAAGCAATGTTCTCACCCCAAAATAGTTAAAACAATTAAAAGTGGGGCTATGAAACTCACCTTGATGAAATAGCAACGATTAAAATAGCACAACGTAGACATGGAGAAATAATAGCTCGAAACAATCCGTAGCCTAAATTAAATAAAGTATGTATCACTATACATGCAAAATAACAATAAACGTAGCATTTAGTCCCCTAGTATGTGCTTGAGTTTATTTAAATAAATTGATAGTTTTTACACTTGCGAAAGTTTAATATTTTAATAAAAGTGTAGTCATTTAATCGATATATATTTAGCAATATTGGACACTTCGCAGTCGGAACAATTTATTTAGTTAAGTCATGCAATGGGTCAATATCTTAAATATATTTTATATTTTTATTAAAGAAATATGTTAGATAAGTCTTATAAATAAAACAATTTTGAAAATCATTTAAGTTTCTATATGAAATTTATAATTAGTTAAAGTTATTAAAAATAATGGGCATTTATTAAGAGTTTAAGGTTGTCGAGTGTTGGGGAGACAAGGGCATCTTTTGTTTTGAAATTGGAAAGTTAACCTTCACGTTTTATACTAAAGGCAGGGTAGTCTCGATAACTTTTTCGACGGAAATAGCGGGCTCAATTGTAGTTCGCGGAATAAACCGCAAGTACCTTTGGTTAGCTAGCCGTGTGGTATATAAGTAGGCGTCTTAAGTTTTATAAATCGAGTTCGTTTAATACGTTAAAATCGTGTTCAAAGTAAGGGCCGTGCAACATTTTCAAAAGAAAAGAATTTAACGAGTCATTTTCGATCTCGTCTACGATTCTCGATAACGAATTTTGGATCGAACTAAAAGTATGCTCGTGTAGACGGTATGGCCGTCTACAACTTTCATTGTCTACCCGACTCGGGGCAAGGTCTTTTCGAGGGTCAAAAAGGTGTCGTAAAAAGTTAGGGTCGCTACAGTGGTATAACATTAAAATAAGCCAAAGTCATGGATTTTTGTCGCTTGATAACTCGATCATTTCTCAGCCGTTCCAATTCGTTCTTTTTCCTATGTGTTCTCCACCACGACAATATTAAGTAGGACAACTAAAATCATCAGGACCTTTAGTCAAATGGGTCAGAAATGTTCTCGAACATGCTGTATGGCTGCATTTTAAGTTTACTTTTTAGTTATTGTAAAAACAATTTCCTACTGTCTAATTTCCAACCCCTTCACGTCAAATTTGTGTAAGCGGTCATATGGGATCGTTTTATTTCTTACGTTCTTTAAATCAACGCAACAAAGAGAATAGTATGATAATGTCTTCTTGTTTTTAATTCATCTCAAGCACTCATTAACCTAAGGGACTCATGCATGGTTGTTGAAAAGAAAACAAATAAAAAGAGAGGAGTGTAAGCTTACAACGAGAATGAAAGTCAGGCTTAACTCTAATCATCAACAAGACCAATGAACAACCAAATCTCTAACTCGTGGTCATGTTAAATCGTGAACCTATAATCGTCGACAAAACTAACACCAAAACCACGAAGCCAATCCTCTTGAAACCTTGTGATCACTAACCAAAGATCGAAAGGTAGCGACTACTGCCTGCCCGACTATAATAATGTCGCATGCTAAAGTGGTAAGGAATATGTGTGTCATGGTTGTGGGTTAACTGTTAGTATTCGATAGATAGTGTTTTTAAGTCATTAGTTTTAGGTTTCTTGACGATGCTCGTTGATGTTGTTTCTACTTTCTCGAACCAGAATATAAGAAGCAAGAGGGAAGAAGGTTGGGAGACTTTGTATGTTCCTTTGCTTAGCTGTGGTGGTTAAAAGTTGTGGCAAGTAAGAAGGTTTGGGGCTAGTATTTATAGTGTGAAAATATGTAACTAGGGCTTTAAGCAACTTAGTTAGGAACTAATTAGATTGGTTGGTTTGCAATTGTATAAAGGACTTAAAGGTACACTGGAGAATTGGAAAATGAAGGTTGGGACGTGGGAATTCAGGTCTTGGGAAAGACAAAGATTTAAAGTTTGACTCTGGTAATAACATGATGGTTTCAAGGTATACTCAAAGGTTAAAGGGAACATGAAATGAAAGACATTAATGAGTGAAGAGTTGTACATACTGGGAGGCCGGTTCTATTCCTTCTTTATCTACTCAGGGTATCGGGTATATTACATATACCATTTATATAATTACACGTATTATTCGACGGCTTAGTGAAATAATTTATATGACCCTATATAAATTATAAAATATCAAAATTATTTATTATTAAGTCGCTATTAAGATAAATTGGTATTAATTGTATCGCGTCGGATTGTTGACGGGGTGATAACAAAAGTACGCGAAATAACTTTTCGATTTCAATTAAATTAATTACGTTCACTCTTATGAAAAAAAGTTTATGTTACAGTAAGTTTTCCACGTAAACTATATTTATCTTATTGGCGCGAATTTTCCTGGTTGTCAAGAGGCGCATTTGAGGTTGCAAATCTCAATTTAACATATATGTATAAATAATAGAATTTACTAAGGAAAGTGATTCCTTAAAAACGGTGACCAGTCAATATAAATTTTTGATTTGTACACGTTTCACGCGGAAACAATCGGGGATTTCAATAGACGCACCAGTCTAACCCGTAAACGTCGCGTTTAACATTTAAAATAGATCATTCAAAATTCGCGATTGTTACAAGTTGCTCGGTATGGATTAGAGTTCATAGCCAAGGCATAACTTATTGAAGCGGGATGCGAAGATTGGCGAGTCCAAAAAGGTCCTAACAAGACATGAGGGCTATGTTTTATTGCTAAAGATCTCAAGTGATGTGAAGAATCATTTATCAAAAATCAATATGAAGGATCGAGACACACGACTAAAAGCAAATACTCCCCAAAAGTCATGGAGAAGTCTATCCAAAAAGACCATAATAAGGTATGAGGATGAATGAAGCCAAGTCCAAAAAGGAGGCGAATCGATGTATATCAAAATCCCAAATAAAGATTGGAGAAAAATGAAGAAGTCGTGGTCCAAGTATGAATCTCTCAAAATTTCAAGTGAAGAAATTCCTATATGAAGAGAAGACCATTATTTCATGAACGTCTCTCAAGGTTTGAAGTATAAAGTCGCTGCCAAATATCGGTCCGAGAAAGGTCTCAAATCGCGAAGCAAGTTATGCCAAGATATGAACTTTATGAAGTCCTGAGAAGCATTTTTAAAAGATTTTGTCCTTTTGCTAACTATTGATTAAATCGTTCACTTTATTTTCGGCCTAATTAATTATCAAAATAAGTCAACAATGCATCCTCGTGATCATTCAAGACAACAATAAAATAAAAGAGATACACCTAGGAATAAGGGAGTCTAAGTAAATAATTAGCCCACATGAGTTGGTGTTAGTTTGCTAACTTATAATAACAATGATCTTGTTTTTGCACTTGGCATGGAAAAGTGAAAATTTGAGGACGATGAATCTATTTGAGTTTTATGATCTTTAAAGTTATTTTTCAATAATAAAAGCAATACATTATGTCTTTACAAAATAAATTGTCAAAAGTTGAATAATGGTGTAGTTAATGTTTAATTTTATCATTGCGTGAGGACACGGCAATTGCTTAGCATGGGGGAATTTGATATGAGCTTAATTAATCATATCATTTGTAGCTTAAAACAATGAAATAATGCTATTAATGTATCCAATATACCTTGTATATGTTGTTTTGTTGTTTGAATGTGTGTAGGTACCAAGTTCGCAAAAACCAGCAAATATCGACACGAGTTTGATGATAAAGATTGAAGAAGCCAAAATCGATCTCGACTTTAGAGGATTTAATCATTTGTCGAGTTTACGGGCCAAGTGGGTCCCATAATTGGGTAAATGGGCTCAAGAGCCCATTTATGTTTCAAGTTAATCTTTTGAAGTGTGTTGAAAACTTACAAGGCCCAAATGGAGTGTTTACACGGATGGATAGTAATAAAGGATTTGGGCCAAAATCCAAATAAGGCCCAAGAATTGGGACAAAGAACTGAGTGGGCTTTCTAGGGTTTCAAACGTGTATTAAACACGTTCTCTCACACAAGTTTCTTAATAAATAAGACCTTTCATACATTTACCCACCCATTCACGTATATCAATTTTCATCCACTCATTTACTACTAACCCCCATCCCATCCCATTCACACGTTTGCTTTCAGTAAATAAATAAATACGTTACAAACTATGCTTCACTTTCTTCCCCATTTATCTCTTTCCCCAAAAATAAACCAGGCACATATTACTGTTCACAAAAACCCTAAATCAGTAAAAAGTCAAGTAAATTTAGGGCTTTTATTGCACACGTGTGATTCACGTGATGGGGAATAAAACCCCCATGGTTTAAGGAAGAGAAGGGGTGGAATGAAGGTGCTACGTGGCAATTTTCTATTTGATGGAACACCTCAATCCTCCTATTCAGCCAATCACAGTGCTTCAAAGAAGCACAACTAGCACACACGGATGCCACGTTGGCAATCCGTGTGCTAGTTGTGCTATATTCACCATCCGATCAAAGAAAGAAAGAGAAAGAGAAGATCAAAGGCCAGAAATCAAATGGAATATTCCAAAGAGATCCGAATATCCTCCTTAGCAAGCCTTAGGGGTGGCTATAAAAACCCCCAATTATCTTGTATTTTTCATCCTTACTTTTCTTTAATGTTATTCTGTAGAAATAGATTTAGGATTAATTTTGTATTTCTTTTTATTAAGCTTTGTACTGTTTCTGAAAATTAATGAAAGTTTAATCATTTTAAATTTCATTCGTGTCTTATTTTATCTCTTATACTGCTTGAAATTGTTATATAAATTAAACCTAATTACTGTTTCACAAGGATAATGGTGAGATGTTAATTATAAGCTAATTAATAGTTTATAGTTAATGTTTAAAGTTAAAGTTTGGATAAAACTTTTCCCCACTGGAAAAGTCTTAAAATAATCTGCTCGAATCATTTAAATTTTGATGGAGATGGTTGGTGATCCGAATGGTGTTTGGTGGTGTAGTTACGGTTCATAGGTTGCTCAACGCAATCCTACGTCTCAAAGGATATCCCACAAGGTGCTAACTTCTTTTCATTTTATGTTTTATTTTATAAGCTTAATTAGATCTGATTCTTTGATTTACTGTGATGCTGATTATACGTCGTTTGATTATGTGATGTTTTATGATTATAAGTTTGAATGATTATGCGTCTGTAAGATTAATGAGATTTAATACTTGACTGCTATGGTTACTTTTACTGATTTTGAATGAGTTTATGATTGCTGAAATTATTTAGACATGTTGAATGTAGAAGTCTGCTGTTTGATTATTTTTTGTACCATGCGTATAGGATTAATTTGGTGAAAATCCTTAATGTTCATGACTGCTTAATATAGAATGAAAGATTGATCTGTTATGTAGTTTGCCTGTGATTTACTCTAAGTCTTGTTTGTTTTGTTATACTGATTTAGATAGATTTTGTTCATTAGGATCAGACACTTGCTGAGATTGTTTTGGTTCTATTAATATTTGAATTACTGAGTTATTGCATTAGATTTAGATTAATTACCTGAATTTTATCTGCTGATGTTTAGTTTAAAAATTAATTTGTGATTATCTGATAGTTTTAGAATTTGCTAGTTTATAGCCTGCTTGTATATTTCGACTTGCGTGATATTAGATTGCTGTATCATTATTTTTAGTTGAATGGTTTGCTGAATTTTCTGCATAATTGGAATTTATATTGTCTGCTGAATTAAAGTTTTTATTTGATTGGTTTGTTGAAATTTATGCATTTTTGCTCAAGCATTTAGCTTATCAGATCCAACTGATCTGATAAGTCCATTAAGCTGAGTCCTATCAGCTTATCAATAATCCTATACCAAAGGTCTCTCCTGAGACTTCTTATTTTCATCACTTTCCAAAAAGAATTTAATCAAAAACAAATATGTCTACTTCAAGTTTCGAACCCTTGACCTCAAGGGTGGAGGTCCCGCGTGTTATCCAATTGAGCTCAAGGCTCTTTTGATTTTACTTTCCTCTATTGCATTAATATAGTAGTTTTAAACTTAGGTTGATTCATTTTAGTGAAGTTTAGTTTACTTTAAATACGTTTCTAAATATTTTTTTTTAATTAAAGTTTTTTATCAAAATTCGTTTTAGTTTAATAATAAATAAAACAAAAAAAAATATAAATAAAAATGTTTTGGTTAATTTTAAATGGTTTACTAAGTTTAAATTTAATTAATTAGATTTTTATAACTTTAGATTTAAATAAATATAGTTTTTAAATAGATTTGTTTTAAGTATTTTTAAATAAAGAAATTAGTTTTAAAAAGTTATTAAGTAAACTTATTTTAATAGATTATTAAATAGTTTAATTTTTTTTAATTAGTTTTATTTTTAAATAATTAATTAATTGTAGAATTTTAAAATAGCGGGGTTTACATTCATGCACTTTAGGCTAAAACTAATTAGATTAAAATTGGTAGATTTAAATTGTAGTTTAAAAACCGAAAACCAATTCAAATCGATTGTCCAAATCAAAGCTAAACGTCTCAAATTCATAAGATCTTCGTGTACAACGAACTCGACTCACCAACGTGTTTAATTGAATTCGTCATTGGTATTATTAGTCTATTACTTTTTCCTAAAGGTAATTTTCTAATTTACCCTATAACGTATATCAAATAATCACTATACTATCCACGACACATCAGGTTACTTACCTAGATTTGTAAAATGTTGAAAGTACGTTGGTAATATGTGAACTTAACCCTTAATGAAACAAAACAATTGATTATGATTAAGAAAGGAAGAATGTGAATTAACTAAAAAGCTTGATTAAATTGAAGATTAAGATTTAAATTACAAGATTAAAAGATGAAAGATTAAACAAACATGAGAGAAAATTCTAGAGAGAGAAAGTAACACCTACTCCTAATTACCTTACTTAAAACCTAAAAATGAACTCCCTCCTCCTAATGAACTATTAGGAGACTATTTGTAGTGGAAGGGGAGGGTGTTGTTGCTTCCTTCTTTCTCTTGTCTTCTCGTCTTTTTAAATAACTCGTCTTTCTCGACATTGTCTCGGGATTAGTCGAATGATAACATGAACTCGTCTTCTAATTTTCTTCTTTTAGTAGACTTGGTTCTTCTACTTCGTTAAACTTCCATCTTTAGACTTTTTCTTCGATAAAACTTTAGAATAGGCCTTTGACTTCCGTTCTTCTTGCACTTTTGATCTTTTGACTTCGTGTTTTGTCTTTTTCTTCGATAAAAGCCCGTGAAAGCCCGTGTTTTCTCCCTTTTTCATATTTTTGTCCTAAAACACAATAACAACACAAACCACGCATAATTCCGCCTTTTATAACATCAAATACACGTTTTGGTCTCGTTTTTACTTGTAATTAAGTGGTAAAAGGATAAGTGTTTTCACACTTATTAAATCCCCTACACTTGACCATTGCAATGCCCTCATGCAATGCATTAATTTCAAAGAACGATTTACATTTTCCATAATAATTAACCCACCTTGGCCTTTATTAAATACTAGACAATAATGAAACTAAATAAAAATAGGAAATTACAAAATACTAGAAGGAAGAACAAGTAAGGAAATCCAAGACTTATATTAGGGCTTTGGTTGTCATGAATGTTTATCACCCTCAAGCTTCACGTTCCCCATACTAAGCTTAAAAACGAGATCATTTTCATTATAAGTTAGTAAACTAACACTCACTCATGTGGTTCAATTATTCACTTAAACTCCCTTATTCCTAGGTTTATCTCTTATATTTTATTGTTGTCTTGAATGATCACGAGGATGCATTGTTTGTTAGTTTGTGGACGTAATTTAAATAGTCATGTGTTAGGATCGAACTCGAGACTATGGGATTGCACACAAACATTTAGAGCTATTTTATTATTTAATTATGTTTTTATTAAACGTAGTTAAATAGTTAACGAGTGTTAATAACCGTGAATAACGACCGTTAAGTATTTATAGGAAAATGACTAACGGGCATTAACTAGTAAAAGTGGAAACGAAATATTGTGTCCCAAAACTATTTTGGGAGCACAATAGGCCGCCCCTTTTAAGGGAACATTTATGTGTTTGTGGTGTAAGTTTTGGTTTTAAGACAAACAATATATTCTCTATATTTAGTTTTGTCTCCTAACCCTAGGCTTACATCCACTATAAATACAAAGGGGTTTTCATTGTTTTCTTTGCTTATTCAAGTGAAAGAAGTCATACCCAAACCCTTGCTAGCCATGCTCGGCCGAATCCCTTCTCTAGGGATGATTCAGTTTTGAGTTTTCCACTTCTACGACACGGTTCTGATCGTGTGACCTAGCTTGTCAAGTAGCTTGTTCGAGACGTGTGTACAGGAACACAGATTCAACCTTTGTTAGGTTGATCTTGGATTGGTGTTTTGCATTCTATTTATTGGAAGCATTGCAAGTACATTCCCGTTTAATTTTATGTTCAAATAATTATATGCATGTTATGATTATATGATCCGTAATCGCTTCCGCATGTGCTATGATGTTTATATGTTTTGTTTATCAAAATAAATGTTATGTTAGATCTAACAAATCAACTGTGGCATCAAGAGCCGTTTTAACATTGCAATAATTATTGAACACCTAATGATCTTAATAATTGTATTGTTAAAACATGAGTTTTAGGGTTTACCATTTTTTTTATAAAAATCGGACCATAATGCTAGGATCTCACGATTTTTTTGTGTTATTGTTAAATAAAGAAAATATTTTCTTGTAAACCCTAGAATACATGTTAGATCTTTAAGTTTAATTACTTGATTAACTTGTTAGTTCTTGTAATTAAATTAATCAGGTAACGATCCTAAAACAATATAATCTTTACTTGTTTTAGGTGATTATATGGATCTACAATATAATCTTTACTTGTTTTAAGTGATTATATGCCTACAATATAATCTTTACTTGTTTTAAGTGATTATATGGATCTATTAATAATCTTTACTTGTTTTAAGTGATTATTTGAATAGACAATAAAATCTTTACCTATTTTAAGAGATTATGTGGATCCATGATAAACGTGCATGTTTTCATGGATCAAACTTGCCATGTAGTAAATGTTACGAATATTTGGAATATCTTCTTATTTTTTGAATGAGATCATAAAATCTTTAATTAGGGAAGACTTAATATCATATTAAAAACCCTAGGTTTAAAAAGATTTTATTACCTAAATAAATGCATGTGGCTATGTGATTTATTTTTAACGCATATATTTTGTAAATTTGTGCTTACAAGTTATTTTTGTCTTAGATATTTTTTGATATATGCCTATGTGTTTAACTAATTTTGTGTGAAATGTTATAAACAATGGGTATATTTTCCAAAAAAAATAATAATATTAATTTGACTAAATAACTATATAAAACAACTGATTTGTTAAGAAGTTTAAATGAGACCTATTATTGAATGTATCTAGTGCTTCAAATTATAATTAGTATCCTTATCCGCTAGAGTGTTCCATCTAGATATTTCATCTTGGCTGAGCGTGTTGGATTTACGAATTAAAGTGCCCTCGCTCCCCAAATGATTATAGAATGGCGTCTACGAATAATGGCTACTGAATACATAATTCTAGCACTCTATAATTCTTTAATGTGGTCATTTAATCTTCAAGAAAATGAACTATAAAAGTTTTTTTATAAAACTTATGCTATGGAGTTGTATGCATGTTTCTCCATACATAATCTTTGATTTGACACATAAAATAATACCCACAATTTATGTTGAATGCCATCTAATTGAGAACACTTAAAGTTGCAATTTTAGTCAAGTGAGAGCCTTGGATTAAGATTGCGATGGAAAGAAAACTATTCATATGAGTGAGATCTCGATTGAAAGTTTTAAGTTCATCAGATTAGAAGACTTAATTGAGTTAGTTAGTGAGATCTAGAAACTCAAGGCATTAGAAACGAATTAAACATGTTTACAAGCAATGTTTTAACTTGCAATGTAAGTCCTTTAAATATACTAGAATTTCAAAAGAGTGTGTCAATTAAATTGTTCGACAAGTTGTCATGCTGAATACATTTATTACTAGCAGATCAACGGATGTAGTAAATTTATGTCACCATGGGTACTAGTTATTCAAGGAAAATACTATGGTTAATTTGTTAACGTGGGTAATTTTATTTTCTTGAAAGTATTTATTATCGAAAATACTAAGATAGAATTTTGTACATTCTTTTAAATGTATTAATGCAACATTAAACCATAAACATGGTTTATTCAAATAATTGTAAATTGATCTACAACCATAAAGGTGTAAGGATAGAGTCAATCTTTACAATAAATGATAAACCTCATTTCTTTTCCAAGGAAGAAGAATTCAAATCAATCCTAGTCCTTTTCCATGGTTGAAGAAGGAATAACAGGAATATTAGAAAAGTCTAATTCTAAATGCATAACTCATAGCAAACTTTAATAGTTAAGAAATTTGCATATTTTTGAGTTATTAAATTAGAGATACGACTTTTTACCGCAAAATAGTAAAAGACAAACTAGCAATCTTTGTCTAGTAGTTGTCCTTTAACCATAGATAGGCGTCACATACCATTATGGGATGGTAGACCTATTAAAGAAGAAATTGCATGCCAAAATTTCTTTTCAAGTTTAAAAGCATTTGATGGATAAGTCATCATTTACGAAGTAGTATACACTCTTTAACACTATAGTAATTGTTACGAAGGTGTTGTTCAAAAGTGCAAGAAAGTAAACAACACATAAATATATCTCACATGATTTGAAACACTTACAGTTGTCAAATTTAGTGGGAGTATTATGTTGTTATACAATTCTAGACTATTATAACGTTCTTTGATTTTGTGGGAGTTAGAAGTTTATTCGCTTGGCAATTACCATATGATCCCTATAGTGTATCTAGAATTACTTTCGAATGTTTTACATTTATGTTTCCAAGGATAGTCATAAACTGATTCTTGATAATTAAGTGGTTCTGCATCTACTCGAAATGATAAATATATAATGACACAATCATATTTATAACAGACAAACGTTAGACGTGATGTTTATCTAGTATGTGAGATTGTTCCATGCATAAGTGGGAGAATTATACATTGTGTACAAGAAACAACTCATAAAGATATGATGATTCTCTTGACTTCAAAATAAGAGACTAACAATCTGATATATATATATTAGATGAAAGTTAGAACTTGTGTCATTGTGATAATAAAGATTATGATAACGTATACATATCATTCATATTAAGAAACACTTGTTTGGATTTAGTCATGTGAGAGCTTGGACTAAATTGCAATCACAAGGGTAAAATATCCACATGTCGTGAGATCGGGCGTGGATTATTTTGCATTTTCTTAAGTTGGATAATTCCCTTGAATGTTATTAAATACATAAAGTAATCTTATACTACTAAGAGAAATATTTATGTAGCATCGAAATTACATAAATAGACTAGTAGTTAATTAACTTGAAATGAAACCTTGAAGTTATTATGTTATAAAGCATGCAAAATGGTTTGGAAACTATTATACCATTAACTTGTATTAGTTGGTAAATAGGAAAACCTAAAGATATATATATTTATCTTAAATATTGTTAGATTGATCTACAATATTAATCCTAATAAAATACTTCAAATGTATTTTGGAAGTTTAAAGTTAGGTAAATCGAACTTTCAGTATATTGATTGATTCGAGATAAATAAATCTTATTTCTTCCAAAAATTTTCAAGGTTAGAAAGTTGAGTAGGACTCGAATTAAGAAGATTAATTAAGATATCATTATATATGGAATGTGATGAATCACATTATATCTTAAATTGAAATTCAGAAGTTGATTAAACTACTTAAGAAGTGGGTTATTAACAAACTAAATGAATTGTCGTTGTATTTGTAGTATCCCAAAAGATAACTTTGAAATGTTGATTTAATTTTGCTAAGTATTTAAAGGTTAACTTTTAATTACTAAAAGCAAGTGGGAGTTTTGATCTTGGAAAGATAAAATTACAAGGTACATGATTTCTAAGATACACTAGTAATTATCATGAGGTAGGCATGTAAATGCTACTACTCTTGATGAAGGAATTTTAGTCATAGACCCGCAAGGATATCTCGGATATGCTATTAATATGCTGAGAATTATGAGTTACATAATATAATTATGTTTTGTTACCAAATGAAGAATTGGGTAAAATTACTCATACTATGAATGACATAGATGCTGTCCAAATAAGATAATCAGTCTTGATGATTTGGTTTATCTTGATAGTTTGACTAGAAAGTAAAGATGCGTTTCTACAAACGGAAAGTAACCTTAGAGGGTTTAATCTTTGTGTTTGAAATCATATGGACAAAGTTGTACACATATTTAATGTATGTAATTTTGGCTAGATAATAAATCATGCTTAAGAAATTAAATGTGATTGAATATTCTTTCCTAAAACACATTAAATATATAAAGATTATGATTGTCATACTATTTGACAATTGAATTTATATGAACTCTTTCTTGAATGACTACTTAAGCGAGGACGATAAGTAATCAAAATAAGTTTATTAATTCAAATAAATCTTTGGAGTGTACTAAGTGCAATTATCCATGAGTGGATAAATGTGTGCATCTAAGAGATTATTCTTATGTTTTAATTTGAAAATCAATGTTAAGATTTGAAATTGAGGTAAGATAATTCCTAATTATTCCTGGAAGCTACTGGGAGTATTATGATTATTTTCTTAAATTGTATATGTTGAATAAACATATAAAAAATAAGTTTCATTCAAAATAAATGCCAATTTTGGTTTAGCTTTGGGATGAAATTTCACTTTAAAGGTTTAGAAAATAAGATATACATAACCTTGAACATAAATGTTTGTTTGTGCGGTAAAAGAATCTAACACGACATGATATGCCATGAGGTAGACCCTAATATGGATATGTAGGACTTGAAGAAGTCCAAATCTGGTTCCTAGATTATATGTACTTCAAGTTCATGTTGTATTTAGTCATGCCTTAATTACATGATGATTTGACTACATTAATATCTAGTTGAAAGTTATTAGATAACTTGAGTAATGTATATTCTGAAAGAATATGTTTGGATATAGAATGACATCCTCAATCTTGGATAGGCTTCCACATTCTATAAATGAATAATTTGTCAATGATTGTGCAAATTATCATAGCCAACAAACTTGGTAGTTTGGGTGGTGTCAAACATTACATAATAGATATTATAGTTTATGAACTATATCTTTGTTGACAAGTTATCAAACTTGAAAAGATATAATTGAGGTAACACTCAATATTAATCATGGTATTATTGGAGAGGAGTATTGATTAAAGTTGCATTATACAATAAAGAATTAGAATACTTGAAACTTCAAAGGTATTTTGGAAGTTTTAAATTGGTGATCTGGGATGTCTCACAATTTATGAATATTATGTGGCAATATCAAATCTATTTGAATGCACATAAACAAGAACTTCAAATTATTTAATTCTTGAAATAAGTATTCTCAAAATTCCATAGGTCAAGTTAGTTGATTTAAGCTTTGCCAAACAAGTATGAAGGTCATTACTTAAAAGCATTATGCATCAACTAAATTTTCATGCATTGATCTATTTAGTATTTAGATAATATGGGAATATTATCAAATTAATACAAATCTAAATTTTGGTAGGAGTATGACTTGAAAGTATACTTGATGTGATTACATAACAAATTTAGATAATATTCGATGAATCGAGATATAGGACTGATCCCAACTTATATGATATTACTTTATGGATCTTTGTCATTAAGTCTATCATAAATAGTTATCCTTCAACCTGAGATATCAAGAACATTGTGGATCTAGTGCATTTTTGTGAATCAATCTAACGCTATTTCGTAACTGGTAGCTATACGGATTTGATTTCAGAAGTGTTGCAAAATTCATGATTTTCGCTTGTAGTCAATATGGGATTTGTTTCCTTCAATATTTTGTAGGGTATTAATATAGCTGGACCCCTCGTGGGATTAATTAAAGATGTATGTGTGGCCGCACCCAAATTGATATTTGGTAATCTTTATTAATCAATGAACGAAAAGCAATTGTTAATTAAGGAATGACTGAGATCCATATCCTTATTAACGTGTATTAACAAACGAAAGGATAATAATAATGATGTTTAATCATTAAAAGGTTTTTCCAAGAGACCTTACTCGAGATCGTACTAGAGGCATCGACGTGTAGCTAGACGCTAATCGATGTGATCACGATATTTGAAATAGTCCATGTGGGAGCTGTTAGTTTGCGGTCGTAATTTAAATAGTCGTGTGTTAGGTTCAAACTCGAGACTATGGGATTGCACATAAACGTTTAGAGCTATTTTATTAGTTAATTATGTTTTTATTAAACGTAGTTAAATAGTTAACGAGTGTCAATAACCGTGAATAACGACCGTTAAGTATTTAATGGAAAATGACTAACGGGCATTAACTAGTAAAAGTGGAAACAAATAATTGTGTCCCAAAACTATTTTGGGAGCACAATAGGCTGCCCCTTTTGAGGGAACATTTATGTGTTTGTGGTGTAAGTTTTGGTTTTAAGACAAACAATATATTCTCTATATTTAGTTTTGTCTCCTAACCCTAGGCTTACATCCACTATAAATACAAATGGTTTTTCATTGTTTTCTTTGCTCATTCAAGTGAAAGAAATCATACCCAAACCCTTGCTAGCCATGCTCGGCCGAATCCCTTCTCTAGGGCTGATTCGGTTTTGAGTTTTCCACTTCTACGACACGGTTCTGATCGTGTGACCTAGCTTGTCAAGTAGCTTGTTCGAGACGTGTGTACAGGAACATAGATTCAACCTTTGTTAGGTTGATCTTGGATTGGTGTTTTGCATTCTATTTATTGGAAGCATTGCAAGGTACATTCCCGTTTAATTTTATGTTCAATTAATTATATGCATGTTATGATTATATGATCCGTAATCGATTCCGCATGTGCTATGATGTTTATATGTTTTGTTTATCAAAATAAATGTTATGTTAGATTTAACAAAAACAACATCGTTGACTTATTTCGATAGTTTATTTAGGTAGAAAATAAAGTAGGACGATTTAATCAATAGTTAGCTAAAGGACAAAATCTTTTAAAACTGCTTCTCGAAACCTCATAAAGTTCATATCTTGGCATAACTCGCTTCACGATTTGTGACCTTTCTCGGATCGATATTTGGCATTGACTTCATACTTTGAATCTTGAGTGACGTTCTTGAAATAATGGTCTTCTCTTCATAATAGGAATTCCTTCACTTGAAGTTTTTGAGAGATTCTTCATAATTGGACCACGACTTCTTCATTTTTATCCAATCTTTACTTTGGATTTTGATATACAACGATCCGCCTCCTTTTAGGACTTGGATCTATTTATCCTCATACCTTGCTAGGGTCTTTTCGGATAGACTTCTCCATGATCTTTAGGGGAGTATTTGTTTTTCGTCGTGTATCTCGATCCTTCATATTGATTTTTGATAAATGATTCTTCACATCACTTTGGATCTTTAGCAACAAAATGTAGCCCTCATGCCTTGTTAGGGCTTTTTCGGACTCGCCAATCTTCGCATCCCGCTTCAATAAGTTATGCCTTGGCTATGAACTCTAATTAATACCGAGCAAATTTTAAACGATATTGTGCTAGAAGCTAAGTAACTTTTCAAATCGTACAACCTTACTTATTGCAATTATATTTATTAACAAGCGACGGGAGAAAAAGCTCATAATTAACTCACATAAATTCATGAAAGAATACCAAACTTATAATTGACTCTATCATCTCTCGTTCTCCACAATTTAAAATCTCAAGGAATGAGACTCGTGGATGCTTAGCCAATTAAATCAAAGTTTTGGGTTTTCAAGTCATCTATAGGATCTTACAACTTCTTAGACTTTTTCAAGTTTAGAATTCGCATTTTAAAGTTCCCTTGATAAACGACTTTCTAGGATCAATTATAGGAACTTGCGAAAAGTTCTTGTTCTTAACCCGTAAGAGTTAAGACTTTCGCGTTTTAAAGTTCCCTATATAAAAGTCTAGCAAAACTTGATTTAAACATGTTAAGGATACTAGCTAGAGTAAACTTAGATAAGTAAACTCGGGTTGAGTCAAAAGATTCATGACGGGCCTAATATGTCATAGATATCTAAACTTATTAAAACCATTTTATTTATTTTTCTTTTGACTTTATTCTTGAAATGAAATATATACATACGATACAAGAAAATAAAATAAAATAATTGAAAAATACTACTAGGCCAAAATAGATCAAAATTTTTGAAAAACGTCCAAAAATTAAATTTTCCGGTTAAAATGAGGACAAATTCATGGAAAAGCCCACTTACTTCGATAGAAGTCCCCCTACACTTGATATAAACATTGT
The DNA here is from genome assembly GCA_025667525.1 of Glebionis coronaria. Classification (NCBI taxonomy): domain Eukaryota; kingdom Viridiplantae; phylum Streptophyta; class Magnoliopsida; order Asterales; family Asteraceae; genus Glebionis; species Glebionis coronaria. Next base: position 246,848,419 of record CM046881.1, on the reverse strand, counting down.
CCTCAATATTTAAGCATGTGGGAGTAAACTCCCCTACACTTAGGACATTGTGCACTTTGTTTAAATCTTGTTAAGGAAGAGACAACTAAAGTGACTTCAATGTTAACGTATAAGATATGAAATATTGAATCACAAGAGTATAGGATAGAACCGGGAAGACGGGTACACGGGATCACGGGTCGTCAAATATCATCAAAATTGGATCTTTGAAAGCTTTAATCCATGCACATCATAAAAAACAAGACAACAAACCTATGTGGCCCCCCTACACTTATTATGAAAACGGGTAAAAGGATAGATCATCGGGTTGCCTCCCGAGAAGCGCTTGTTTTTGACTCGACCCAGAACTAATTCAAGGAAAACGTGGTGAGGGATGGAATCATCTCATGAGAGATGTCCTCACCAAAGTACACCTTAACACGTTGGACATTCACCTTAAAGTTTGGCCCATTTGGTTGAGATAACGCAATGGTGACATAAGGGAAGATTTTGGCGATGGTGAATGGACCGACCAACGAGATTTAAGCTTGCCCGACAAGATTTTCAACCGAGAGTTAAAGAGTAAAACTTGATCACCTATGTGAAACTCTCGGTTCTTAATCTTGGAATCATGAATGAGCTTGGTTTTCTCCTTGTAGATCAATGAATTCTCATAAGCCTCATTCCTAAGTTCATTAAGTTCATTGAGTTGGATTTTCCTAAGATCACCGGCTTTGTTTATATCAAAATTAGCCCATTTCAAGGCCCAATAAGCCTTATGCTCCAACTCAATGGGGAGGTGGCAAGCCTTTCCGTACAGAAGGAGATAAGGGGTACAACCTATAGGCGTCTTATATGTGGTACGGAAAGCCCACAAAGCATCATCTAACTTATCGGCCCATGAGGCACGATGCTCTCCAACAGTACGCTCTAAAATTCGCTTAAGTCCACGGTTAGAGATCTCGGCTTGGCCATTACTTTGTGGATGATACACGGTGGAAAGACGGTGATTGACACCATACTTATCCATGACTCGTGCAAATTGATCATTGCAAAAATGAGTCCCGCGATCACTAATGATAGCACGAGGAACACCGAATCGAGCAAACAATTTTTTCAAAAAGTTCACAACCACCCTCGCATCGTTAGTAGGTAAATCCTTTGCTTCAACCCATTTGGAAATGTAGTCAACGACTACGAGGATGTACTTGTTCCCTTTAGATGATGGAAATGGCCCCATAAAGTCAATGCCCCATACGTCAAAGATTTCACATTCTTGGATGAAATTTTGAGGCATCTCATCTTTATGTGTGATCTTGCCTTGTCTTTGGCAAGCATCACAATGTTTAACCATTTCATGAGCGTCATGATAAATGGAGGGCCAATAGAATCCGGAGTCGAAAACTTTCTCCGCGGTATAGTTAGGACCAAAGTGACCACCAGTGGGTCCTTTGTGGCAAGCTTCTAGGATTAGTAAAGCTGTCGGCCCATCAACACACCTACGAATGACAAGATCCGCACATTGCTTGAAAAGGTAAGGGTCGTCCCAATTATAGTGTTTAATATCCTTAAAGAATTTTTTCTTTTGTTGGGACGTTAACCCTTCCATAAGAACACCACCCGCTAAATAGTTTGTAATGTACGCAAACCATGGGGTACCGTCAAGATTGGAGTTAATAGACATTAAGGTCTCAAGGGGAAAAGATTCATTAATCTCTTGATTTGGAAGTTCCGCTTGATAAGGATCCTCGAGTCTACTAAGATGATCCGCGGCTAGGTTTTCCGCTCCCTTTTTTATCACGAATTTTGATTTTAAATTCTTGTAGGAGCAAAACCCAACGAAGGAGTCTCGGTTTAGCATCTTGCTTGGTCAACAAGTACTTGAAGGCGGAATGTTTGGTGTAAACGATGGTGGTGGAAAGCACAAGATAGGGGCATAATTGCTCAAAATCATACACTACGGATAAAAGCTCTTTTTCGGTAGTGGTATAATGCAATTGAGCCCCCGTCATTGTCTTGCTAGCATAATGGATTGGTTGGAAGTGTTTGTTAACTCATTGACCTAAAACCGATCCTACTGCGAAATCACTAGCATCGCACATGAACTCGAAAGGTAAGTCCCAATTTGGAGAGACTAAGACCGGTGCCCTAGTTAATTTACCTTTAAGAAGTTCGAAGGAATCGAGACATTCTTGAGAAAAGATGAAAGGAGCATCCTTTTCTAAGAGGTGAGTCATTTGTCGAGCTATCTTAGAGAAATCTTGGATGAAACAACGATAAAATCCCGCATGACCTAAAAACTCCTAACTCCTTTGACGGTGGTAGGTGGAGGCAACTTAGTAATGACGTCAACTTTAGCACGGTCGACTTCGATACTGGATTTGGAAATTTGTGACCTAGAACAATGCCTTCTTTTACCATGAAATGGCATTTTTCCTAATTAAGAACGAGACGAGTGTCTTCACACTGTTTAAGCATACGTTCTAAATTGGCAAGGCAAGATGAGAAAGAATCACCATATACCGAGAAATCGTCCATAAAGACTTCCATAGTTTCTTCAACTATGTCATGGAATATAGCCATCATACACCTTTGGAAAGTCCCGGGAGCATTGCATAAGCCGAAAGGCATTCGTTTGTAAGCAAATGTTCCATAAGGACAAGTGAATGTGGTTTTCTCTTGGTCTTTTGGATCGATAGGAATTTGAAAATACCTGGAGAAACCGTCTAAGAAGCAATAGTAGTCATTACCCGCTAAACGCTCGAGCATTTGATCCATGAAAGGAAGAGGAAAATGATCCTTACGAGTGGCATCATTGAGCTTGCTATAGTCTATGCAAACTCGCCAACCCATGACAAGTCGAGTAGAAATCAACTCGTTGTTTTTATTGGGAACAACGGTTATGCCGCCTTTCTTAGGCACACAATGAACGGGACTAAGCCATGGCGAATCCGAAATAGGGTAAATCATTCCGACATCTAGATGTTTGATAACTTCTTTCTTGATGACATCATGAATTTTTGGATTAACCCTTTGATAACGACCTAATTATACATATTCAACCTATCATTATAATGCCACTTTGTAGTATAAATAAGAGCTTCCGATACTTAATATGTTGTGTTTTATATGCAGATGTAAAGTATGAAGGAGCAAAGTGAAGATATAGAAAGAAGGGGCCTCAATATGCAATAAAGTCAAAATTATTAAAAGAAGATTCTGAATCGCCCAGAAATGCGGCCCACAAAGTTATAAGTGCGACGCACATTCACATCTCTAAAGTGCGGCGCACTTGAGGAGAAGTGCGACGTACATTTGACCACAGACATCACTATAAATAGAGGCCATTTCCATCCATTTTACACACACCTCTCTCTCTCAACACTCCATAGCTCGAGTATTTTAGTCCTTCTAGTAAATTTTCAGTATTATCCACTTTTGGGAGATACTTGTAACGAGAGTATTCCAATCTTCGATTCTTGGAGGAACGATACAATCGTGACACTTGTCTACTCGTTTATTCAATCCAATCTAGGTATGATGTTCTCTTACTCTGTTCCTATTGTTACTTTGATTACTATGTTAGGCTAAGCTATTTGTGACTATATGGGTATGTGAATATAATTAGTGATGATGCTATGATATGATTCTTTATAAATGATTTCAAGCTAATGTTGTAGAACCATTTTACCTCCTAGTTCTACAAACCATATTTTATCTATGTTGATTTGTTACGATAGTTTGGCGTTGAGAAACGCAAATTGTTATAATAAGTTTTCTAAAACTTGTCTATGGTCATGAATCTTTGGTTGGAGAAATCCGCTTAGAAACTTGATAAAATATTGAACTTGTTGGAAACTTGTTTTGAGCTTAATCGCTTAAATAAACATATGTCTTGAATCAACCCAAGTAAATTGTGTAAACGCCGTTTTGACAAAAAAGGATTATCACACTTTACCTACATAAACATATCTCGATCATTATTATCATCATCACGAACTTATACGAACTATCCCATATTAGTCATATTTGTTATTATTGATATCACTTCAACCATTTATTTCTTCAATTGTTATCTTGATTACCAAAACGAAACTAAGTCTCAGCGAACGATCCTGGCTTACCACTACAAAGCTATATTACAAACGAAAGGGTATACTTGCCCGTGTTTGTCTTCTAGTCCCTTGTTTTGTCTAAACCTTGTAATATAAATTTAAGACTTGCAAACGTACATCAAGTTTTTGGCGTCATTGCCGGGGACTTATAATCCTGTTTTGTAACCAAATTAGTATAATCCTTGAAGAAATTGAACCATTGCTACTCATTTTAAAACCAAATTTTTTTTCTGCAGTACAGAAAGTACGCCGCACAAAACCAAAAGTGCGCCGCACTTCCTGTAGTGAACCCAAGTGCGCCGCACAAAACCAAAAGTGCGCCGCACATTTCTACTGAAAACACCAAAAACCTTATTGGATGCACACCCGTTCATCCGGAACACCACAACATCACCGTTACCTGCACCTGAACGTACCCTTAACCGAAGGCTACGTAGACTCCATCGCCGTATACCTTTATAGGAGACACGAACAAACTCAACCTCGCATAATTAACCAACCTTTTGACAATCTTTCACAAATCCTATTTCTCACCAAACTCATCAACCGTTACGATCCAATGTCGGACACTGATGATGAACCTATGTGGTCAGCCAATAGAGTTGTCGCACCAACTCCTGGCTCTGTAATCGTTTTACCTGAAATTGCAAACGATTTTGCAATCAAAGGGAACCACTTAACCCTTGTAAAAAATAACCAATTTGATGGACGAATCAAAACCGATACTCACAAACTCATCCACGAATTCAACAAAATTTGTAAAATTTTCAACTATAGAGAAGGACAAGCCGAAGCCGTCCAACTCATGATGTTTCCATCACCCCTGACTGGAGAAGCCAAGTCATGGCTCGATGAACTTAACGAAGGAACCATTCGAACATGGGAAGGTCTTAGAACTGCTTTCATTAGCCGATTCTTTCCTCCTGCCCTATTTGAAAAACTCCTTGGGGAAATCCGAAGCTTTTCTCAACAAGAACGAGAAACTCTCACTGACGCATGGTTAAGAATGAAAGAACTACTCAGAAATTGCCATGGTCATGGACTTAAGAAAGAAGGAATAATCAAAATTTTCTATCATGGTCTTGACGATGTTACCCAAGATGCATTGAACGCTGCAGCGGGCGAAATTTTCCTGTACAAAACCCCTAACCAAGCTTACCAATTATTGGATGACAAAGTCCTACTTAAGCTTGATTGGTCCAAAAATCACAAAAACAAAAACTCGCAAAAAACCGTAGCTTTTGCCGAAGGAAGCAGCAACCCAACCGACACCGAGAAAATTATGGCTCGAATGGATGCCATGTCTCTTAAGATTGAAGAGATTAAACACAAAACCTTCAAACACTATGGAGGAAACCATCCTTCTAGTGAATGTGATGACGATGACACACCCATGACGAAGGAAGAAGAAGCCAACTTTATGAACACCTTTCATCGAACTCGATTTTATAACGATTATTGTAATCGGGACCACGATAATTAGAGATCAAATGATAAACCAAGTTATGATCGAGACGACAAGAAATCCACTCAAACCAAAGACAAAAACAACCTCGAAAGCAAAATCGACAACTTTATAGAATCTCAAAGAAAGACCAACATTTTTGTTCAAGAAACATTCACTGACTTCAAAACCAAGTTCGAAACCACAACCAAAAACCACCAAGCTTCCATTCAAAACCTTGAAGCTAAATTTGATCGTTTAGCCGATAAACAATCGAATCGCGCTTCTGGTTCTTTACCAAGCAATACCAACCCAAATCCCAAGAACAACAACAAATATCAAACCCCACAAGCTCGTAACGAGCAAGTGAATGCCGTATTTACGCGAAGCGGTTTATCTTACGAATCACCTATCAAACCTACTTAAGATACACCCATCGAAATTCCATTCGATAGTGATAATGAGGATGAAGCCCAACCAACGCATACCAAACCAACTGAAAACCTAACACCCAAACCATATAAACCAAAAGTACCATATCCACAACGCTTACGCAAGCAAAAGATGCAAGCTAAGTATGGTAAATTCCTCGACATAATACAAGAAGTTAGAATTAACATGCCTTTAGTCGATGTTCTGGCTGGAATGCCAAATTATGGAAAATTTATCAAAGAACTTATCAAGAGCAAGCATATGTTTGAAGAAGTCTCTTCAACTTTTCTAAACGATGAATGTACTACCATTATCCAAAACAAAGTACCACCAAAACTGGGAGATTCTGGAAGTTTCCTAATCCCATGTACTTTTCCTCACTCATACTCTTGCAGCGCCTTGGCCGATCTTGGCGCAAGTATCAATCTCATGCCATACTCTTTGTATGCTAAACTCTCTAAAAACCTTTTAAAACCCACAAAAATGAGCGTTCGACTCGCGGACCGTTCTTTCCAATACCCAATGGGGATAGCTGAGAACATGCTCATAGAAGTCGGAAAATTTGTTTTTCCTGTTGACTTTGTAATCTTAGAAATGGAAGAAGATAGCAAGGTACCCCTTATCATTGGTAGACCTTTCCTACACACAGCTGATGCTATAATTAAAGTAAAGCAAAAACAACTCAACCTTGGAGTTGGAGAAGATAGAATTTCTTTCTCTATCGACGAAGCTATGAAACACTCGTACTCTAATGACGATACTTGTTTTAGTGTCGATGTCGTTGAAGAAATCGTTGAAGCCGATTTTGACGATCTTCTTGACGAAGGATGCGAAATTTTGCATTGTCTCGAAGGAACTATAATCGAAGAAGATCCGTTTGCTGAATTTGATGCCTTCATAGCCGACCATACTGATGATGAACCAATCATAAAAATTGAAGAAGAAATCGAAACCCCATTTGAAACCATAACTTTCGAAACCGATTTCAAAGTTAAGAAATCTGTTGAAGAACCTCCTACAGATTTAGAACTTAAACCTCTTCCTGAACATCTGGAATATGCGTTTCTCCACGAAGAAAAATTACTCCCTGTAATTATCTCATCCCAACTTTCGGAAGAACACAAAGACGATCTAATTGACATTCTCAAGAAGCACAAACAAGCCTTTGCTTTGAAAACTTCTGACATTCCTGGCATATGTCCATCGTTCTGTAAATACAAAATCCAACTTTTGGATAACAACAAACCAATTATTGAAAAACAACGAAGATTAAATCCTAACATGAAGGATGTTGTTAAAAAAGAAATCCTTAAACTCTTAGACTCTGGAATAATCTACCCAATCGTCGATAGCCCATGGGTTAGTCCTATTCATTGTGTACCTAAAAAGGGAGGTATCACTGTAGTAACTAACGAAAACAACGAATTAGTACCAACACGAACCATCACCGGATGGCAAGTTTGTATTGATTATCAAAAACTAAATGATGCAACCGCGAAAGATCATTTCCCTTTACCCTTTATGGATCAAATGTTAGAAAGACTCGCAGAAAATGAATACTTTTGTTTCCTCGATGGTTTTTCTGGATACTTTCAAATCCCAATCGACCCTATGGATCAAGAGAAAACTACGTTTACTTGTCCATTTGGAACTTACGCTTATAGGCGCATGCCTTTTGGCCTATGCAATGCACCTGCTACTTTTCAGAGGTGTATGATTGCAATCTTTCACGATATGATTGAAGAATCAGTCGAAGTCTTCATGGATGATTTCTCCGTGTTTGGAAATTCTTTCGGCACATGTCTAAACAATCTCGATAAAATTTTAGCACGATGCGAAGAAGCAAACCTTGTGCTAAACTGGGAAAAATGTCACTTTATGGTTAAAGAAGGAATTGTACTTGGACGCAAAGTGTCTGGAGCTGGCCTTGAAGTTGACAAAGCAAAAATAGACGTAATCGCAAAACTCCCACCACCTACTAATGTTAGAGGCATTAGAAGTTTCTTAGGTCATGCCGGTTTTTACCGACGATTTATCAAAGACTTTACGAAAATCGAAAGATGTTTAACCCAACTTCTAGAAAAAGAAAGAACGTTCGATTTTACCGACGAATGTTTTTCAACATTCAAAATACTTAAAGAAAAACTTACATGTACACCCATTATTACAAGCCCTAATTGGAACCTTCCATTTGTGCTTATGTGCGATGCTAGTGAACATGCCCTTGGAGCCGTCCTTGGACAAAAAGATGGTAAACAATTTCATCCCATCTATTTTGCAAGTAGAACTCTTAACACAGCCCAACAAAATTATACAATTACGGAAAAAGAACTCATGGCTGTAGTTTACGCGTTTGACAAATTTCGTTCCTACCTCGCATTGTCAAAAAAGATAGTTTACACCGATCATTCAGCTTTGAAATACTTGTTCAAAAAGCAAGACGCCAAACCTCGTCTAATACGATGGATATTGCTTTTACAAGAATTTGATTTGAAAATTAAAGATAAAAAAGGAGCTGAAAATGTTGCTGCCGATCATTTATCTCGCATAGTGAATGATGATTCTAGCGATGATGTAATCAACGATTTTCCCGATGAGCATATAATGCAAGTAATTACTGTTGATCCCAAACTTAGATCGATTTAGCTTTGTGTTAACGAGATTAAATCAAGTTTAACACGTAGAGAAACTTTGTTGTATTGAACAAACTAAGTGTTATGCGGAATTTAACACTTAGAACAAAGAACAAAACAATGTAAACCAAACTTTCACGTGATTGATAATAACGAAGAATGATTACAATGAAAGTGTTATGAGATATGTGGAAGAGGTGTGTATGAGATGTCTTTTATGTCTAACCCTAAGGCCTCCTTTTATAGGTTTAAGGAGCCTTGTACAAAAAGCTAAGATAAACTATTTAGGAAGAGACATAAGATAAACATAACTTATTGACTAAATCTTTTTAAACATTAAGAATATATTCTGAATTCTTAAAAAGATTTAGTCAATAAGTTATGTTTATCTTATGTCTCTTCCTAAAATAGTTTATCTTAGCTTTTTGTACAAGGCTCCTTAAACCTATAAAAGGAGGCCTTAGGGTTAGACATAAAAGACATCTCATACACACCTCTTCCACATATCTCATAACACTTTCATTGTAATCATTCTGCGTTATTATCAATCAAGTGAAAGTTTGGTTTACATTGTTTTGTTCTTTGTTCTAAGTGTTGAATTCCGCATAACACTTAGTTTGTTCAATACAACAAAGTTTCTCTATGTGTTAAACTTTATTTAATCTCGTTAACACAAAGCTAAATCAATCTAAGTTTGGGATCAACAAGTGGTATTAGAGCTTGTTGAGAAACTTTGATTTGAAGAACGAGATCCAATACTGTGAGGTGAACCAGGCTAAGGAAGAAGGTGAAGAAGAATCTGATGATGTTTTTAGTCAAGGCCAAGTCTACTTCAAGTTCTAAGTCATCTTCGTCATCTGATAATGAGGTATGTGATGACTCTTCTTGTAGGTTAAATACTAAAAAGACTTAAAAAAGAGGTTTTAAGATTGTTAGGAGATGTGAGTAATGAGAGATGAAATTTATCTAATTATCAAGTGGCACTTGTTGAAACTGAAAAGACTGTGCCTGAGTATAAGAAAATGGAGTTTGACCTAAAAGATCAAATCAATATTTTAAAACATGATTTAAACTCTAGTATGGATATTAGAAACATCATGGAGAGAGTCAATGCTGAATTACAGGCTAAGTTAGATGAGGCTATAAAAATTAAGGATAATGTAGACCTTAAAATTTAGAGATTTGATAAAGCCTCACAAACCCTAGAAAAATGTGTTAGTGAACAAAGGGATTCTAGGGATATGTCTGGGATTGGGTTGAAAGAATATGTGGCTGTTCCACCACCTACTGGGAACTTCTATGGTGTCCATAGAAAGGATCTCTCTTGGGCTGGTATTCCAGAACTCCAAGAAGAGGAATTTATTCCTCCACCTAGAGTTCTCTCTCCAGTTGAGGAATATCAACAAAAGGTTATTGACCTAGAAGAGTGGAAGAAGGCCAACCCCACTTTGTTTGTTAAGGATGGGATGCTTAGTGAGAGTCCATATGTGCCTACACCCATTGAGAGTCCAGTAGTATCTACACCTATCACTATGACCAATCCCATCACTGGAAAAGCTGTTAATCTTGGCTCCCCAATTAAGAAACAACCTAGTGTTAAATACGCTGAAATGTATAGGAAACCTAGGTCGTTCAAAAGCCAAGCAAGTGTTAATGGGAAAGGGTTTTACCAGTCTAAGCCTAAGTTTGTGTCTAAAAAGGCTTGTTATACATGTGGGAGCTTTTCTCATTTGGCCTATAATTGTGTCAGTAGATACAATTCATTCACTGACAATAGGTCATCCAATGTCAACCATAGACCTTTAGTCCACACTAGACCACAAGCTACTAGACCAGCTCTTTTCTTCTCTAAGACTGCTAATACTCATGGTCAAAGACCCTTTCAAAAGACCAACACTTGGTCAAACAGACAGTATGTTCCTGTAGCAAACCCTAATTTGGGCGATGACAGGAAAAAATTCAACGCTGACAAGAGCAAATGCAGCGTTGACAGCTCCAAGTTTGGTATGAGACCTTATGTTAGACCATATAAACAAAGATACTTGGTTAGTAAGGGTCAACGGTCTAAAGCATCATCCCACTTAACTTGGAAACCTAAACAAGAGAAAAACTCTAATTTTAATGGTATTTCAATGACTTGCAATAGATTTAAATATCTTGAGAAGGTCATTAATAGTCTTATTGGAACAAATTGGGTGTTTAGGTCACAAAGGGATGAACAGGGATTTATGGTAAAGAATAAGACCACTCTAGTTGAACAACTAGACAGATCCAAGTTTGACAAGGCTTGGATCTCCAAAGAAAACTAATTTGTTTTCTTTTTGAGCAGCCTATCCAAAAGCAGGTTAATGATCAAGGATATTGGGATAGTGGATGCTCAAGGAACATGCATTGTTGGTCTTTCCACTAATATTATTTTTATCCACTAACATGTTATCTCTACCCATTGTCGTGGGAAAGGTATCCTCTGTTGGTGTGTTTTTGTGGTTTTTATTTAACTATGCAGGAAAATGGAGCTACATTTGGATGGATACAGAATTGCAAACTTTTATTTATGATGGTTGGAGTGTTTACATTCCTATCTTGAGATAAAATTTTGCTTCTTCACATATAATGATTTGTATGCTTCTATTAAGGGGAGGTAAACCTTTAGGTTTTTGGGTACTCTTAGAGTACTCTTGCACAATTCTAGATTGTGTCCACTGGTGAGTAAGTGTTAGGAATCATGAAGGCTTTTCTTTTTAAGAATTGTTGGAATTTCTATCTCTTGAGGCACTGTAGCATGCACGTAATTTATTTTTCATGCATGCTGCCAAGACTTATTGACCTAGAATTGGGTGTGGTCGTATGGGTGACTTGGGGTAGATATATATATTTTTGGGCTTACTTGGGGAGTTGCAAAGGTTTTATATGAGTTAACTTTCTCTTTGGGGCATTTGTGAACAAAGGACTCTAGAGTTCATGTGTGTCTATCATGCTTTTGAATGAGTGTATGCATGAACAGTGTTTGTCACTCTTGGTTATTAGAGACTAGTTAATTTCCTTAGTATTATTACCTTTGTTTATGTTCTAACGAAAGTTTTCCATTCTCAAGTTCATTTTATGCTATGACATCTTAGTTGGTGTGATTTTTAAACTTCTTTATAGTCCCAAAATGTTTCATCACCCTTTTATTTTTCAAATTTTTGGATATCTGGAAGCCTAATGATCATTGAGATGTTTTTCCTAGTGATTGACATCTAGTAGCAGCAGAGATCACTTTCATAAGGGTGTATAGTGTTATGGACATGGCTGAGACTATTGGCACTAGCTTTAATGCAGGTCAAGTCAGTCTTATCATCAGTAAGTCCATCCCCATGTCCTATGAATCAACATTGAGGATTCATTTCCCGAATGTGGATGAGGACAGTATGAAACCTTTGACATTAATGAAATTGACGAAAATCTATATTAGCTTGTAAAAGCATAATATAGAAATGGTACAAATTGTCAAGGATCACTGTTTGAACTGATAGACTTGTTGTTTTGGAAGCTAATGCAAGGAGGACGTTCTTGGTTCCTTCTTTGTATATTGATCTTGGAGAGGAATCTTAAAAGGGGAGGAGCAATCGAATTTGAGTGACAAAAGTAATAAAGAAAGCTCCAAAGACACTACAGGTACTGAAGATGATTAAGACCAAGTGAAGGCTGACTATACAAGGGATTTGAGTGATTGACTTTTCGAGATTTATTATTACTCAAATTCAGGGATAAGTATGTTTGTAAGAATCCTCTCTGTATGTTTTATTTTATTCAGAAACTTGATTACTAGAGTAGATATCAAGTTTAGGGGAGGATTGTTGGGAATAAAATTAGCTAAGTCACTGGAACGCTGACAAGAGGAAATTGGATGCTGACAAGAGTAAACGAGGCGCTGACGGATAAGACGTTGATAAGAATTATCAAGCGCTGACAAGAAGAATCTTAACACAAATACAAGGACTAAATCTGCCAATGATGAATTCTTCAAGCTGGTGGACAAAATATGAAGATAAGAATTCAGAATATATTCTTATTGTTTAAAAAGATTTAGTCAATAAGTTATGTTTATCTTATCTCTCTTCCTAAAATTGTTTATCTTAGCTTTTTGTACAAGGCTCCTTAAACCTATAAAAGGAGGCCTTAGGGTTAGACATAAAAGACATCTCATACACACCTCTTCCACATATCTCATAACACTTTCATTGTAATCATTCTTCGTTATTATCAATCAAGTGAAAGTTTGGTTTACATTGTTTTGTTCTTTGTTCTAAGTGTTAAATTCCGCATAACACTTAGTTTGTTCAATACAACAAAGTTTCTCTACGTGTTAAACTTGATTTAATCTCGTTAACACAAAGCTAAATCGATCTAAGTTTGGGATCAACAATTACTAGCAAAACACCATGGTTCGCAGACTTTGCAAACTATTTGGCTGTAGGTATTTTACGAAAGGGAATGACGCACCAACAAAAGAAAAGATTTTTCTCTGAACTAAAAAATACTTTTGGGACGATCCTTACTTATTTAGAATCTGTCCTGATGGAATAATCTGACGATGTATTTCCGGATTCGAATCTCGAAAAATTCTCGATGAATGTCACTACGGACCGACCGGAGGACATTACGCCGCGAACACCACCGCTAAAAAAGTGTTCCACATATCTCATAACACTTTCATTGTAATCATTCTTCGTTATTATCAATCAAGTGAAAGTTTGGTTTACATTGTTTTGTTCTTTGTTCTAAGTGTTAAATTCCGCATAACACTTAGTTTGTTCAATACAACAAAGTTTCTCTACGTGTTAAACTTGATTTAATCTCGTTAACACAAAGCTAAATCGATCTAAGTTTGGGATCAACAATTACTAGCAAAACACCATGGTTCGCTGAGTTTGCAAACTATTTGGCTGTAGGTATTTTACGAAAGGGAATGACGCACCAACAAAAGAAAAGATTTTTCTCTGAACTAAAAAATACTTTTGGGACGATCCTTACTTACTTAGAATCTGTCCTGATGGAATAATCTGACGATGTATTTCCGGATTCGAATCTCGAAAAATTCTCGATGAATGTCACTACGGACCGACCGGAGGACATTACGCCGCGAACACCACCCCTAAAAAAGTGTTCGACGCTGGCTTTTATTGGCCAACTATTATGCGTGAAGCTCATACCTTAGTACGACTATGCGAAGCATGTCAAAGACTGGAAATATTTCTAAAAGAGATGAAATGCCTCTAAATAATATCCAAGTCTGCGAAATCTTTGACGTGTGAGGTATCGACTTCATGGGACCATTTCCTAAATCTTACAAATGTGAATACATTTTAGTCGCCGTCAACTATGTATCGAAATGGGCCGAAGCTCAAGCTTTACAAACGAACGATGCCAAATGCTGTTATCACATTCTTAAAGAAATTATTCCGTCGTTTTGGAATGCCAAAAGCACTAATAAGCGATAGAGGCACTCATTTCTGTAACAAACTCATGGAAAAAGTTATGAAAAGATATGGAGTGAACCACCGATTTTCCACATCTTACCACCCTCAAACGAGTGGCCAAGTTGAAAACACTAATAGAGCTCTCAAACGTATACTTGAAAAGACTGTTCAAAACAACCCTGCTTGTTGGTCTAAAAAATTAGAAGATGCTCTATGGGCCTTTCGTACCGCATTCAAAACACCAACTCGAACCACACCGTACAAACTTTTGTATGGAAAGACAAGCCATCTGCCTGTAGAAATTGAACACCGTGCATATTGGGCACTTAAAAACTGCAACCCAGATCTTATTGCAGCCGATGAAAAACGTAACTTTCAACTTCATGAGTTAGATGAATTTCGACATCACGCTTATGAAAGTTCACGATTATATAAAGAACGAACCAAAGTTTGGCATGATCGTACATTACGACAAAGAAAAGAATTCAAAAAAGGAGACAAAGTACTTCTCTTTATCTCGAAATATAAATTCAAGCAACCTAAGCTTACTTCGAGATGGACTGGACCTTATCTAATAAAACACCAATATCCATCCGGATATGTTGAATTACACGGTCTAATTGATACCACCTTTATAGTCAATGGGAATAGACTTAAGCTCTATCATGAAGAAGAACACTATAATGAAATCGAAGGAGAAGAAATTCCTTTCTTCTTAAAATAGATCCGAGTAGCCGAGTCTGGCTGAAGACTCTAAAATTAGCGCTATTCGGAAGGCAATCCGTATTTTATCCCCACCTTTCAACTTAAGTGTGGAGGAGGACCTGTAAATAAATAAAACTTTCCTTGTATATATTGCATGTGTTTTGTTTTGTTTTGTAGCATGCATGAAAATAGCAAACTGGAGCTCTAAGCTAGATTCATCTCTCGAAGTCCCGCAATTTTCTACTAAGACCCGGGAAGTTCTCGTTTCCCTTTGCATTTTTCCTATTTTTAATATTTTTATCAGTTATTACCTCGAGGACGATATTCAACTTAAGTGTGGAGGAGGTGACAAATAGAAAAAATGAAATAATAAAAAAATATATAATAAAATTTCTCCACATGAAAATCTTTTTGAAAAACAATAAAAATATATATGTTTTGTAAATAAATAAAGTTTTTAGCAAAGCAAAAATCTCATTGATTGACATTATAATTTAGCACAAAATCCATTTCCTAAATATGTGAGAAAAACTTAGCCTTATATTTCTCTATTTTGTGTGAAAGCCGATAATCTAGTATGCTTCAGAATTTGTGCTTGATCATCATTTACTAAACCGCAGTGAGGTTAATTTATAGATATTTTCGAAAGGAAGCAAAATAAAATCACCCTTATATCATTTTAGTTAAGCTACACTGGCTTACTAAAATATGTGTCACTCATACGCATATGTTATATTATCCATTGTGCCAATATCCTTATATGTTATGCCTAACCACTTGTCAAGTTATAAAGTTTATGATGTACTCTCTTAAAAAAATGTATGAAAAAGAAAGAAAAAAAATATAGTCAAGTATTCAAGTATAGTTTGTTCTATAACTTTGACAAAGGCATACAGTTTTTGAACATACACCCACATCATTTATCACGTTTTGCTTCTTTAAAAATTTATCTGGTGCTCACGCCGCAACGGTTATGTTTATGTGTCTTGTATAAACCTGTTGTAGCTATCTATTTTATGACCGAGCTAATTGAGTGTTACCTTACATTTACCCTTTTGTGAGTGACACTTGCGTGAACTTAAAATCCAAACACTATCCATGTGAGGTGCTAAAGTTATTTTGTCATTTGCTTTTGCTATTCATAAAAATTAAATCGTTTTCCTATCATACTTCACAACACTTAAAAGCAATTTTTAAAATTGAAATTGTTTTCTCGCTTTGATTGCTTGAGGGAAAGCAATAGCTAAGTGTGGAGGAATTTGATAACGACCTAATTATACATATTCAACCTATCATTATAATGCCACTTTGTAGTATAAATAAGAGCTTCTGATACTTAATATTTTGTGTTTTATATGCATATGTAATGTATGAAAGAGCAAAGTGAAGATATACAAAGAAGGGGCCTCAATATGCAATAAAGTCAAAGTTATTAAAAGAAGATTCTGAATCGCCCAGAAGTGCGGCGCACAAAGTTATAAGTGTTGCGCACATTCACATCTCCAAAGTGCGGCGCACTTGAGGAGAAGTGCGGCACACATTTGACCCCAGACATCACTATAAATAGAGGCCATTTCCATCCATTTTTCACACACCTCTCTCTTTCGATACTCCATAGCTCGAGTATTTTAGTCCTTCTAGTAAATTTTCAGTATTATCCACTTTTGGGAGATACTTGTAACGAGAGTATTCCACTCTTCGATTCTTGGAGGAACGATACAATCGTGACACTTGTGTACTTGTTTATTCAATCCAATCTAAGTATGATGTTCTCTTACTCTTTTCCAATTGTTACTTTTATTACTATGTTAGGCTAAGCTATTTGTGACTATATGGGTATGTGAATATAATTAGTGATGATGCTACGATATGATTCTTTATAAATGATTTCAAGCTAATGATGTAGAACTATTTTACCTCCTAGTTCTACAAACCATATTTTATCTAAGTTGATTTGTTACGATAGTTTGGCGTTGAGAAACGCAAATTGTTATAATAAGTTTTCTAGAACTTGTCTATGGTCATGAATATTTGGTTGGAGAAATCCGCTTAGAAACTTGATAAAATATTGAACTTGTTGGCAATTGTTTTGAGCTTAATCGCTTAAATAAACATAAGTCTTGAATCAACCCAAGTAAATTGTGTAAACGCAGTTTTGACAAAAAAGGATTATCACACTTCACCTGCATAAACATATCTCGATCATTATTATCATCATCACGAACTTATACGAACTATCCCATATTAGTCATATTTGTTATTATTGATATTACTTCAACTATTTATTTCTTCAATTGTTATCTTGATTACCAAAACGAAACTAAGTCTCAGCGAACGATCTTGACTTACCACTACAAAGCTATATTATGAACGAAAGGGTATACTTGCCCGTGTTTGTCTTCTAGTCCCTTGTTTTGTCTAAATCTTGTAATATAAATTTAAGACTTGCAAACGAACATCACCCTTCTTAGGCTTTAGATTGCGGGTTTAAAGTCATCTTCCATGAGAATTTTATGAGTGCAGAAGTTAGGATCAATTCCGCGGATGTCGGAAATTTTCCAAGCAATTGCTTTCTTATGATTTTAGCACATCGATAAGTCGAGATTTTTCATCCTCTTTTAAGTCCTTAGCAATGATGACGGGTAACTTCTTATTGTCTTCTAGGAAAACGTATTCTTAATGACACGGTAAATCCTTAAGCTCTAAATCCGGAGGATTATCGATGGAAGGCTTAGTTAAATTAGGATCATCGTTTGTAACTTCCATAGGAGAAGGTGGAAAAATATGGTCCTCATTGAGAAGTTTCTCAATGGTACGAATGTCTTCTTTCCAATCGGAGGGAGAATCGTCATATTTTAAGTCCACATCCCCTAAACTTGCTTCAAATTCTTTCAAAAGAAAGTCACTTTCTCCAAATGGTGTCAATGATGGAGCAATAGAAGCTACGTTCTCAACATGCGGTAAAGGAGAAAGACCACTTTTACAAGCGTCTTTGAAATGTTCTTCACAAGCCTCATCAAGTAAGTCAATGAAATTAACGTTCTCGTGTTTATAAGATTGCTTAGAAAGTGTAAAACCCGTAAAAATAAGGTCATAATTTAATTCTATCTTCAATTATTTTGAAGTATTTTATAACTTTAAATATTATTATGTTTAACGGTTTAAGTTGAAACCGATATTAAATATTATATTTTAATATTTTGACGAGCAACGAGGACTACTAGTGATCGCGATACCGACGGATGCCAAAAATTTTATATCGTATAATATTTTGAAACTTATTTTTGTGTTGGTTGATGAACTCACAATTTACGGATTTAAATTTGGGCTTACGTGCATAATTTAGCGTCCTTTACGACTAAACCGGAAACCTTAGGATTACGTATTTACGTTTTTGAACTCCGTTTTTGATGAGACAATTTTTATTGGATTCGTTTTGTGACGTTGATTCATAATTTATAAAAATGTTTTTCGTGAAATGACCCGAGGGCACGCAAATCGAGAAAACTAGAATCGAGGAATACCCGTAAACTAGTGAGATGGGACAAAATACATTGTCCCACCCCAATAGCACTATGGGACGGCACCAACATGACACCACAACCATATGTGGCATCATGTTAGCTTCAAACTTACAAGTGTAAGTAAGCTTACTCTTTAAGCTTACAACTGTCCACTTCCTAGTTAAAACCATCAACTAACTCACACATACCATTTCCATACATGCAAAACAACCTCAAATCCTCTCAAAAACCTTCACCATTGCCGTCCACTTTTAAGCTACAAACACCCCTTTTGATCTTTTCTAGCCATAAAATACATGTTAACTAGCTCTATCATGGAGTTATCTTGAAGGCTTGATCATTTTGTGGCCATATTAACAACATTGGAGGTGATTTGCTTGTGTCCTAGGGCTGATTTCTCAACTATTGTTCTTGGTGTTTGATGATCTTGGAGTTACTTTTGGTGTTCATCAAGTTCTTGTCTTCCAAAAACAAGAAATACACTTGGTTGGTAAAGAAGATCATCCTCTCCATTTTCTCTTGTTATTTTTGTAAAGAACAAATGTATTTTCTTTATTATTGTATATGTATATGATGTATATATGATGATAAAAATGTTGTGTGGGGATCAAGTGTTGATAAATATGCTTAAAAAGGTTAATAACTATGAGAAATAAGGCTAAAATCATGCTTATTTAGTTGGCTGTATAAAAACAGTATGTAACTAAAACTTGAACTGATAAAATTGCATGGTATAATCCATTTACAGTAAGTACAAGATGTTATACACATGTGAGAGTTGGCCATGCAATGGAATCATTATAATGAGTGAGATATGATCAAAACAAAATAGGTGTGCTAATCTGAATAAGCTGTTTTGTAGGGACTGTTAAGCATAGATAAACTTAAAATGAGCAGTAGCTATATCTAAGTTAAATGTAGCACATAATATGAAGATCATGTCACCCAAAAATGAGCTTCTAATTCATTATAGAACTCTAGATATGATAAAAATGGTGAAGATGAAAATAAAAATCAGATTTTGAGAATTAATGTTTATTATTATTATATAAGCACTCAAATTTTATTGTATAAAATGTAAAATAAAAACCCACTAACTTATGAAACTTATTTATATAAATATGTAAAAGGTTAAATAAATGGTTAAATTATATAAATGGTAGTGGAATAATACTTATAAGTAATAAAAACTATAAACTTGATTTTTACGACTTTTTCGGCTATTACCGTAAAATTAACGTTTTTCGCCAATTAAAACTTAGACGATCAAACCCGTGTAATGTAAAGTTTTTAAAAGTCATATACTGATATATAAGTAACTAATACAAGTAAAATCCGATAAAACCCGAACTATAGGACATACGGACATTAACGAGCTAACTAAGCATATTGGACTAATAATTGGACTAAATAAGTTAAACACTTATAAAAAGAACTTATTGGGCTTAACCCATTTGGGCCCAACATGGAAAGTATAAATACTGATAATATAGGTATAAAATGGATTAAAACAAGTTAAAGAACTTATACTAAGCTTATTGGACTTAAAATAGGTAAGAAGGTAAAACTAGTAAACTAGTAAAAAGTTACCAAAACGTAAACACTAAAATGAGTAAACAAGGATATTTAAACCCACTTGATCATCATCATATGTACAAAATCATCATATGTATATTTTTTTTTTGATAAAAGTCATTGGACAAGAGTCTAAGACCGATTATTATTTATATAGGTTTCCGTGACCGAAGCACGCCCGTAGCCGATAATCCGCCTTTCATTATCAACGTGAGTCTATAGCCTCGCTTTATACTAGTTATTAAATGATTTTAAACCCGCGAGGGGGAATACATGTTTTATAAACTTAGAACACAAGATTTTTATGGTATGCTTTGTCCCTCTATGAATGGACCCGTGGTTGCCTTTAAATTGCATTAAGTGATTGCCTTTGTTAAAACCTCAATTATGGACCGTTAATTAACCTATGATGGGTTAACCGCTAGTACAATTAATAGATCTATGTGGGAAGCCGCCCCGGTTCAGTTTTTGTGGACTTGTCATAGAATCTTAGGCCCGACCTCCACACTGTTTGAGCATATTGTATTGAGAAGTCAGGTATACGGCAATGTACCAATAATCTGGAGGTAACCGACAATTAATAAATCTCTCGTCTTATTAGACTGATATGGGAGTGTCTAAGGGCTCGGTTCCATGAGCTTATTGCAATTTATGCTATATACAATTATCATTGTTGATGCAAATTATTATTTGATGCTTATAAGCATGCCACAAACTTATAATCTTTGCTTGTGTTCAAATTGATTACATAAACCTATAGATTCACTCGGCATTTTTGCTGATTGTTTTACTCAAATGTATTTCAGGTAATCAAGAAGTAGAAGCTTGGAGGTCACGGGGAATGAAGTTGTGCACTGCTTTTGTTGTTCAAACTCTTTGATTTATTTATCGTTCCATTTTTAAAACAAACCAATATGTTGTTTTAACTTATCTTTTGGTACCGATTACTTGGGACTACGCGACTCTGACAAATGTTTTAGGAACGATAAATCTAAAACGTCTCTTTTCGAGTCGTTCTTTATAAATTATGTGTTGTTATATCATTGTTTAGCACCCAAAGATGGATTCCGCTGCGTGTAAATTTGGGGGTGTTAAAGATTGGTACCAGAGCCATGAGTTATAGAGAACTGGGTCTTTTTCTAAAAACCTAAACTATAACAGCCGGTTTTATTTTTCAAAGAGTCGGTGCACATGATTTCGCGTGACTGCAGGTTCAAGCTACTTCTGGGATTACAACTTTAGTATACATTAATATGTATGCCTTATTGCTAAGTATTTCAAAATAAATACTATAATCCTTTATCGATATATATTTATGTCGTTAAACTTTTCGATAAAAGTTTATCATTTATTAATGTTAACTTAAATAAATATAATGAATTTTCAAGATCTTTCTATATATATTTTTGAATTTATTTTTGAAATATTTAAATTCCCTTTATTGCAAAATTTTTATATTATGACCTTACATAACTTCATCTACGCGCGTTACTTTCATTGTTTAACTCTTTGAGATATCTATATAGATATTCAAATCGTCTTTCGGCTATTTGTGATTGGACGTCTTTTAACGTAATCTCTAGACCATTGTGTAGCTCAATGTGTCCTTGGAATAGACTAACCGCTATTTATTGACATTTATATGTATCGACTTCAAAGTGTATTGTTCGCTTATATCTCGGTAACGTCATCGTCATTTTATAAATCATCGTCTAGATTATGGCGCTAGATTGGAATACGATTTTACATCTATAAACTTGTATTATCCTCTTTCATTAACCTTCTTGCTCTCGGAACGCAACCTATGAATGTTCCATTCTTTTCTTTTTATGTTTTGAGTTTTTGGACAATCGTGGCACCAAGGAGATTTGCCTACATTGCCCCTTGAAGATTAAATTATGAACGTCAATTACCGTTTTACTTCCTAAATTTCGTGTTGAATACCTTGAAGCATCTTGTGTCATTCATTATGCTATATCATTATTTGATGCTCATTATGAGATTTATTTTTCGTTGTTGTAAAATCCACAAGACATGTGTGTATATGTTTTGAGTCATTAGGAAGTGTCGGAAAAAAAAATACATTTTATGTAGAAACTGCAGGGGCAGTATAACAGGTCAAAACATAAAAGTAAAACCTGCGTTTTTTTAAATAAAACAGTCAAACCTGCACAGAACTTGCAGGGGTATTGGTCATTTTACATTGGGTTTCAGGTCTCGGGTAAAACTAGAAAGTCGTCTGAAACATCGTTTTGCATTAAAATGCTTTAGACTCCGAGTCTTGGAGATGTCGTTTATCGGGTCAATTAATCGGCTCATATTTAAAAGTTAAATCTGATAGAAAATTCCGAACATGAGTTTTAAATGTTTCTAAGCAGTTTTGAGTTCATTTGAGATCGTAAAATTTTAACGAATATTATTTTACAATTAACTAATACTAGCTGCATGTGAATGTTTAAAATAGAAACATTACAGGATTAGCAATTACCGGATTAATGGTGTAATTTAAAAACGAATAACATACTTTCTTAAAAGCATGTTGTGTCGAGTATCTTACATAGAATACACATATGGATTGATTTATTCTTTTTATATATATGACTCATTTGTCATTCGATGTTATTTTATTTTTATTTTCTTCTAACCGTCCACTGATTTGGGTTGAGTTTCGAAGTTTTGTCTTCACATTCTTCGTCGATATTTTTTTATCACGTGTCTCATGGCGTTTTCGTCTAAACCCTATAACCTTTTCAAACCTTAACAACTTGTAACCATTTCATTGATTGTTTTATGAGCTACTATTCGCCACTTTTTGCAAAACTTTGACTACTTTATACGTTGTCATAATGTCATATTATAAATAAATCTGATATTGTTTTACGATTATTTTCACCAATTGTTTTTACTTTGGTCTTATAAAATACTTTTTGTAACATTAAAAGTTGCTTATTGAGTATCTCACAAATTACTTGTAAACTATAAATTCATAAACTATTTTTAAATTCCATTTTACAAATGGCATGATTTATATAAACATAAGAAACATAATACTTTTCGACGAAATTGAGCACTGCATTGCTAGCCCTAAATTATACATGGCCTGATCACCTATGTCTAATTTAGAAGGAGCCATGCTAGGCTGAATAGTAGTCACCTTAAAAATCTTGATAATAAAGAACTTTTTACTTGTAATTATGATAAAGATAAATAAAATGAAATAAATTGAAAAGAAGTTTTGAAAACCTTTATATTTTATGCAAGTAGCACAATTTCTATGCATCCGCATATGTTTTCTTACCTTTTGTTAAACGAATTACGTGATTATAAGTACGTTTTTACTCGATGATTGCTTTCCCACTTGTTACTTCATTTTGTCTTATAACTGATTTCTTTTGACTATTCGTCTAATTACTGACTGTTGGTAAATGACTTGAAAGTCTCGATGTTTTATCCTTCCTTCTCGTCCAATCTTCTTTATGCGACTGGGTATATCTTTGGAGTGTCTCCGCACGTGAATAATGAAATATCATTAGAGTGATTTCCGTATATCCGGGATGACGTCCGTCACTCTCGTTTGTCTCGAACTCCACTCTTGTGAACCGTGCTTTGACTCATCTCTTTAAACACTAACATCGTTCATTTAATTTGTTTTAATTACAAGTGATCATTAGGAATTTTCTTTGATTAAATTTTTGTATGGATCTTATTTCCGATCATGTATCGACCACCGCTAAGTTAACGAGCTGAGATTGGTGAACCACCGACCGCACTAACAAAATTGACAAATTGTTTAATCTATTATTTCTTATCGTCTTACCATCAACGCCTTTATTTTATTATTCTCTTTAAGAATTCATACGACATTTGCTTCGTTCTCTTTTGTACCACTGATTTCGTATTAATTGTTGACTATTATTTTCATTCGTATTCGTTTGTTATCTTGTCACATTTCGAAACCCGAATATATCCCATGTTATTTTGAAATAATAAACACCTTTATGTATTTTTACAACATATTTTAAAATTTTATGGAATTTTTATACATTTTCCAATGATTTTCAATTATCGAAATAACCATTACAAGTAAAAGGTCAAATTTATACATCATATTTTGTATAACTAAAACTAATGTTTAAAAATAAAATTATGTTCTACCTTTTGAACTAATTGACTTATCATACTTTACTTTTAATGTAATGAAATTACCGGTTTAATTTATATTCCTAATAGTGATTTAATTTGGAAATTATATTTTCTAATTGTAACCATCAATATGAGTTTAATTAATAAATTCATGTCATTCTTTCAAAGTTTCTTAAGACAACCAAAATAAATTATGAAGCTATTTAACTTCTATTTTTAATATATCATCTCTATCAAGAAGGTACCTCAACTGAGTTTTAAGGTAATACCAAATCTGGGACGGATAATTGTGACAAATGTTATTTTAATGTTAATATTTAATTCATTCTTCGCTCTCATTTTTCTAGTATTGTGAATTATTATGTTTTACGGTTACGTGATTCGAGATCCCTCGTCGATCGTCAACCTTAAATCATTTCACCACATCTTGTCTGTTCATGCGTTTATTGAACTCATTTTTATCTCGTTCTGTTCCTCGTACTGAAGATCACTATTTTGTTCTGAGTTTGAAATGAATCTCGGGAAGCAGTGTATAAGAAGAAATGATAAGAGTCACCAGGATTTATGCGTGTACTTGTGGAATGATTGAGGACCGAATCTCTTAATGAATGGAGTTAATAAATTCGTTGCAACCTCGAGGAGTATGTTGAAGCCGACACCGCAAGTGGAAAGACTCAGGAGATCAAGTGGTTATTATCAAGGGTTCGTTCAAGGTTTTATCGATGATTAACGATGGAAATCTATACTTGATGTTATTGTTCGACCTTTTATTTTTATGTACTTATGTGGTATGTGATCTAGTCAAATGATCGTAAGTTGTGAGCACTTGAGACGGCATCATCCGATGACGTCCGATCATGTAGAACACATATTATGTAATATCTTTATGACTTTCAACGACGATGTTTATTGAGACTTTAATGCGCGTTGGCGAAAGTGAGGCGAGTTGAGCGCCGGGACTTCGCTCCCTTAAGGTGGTGAGGATGTAAAACCCGTAAAAATAAGGTCATAATTTAATTCTATTTTCAATTATTTTGAAGTATTTTATAACTTTAAATATTATTATGTTTAACGGTTTAAGTTGAAACCGATATTAAATATTATATTTTAATATTTTGACGAGCAACGAGGACTACTAGTGATCGCGATACCGACGGATGCCAAAAATTTTATATCGTATAATATTTTGAAACTTATTTTTGTGTTGGTTGATGAACTCACAATTTACGGATTTAAATTTAGGCTTACGTGCATAATTTAGCGTCCTTTACGACTAAACCGGAAACCTTAGGATTACGTATTTACGTTTTTGAACTCCGTTTTTGATGAGACAATTTTTATTGGATTCGTTTTGTGACGTTGATTCATAATTTATAAAAACCTTTTTCGTGAAATGAACCGAGGGCACGCAAATCGAGAAAACTAGAATCGAGGAATACCCGTAAACTAGTGAGATGGGACAAAATACATTGTCCCACCCCACTAGCACTATGGGATGGCACCAACATGACACCATAACCATATGTGGCATCATGTTAGCTACAAACTTACAAGTGTAAGTAAGCTTACTCTTTAAGCTTACAACTTTCCACTTCCTAGCTAAAACCATCAACTAACTCACACATACCATTTCCATACATGCAAAACAACCTCAAATCCTCTCAAAAACCTTCACCATTGCCGTCCACTTTTAAGCTACAAACACCCCTTTTGATCTTTTCTAGCCATAAAATACATGTTAACTAGCTCTATCATGGAGTTATCTTGAATCCTTGATCATTTGGTGGCCATATTAACAACATTGTAGGTGATTTGCTTGTGTCCTAGGGCTGATTTCTCAACTATTGTTCTTGGTGTTTGATGATCTTGGAGTTACTTTTTGTGTTCATCAAGTTCTTGTCTTCCAAAAACAAGAAATACACTTGGTTGGTAAAGAAGATCATCCTCTCCATTTTCTCTTGTTATTTTTGTAAAGAACAAATGTATTTTCTTTATTATTGTATATGTATATGATGTATATATGATGATAAAAATGTTGTGTGGGGATCAAGTGTTGATAAATATGCTTAAAAAGGTTAATAACTATGAGAAATAAGGTTAAAATCATGCTTATTTAGTTGGCTGTATAAAAACAGTATGTAACTAAAACTTGAACTGATAAACTTGCATGGTATAATCCATTTACAGTAAGTACAAGATGTTATACACATGTGAGAGTTGGCCATGCAATAGAATCATTATAATGAGTGATATATGATCAAAACAAAATAGGTGTGCTAATCTGAATAAGCTGTTTTGTAGGGACTGTTAAGCATAGATAAACTTAAAATGAGCAGTAGCTATAACTAAGTTAAATGTAGCACATAATATGAAGATCATGCCACCAAAAAATGAGCTTCTAATTCATTATAGAACTCTAGATATGATAAAAATGGTGAAGATGAAAATAAAAATCAGATTTTGAGAATTAATGTTTATTATTATTATATAAGCACTCAAATTTTATTGTATAAAATGTAAAATAAAAACCCACTAACTTATGAAACTTATTTATATAAATATGTAAAAGGTTAAATAAATGGGTAAATTATATAAATGGTAGTGGAATAATACTTATAAGTAATAAAAACTATAAACTTGATTTTTACGACTTTTTCGGCTATTACCGTAAAATTAACGTTTTTCGCCAATTAAAACTTAGACGATCAAACCCGTCTAATGTAAAGTTTTTAAAATTCATATACTGATATATAAGTAACTAATACAAGTAAAAACCAATAAAACCCGAACTCTAGGACATACGGACATTAACGAGCTAACTAAGCATATTGGACTAATAATTAGACTAAATAAGTTAAACACTTATAAAAAGAACTTACTGGGCTTAACCCATTTGGGCCCAACATGGAAAGTATAGATACTGATAATATAGGTATAAAATGGATTAAAACAAGTTAAATAACTTATACTAAGCTTATTGGACTTAAAATAGGTAAGAAGGTAAAACTAGTAAACTAGTAAAAAGTTACCAAAACGTAAACACTAAAATGAGTAAACAAGGATATTTAAACCCACTTGATCATCATCATATGTACAAAATCATCATATGTATATTGTTATTTTGATAAAAGTCATTGGACAAGAGTCTAAGACCGATTATTATTTATATAGGTTTCCGTGACCGAAGCACGCCCGTAGCCGATAATCCGCCTTTCATTATCAACGTGAGTCTATAGCCTCGCTTTATACTAGTTATTAAATGATTTTAAACCCGCGAGGGGGAATACATGTTTTATAAACTTAGAACACAAGATTTTTATGGTATGCTTTGCCCCTCTATGAATGGACCCGTGGTTGCCTTTAAATTGCATTAAGTGATTGCCTTTGTTAAAACCTCAATTATGGACCGTTAATTAACCTATGATGGGTTAACCGCTAGTACAATTAATAGATCTATGAGGGAAGCCGCCCCGGTTCAGTTTTTGTGGACTTGTCATAGAAGCTTAGGCCCGACCTCCACACTGTTTGAGCATATTGTATTGAGAAGTCAGGTATACGGCAATGTACCAATAATCTGGAGGTAACCAACAACTAATAAATCTCTCGTCTTATTAGACTGATATGGGAGTGTCTAAGGGCTCGGTTCCATGAGCTTATTGCAATTTATGCTATATACAATTATCATTGTTGATGCAAATTATTATTTGATGCTTATAAGCATGCCACAAACTTATAATCTTTGTTTGTGTTCAAATTGATTACATAAACCTATAGATTCACTCGGCATTTTTGCTGATTGTTTTACTCACATGTATTTCAGGTAATCAAGAAGTGGAAGCTTGGAGGTCACGGGGAATGAAGTTGTGCACTGCTTTTGTTGTTCAAACTCTTTGATTTATTTATCGTTCCATTTTTAAAACAAACCAATATGTTGTTTTAACTTATCTTTTGGTACCGATTACTTGGGACTACGCGACTCTGACAAATGTTTTAGGAACGATAAATCTAAAACGTCTCTTTTCGAGTCGTTCTTTATAAATTATGTGTTGTTGTATCATTGTTTAGCACCCAAAGATGGATTCCGCTGCGTATAAATTTGGGGGTGTTAAAGAAAGTTTACCCATGTTAAAGACGATTTTGTCGTCACCAAATCTCATGATTAATTCGCTTGCGGCTACATCAATAAGAGTGCGACCGGTACTCAAGAATGGACGTCCAACGATTAATGGAACACGGGGGTCCATCTCGTAGTCAATGACAACAAAATCCGCCGAAAAGGAGAATTTGTCGACACCGACGAAGACACCTTCGGCTATCCCCACCGGATAAGCAACCGTACGGTTAGCTAACTCCGATGTCATTCGTGTGGGGACTAGCTCGGGTAGAGATAATTGTTTCCATACGCTTAACGGCATTAAGTTGATACTTTCACCTAGATCGGCTAGGGCCATTTAATTCTCTACCCCGGGAAAATTGCAAGGAATGAGAAAGCGACCGGATCACCAAGTTTGGTTGGTAATTTCCTTAAGAGAACCGCGGACCAATTCTCATTAAGTTGGGTTTGAGCAATATCAAGAAGTTTTTCCTTATCACTTAGAAGATCTTTGAACAATTTAGCATATTTAGGCATGTGAGCGAGCGCCTCGGCAAAGGAGATGTTGAAATTCAATTGTTTAAACATTTTAAGAAAGTTTGAAACTTGAATATCATCCTTGTTCTTCAACTTCTCTTTCCTCAACCTTGAAGGATAAGGTATGTCGGGTTGAGAAGAAGGCTTTGGAATAGATTGGTCACTCACATCCTTTGGTGGTGGAGGGGTGGTGTTGGAAGGTGAAGGATTGTTGAAGGTTGCTCGTTATCCTTTGTCACAATCACCGGAGTAGGTTTAGGAATCTCGGGTTCCTTATAGCCTTTTCCACTTCGGGTGGTGATTGCTTTCATCTCCCCTTTTGGATTTGCAATGGTGTTACTCGGAAGAGAACCCGAAGCAGATGGTTGATTACTTTGGAAGAAACTAGCCATCATATCCCTTAAGTCATTCGTTTGATTGCTTAAAGAGTTTCGCATGTCATTCCTAAGCTCGGATTGAAGATCATTCCCTTATTTAGCCATGTCACCTTTCAAGTTAATAATTTGGCTTTGAAGATTTTTCACCAACACGTCATTAGTCCTCATGTAGGTTTCGATCTCTTGATTAAATGCCGTGGGTTGGTTAAAAGGTGGAGCTTGGTAAGCGGGTGGTTGATAGGTGGGTGGTTGGTAAACTTGATTACTACCTTGAGGTGGATATAGGTTTCTTTGGGTTTTATATTGATTAGGAGCTCGAGGTTGGCTTTGATTGTTATGATAGAGGTTGTTTTGGTTTTGAGGAGGAAAATCGGGTGGTGAGAGAAAATCGTTTGAACGATAACTTAGAAAATTGCGGTCACCTTGAGGACGTGCTTGAAAGCCTCCCATGGAAAAGTTATCGTTAGCCGCATACACATTTCCAGATTGTCATGAGTAGAAGGACAATCGGTGTATGAATGAGGACCGCCGCAAGTCTCACAAGAAAGTGCTACAGCTTTAACTTGTTGATAATGGTTCTTAGCCATGGTTAAGATATTTTTGTTCATGTCGGCTATTTGGCTGGTGAGTTTGATGAAATCGGGGTTTGAGGAAGTAGAAGAAACATTGAACCTCAGATTATTTCTTGAGGATGCGGATGAATCCCAATTTTTGTGATGAGTGGTCATGTTCTCGATTAGCTCTCTACACTCCTCGGGTCTTCTTTTCATAAACGTACCGCCGGCGACGGCATTAATCGTATCACGATCTCGAAAAGTTAAACCGTTGTAGAAAGTATCAATTAGAGTAACGGGGAGAATATTATGGTTAGGACAACGATCGATCAAGACATTATAACGTTCCCAAGAATCGAAAAGAGACTCATCGGGTTCTTGAGTGAAACCACTGATTTGATTCCTAAGACTAGTTACCATGGATGGTGGAAAGAAGCACGACAAAAATCGTTGAGTCATTTCGTCCTATGTATGAATTGAGTTTTTAGGAAGGCGATCAAACCATTTTTCGGCATGGTGGGATAAAGTGTGTGGAAAAAGATGAAGACAGAGAAAATCCATGGTAACACCGGGCAATTTCATGCTTTGAGTGACGGTTATGAATTTATCGAGGTGTTTGTTGGCATCATCATCCGGTAATCCACGAAATGGGCAAGCATTTTGAACTTGTTGGATTATGTGATGCTTCAACGAAAATTTGGGAGCCGTGATTTGCATCGGCGCAATCGGTCCTCCACGTCCATTCATTGTCGGTTGGCATAACTCCTCCATCGTACGAAGGTCGGGTTGAGGGTGATGGTTGTTATTATTCACAACGGGGTGTGGTGGATTGTTATTATTAAGCACCGGCCATATCTAGGTCTTTACGAGTCTCGGGCTCAAGATTAGACGAAGATCGAGTGCGCATACACTAAAAATGTAATACAATATTTTTGATTTTTTATCTTGTTTTTTATTATTTTGGATTTTTGAAAATTTTATATTTTTTTAAAATTTTTAATGCTATGAAAATAACGTTCCCAAGAGAACAGATCCCAAAATCCAATTTTTCTCACAAAAAACCGTTAATCATTACGAAAAGAGCCGGCAGCGGCGCCATTTTAATATGACAAGATTGGTTGTGTGTTCTTATTGAGTGTTGTTCGTACTCGATTCAATTCGAATTGATCACGGTTTAGGGTGGAATTGTCATTTTTGGTAACTAAAAGGGGGAGCTGTTGATTATCTATTTCTACTTGTAAAATAAAAGCTAAAATCATTAAGCATAAATATAAAAATAAAAGAGGAATATCTAACCTTGATAGCGTATCCGGAATGAACACTGCACAGTTGTTCTTGGTAAAAATAAAGAAAGGGTGATTATCTATTTTAATATAAAGTTGAAAACTTTAAAGATTATAAACTAAAAATTAAAACTTTGAAAATAAAATGACAAAAGATTAAAGCTTTATAAAAAGTAAATGTTGAAAATTAAAACTTTCATAAAAATTAAACTTGAAAATAACGAGGGCAAAACACTTTGAAAACAAATCTTAAGAAAAATTGGCGGGAAAAATTAAATTTAAAAACAAGTCGGAAAACTAAAACTTAATTAAATCCGGAATACCAAATACCAGACCTAATCCGGAATGCACAAGAATTACCTTATCCGGAATACACAAAAGTCCCACAATCCGGAATACAAGTTCACTAAATAATCCGGAATACAGATTTAATAAACAATCCGGAATAAGGTTTCAAACCTTATCCGGAATCTGAAATTCGAAGCTAATCCGAAATCAAGTTTGGCTGTTAATCCGGAATAATGTTTCTGAAGTTATCCGGAATAATGAAATAATGCTAATCCGGGATAAATAAAACTCTTATCCAGAATATGTAAAAAACTGAGCTAATCCAGAATAAACTACCCCTAATCCGGAATGTTTAGAACCTTTATCGAGAATACAATACTACACGCTATTCGGAATGTGAATTGATCACTATTCGGAATAATTTGCTTGTTACTATCCTGAATCACTAACTTTCTTATCCGGAATCTGATAATAACCTAATCCGGAATATTTGAAAATAACACAATCCGGAATAAGGTATGATGAACCTTATCCGAAATGTTTATATAAGCAATCTGAAATATTTAAATTGCTTGCTATTCGGAATGCTAGGATTTTAAGAACACGAATTAAGAAAAATTAAGCTAAAAACCAATAAGCACTTACCAAAAACTTAACCAAATCAAATTTTGGAAAAAGCTAATAAGCCACAATTTAAAAACTATGAAAACACCAAATAAACAAAATATTAAAAATCAACTTTTAAAAGATTTAAACTATAAAAACAACTTAATTAAAAATAAGCTAAACACTAATAAGCAATAAGCTCAATAAGCCAAAACATCAAACATACTAAATCAATAAGAACAATCTAATAAGCAAATAAATCAATCAATCAACAAGATTAAACCAACTACATGATTAATGAAACAAAACAATAGATTATGATTAAGAAAGGAAGAATGAGAATTAACTAAAAAGCTTTATTAAATTGAAGATTAAGATTCAAATTACAAGATTAAAAGATGAAAGATTAAACAAACATGAGAGAAAATTCTAGAGAGAGAAAGTAACACCTACTCCTAATTACCTTACTTTAAAACTAAAAATGAACTCCCTCCTCCTAATGAACTATTAGGAGACTATTTATAGGGGAAGGGGAGGATGTTGTTGCTTCCTTCTTTCTCTTGTCTTCTCGTCTTTTTAAATAACTCGTCTTTCTCGACTTTGTCTCGGGATTAGTCGAATGATAACATGAACTCGTCTTCTAATTTTCTTCTTTTAGTAGACTTGGTTCTTCGACTTCGTTAAACTTTCGTCTTTAGACTTTTTCTTCGATAAATCTTCAGAATAGGCCTTTGACTTCCGTTCTTCTTGCACTTTAGCTCTTTTGACTTCGTCTTTTGTCCTTTTCTTCGATAAAAGCCCGTGTTTTCTCCCTTTTTCATATTTTTTTCCTAAAACATAATAAAAAAACAAACCACGTATAATTCCTCCTTTTACAACATCAAATACACATTTTGGTCTCGTTTTTACTTGTAATTAAGTGGTAAAAGGATAAGTGTTTTCACACTTATTATTCAAGCTCCCATAGTAGTAGCTCCGATTCCCAAAGTTGCAGCTCAAGATAATGGAAATCAATCCGATGCATCTACAGTCACTACTGAACTGGATGCACCATCCCCCAATAATTCTCAGACTACACCCGAATCAACACCCCCACTCGTTCCTGATGATGTTGAAGTGGATTACAATGATCACGACTTGGAATTTGCTCACTTACAAGAGCTTCCATTCTTTGGTTTACCTATACCCGAAAACCCTAACGGTGCGTCTACCTCAGAGGAAGCTCTTGAAACCGTTTACTCCAGACCACCAGGATTGAAAATCACAACACAAAGTGGACAAAGGATCACCCAGAAATATTATTGGTAACATCGATCGACTAGTCTTAACACGCTATCAACTACAAGAGCACGCATTATATTGTTACTTTGATGCGTTTCTCTCCGAGAAGGAACCTAAAACTTGGCAACAAGCGATGACACAATCCTCATGGATTAAAGCCATGCAAGAGGAACTTAATGAATTCCAATGACTTAAAGTATGGGAATTAGTTCCTTTACCCGAAAATGTCAACATCCTTCCATTGTTGTGGGTATATAAGGTCAAACTCGATGAGATGGGTGGTGTTTTAAAGAACAAGGCTAGATTGGTTGCTCGAGGTTACAAACAAACATTGGGTATTGACTTTGATGAATCCTTTGCTCCTATTGTAAGATTGGATGCAATTAGACTATTCCTTGCTCATGCTGCTCACATGAACAAGATCGTCTACCAAATGGATGTTAAGACAGCATTTCTCAATGATGAATTATGGGAAGAAGTCTATGTTAGTCAGCGATTTGTCAACTCGGAGTATCCTAATCATGTGTACAAGCTTAAGAAGGTTCTTTATGGGTTGAAACAAGCTCCACGTACGTGGTACGATCTCCTATCGTCATATCTCATCTCCGAAGGCTTCTCCAAAGGCAAAGTGGACCCGACATTGTTCATTCTCAAGAAAGGCAACGACATGATACTGGTACAAATTTATGTTGACAATATAATATTTGCTGCCGCTACTCAAAAATTGTCTGACCATTTTGAGAAAATCATGTCCACACGTTTTAAGATGTCGATGATGGGAAAAATATCATTTTTCTTAGGGTTACAAATTTCTCAAAATCCCAGAGGCATCTTCATTAATCAATCCAAATATGCTCTTGAATCTTTGAAAAAGTATCATTTAGAAAACTGTGACCCCGTGGATACTCCAATGGTGGAGAGATCCAAGTTAGATGAGGTTAGGGATGGGATTGCTGTCGATCCTAAACTTTACCATGGAATGATCGACACCCTTCTCTATTTGACTTCTAGCAGGCCTGATTTATAATTTGATATATGCATGTGTGCCCGGTATCAGGCTCGGCCTACCGAAAAGCACTTACATGTTGTGAAAAGGATCTTTCGGTACTTCAAAGGAACACTTCATCGTGGTCTATGGTATCCGAAGGACTCCTCTATTGCACTAATATCTTATGCAGATGTGGATCATGCTGGGTGTCAAGATACTAGACGTAGCACATCTGGAAGTGTGCAACTTCTTGGAGATAGGTTGATTAGTTGGGCATCTAAAAGGCAGAAAAGCGCTGCAATATCTAGTACAGAGGCATAATACATTGCCATGTCCGGTTGTTGTGCTCAAGTTCTATGGATGAGATCACAATTGACTGACTACGATCTTGGATTCAACAAAATCCCGATGTACTATGACAACAAAAGCGCCATTGCCCTTTGCTGCAACTATGTTCAACACTCCAGAGCGAAGCATATTGACACACGCTACCATTTCATTAAAGAGCAAGTGGAAAATGGAGTGATCGAGTTATATTTTGTCAACACTGAGTATCAACTGGCTGATATGTTCACAAAGGCTTTAGATCGAGGACGTATCGAGTTTTTGATAGACAAGTTGGGCATGATATCATTCTCACCGACGACTCTTCAGGAGGTGGCAGAAGAATCTGCAGAATAGTGGTGGTAAGCTATTCTCGAGTATCCTTTTATCGTAATCATGTATATATTGTATATATTTACCAAAAAGAAAAATACAAAAATATAAAACCTACAAAAACCATAAAAAATATAAAATCAACAAAATCCAAAAATATTTTTTATTTTTAAAATGGGCATGTCTTTTAGTACGATAATATTTTCGGCCTTAGAAATGTCGATTATAATTGACACGGTGACATAAATAGAGTTCGTATAAAAGTTGTACATATTTTAAAACATGCCCACATGGCTTGTAGTTATTTCTGAGTGCAACCCGCTTTTCGCATTAAAGTCACGTATTTCTTTGGAAAACGTTGGCTCACAACGGGAATTAATTTTCTCGGGTATGGTTTATTTTAAAATCATACAAGGGATCAAGTTTACTTTATAACTTGGTCTAACACAAATCTGTGTACGCTTTAGTGCACTTATTTTGTTTAAATAAGAGAAATCTTATTGCCACTAGAATCGTTCTTATACAAACATTAAATGGAAAAAGTCTTCATCGATTTTGACTCTTTAAACAATGACTACAACTCTTTAAATAGAAAACGGGTTATTGTTTAAGGGGGAGAAAATATGTAAAACCCGCATACTTTTACCATAAGTAGTGCCTTTAAGATCGTACGTACAAGATTAGAACTTTCCTTTTTTAGCGCGTTACGTTCACGTATAAGAATTTTAAGTATTACGTACGTGTTAGAACACAATAATTATTCAAATAATTATTTTAATCACGAACATGCGATCATGAAATCATGAACGTAAATTAATCACGAACTGATATTACGTATGTATATATATTTATTACGAACACGAATGAATATATTAAGTCACGATCGATAATTAATTAAAACACGTAAAACACGAACACGAGAACACACTTATTAATTAGACACGGAAAATGATCGGGTTACCCCATGTGGGCCCCATATACCACGAAATTAGGAAGGAAAAGGGCTTAGCCCATCAATTTTTACTAAACAAGAAAAAGGAGAAATCTTGTGTCATTTTTACAAAACAAGAAAAATAACAAAAACCCTAAAAAGTTTCTTCTCCTTTCTTTTTGCTCCCTTTTTGGCCGCCACCTATAATCATCAAAAAGGGGTGTTCGGTTGATTTTTGATCTTGGAATTTGTGCAAGCCTCCGTGTGTGTTCATCCTTGATTGATCCACGCATTCGGTATAGCCTTTTTAACCTTTTTCTTTTATGTTTTGATATAATAAATCACATAAAATCATGATGTTCTTAAAAACTAATTAAAAACATTTATTAAAACATGTCTATGATTATGGGGTAAATCAAAACAAGGGTTTTTGGGGGTATTTGTTCTAGCCGACGCCTAACCGAACCCCTAAGGGGTCTCGGTTTGGTTTATTACCCACCACCGAGACCTCATGGTCTCGGTTTGGTGGTGTGGGTCCCACGGCAGCAACAAACAAGGGAGAACCCCAAAGTGGTTCGGGGTATGGTGTTGATTACAGGTCCGGTTCATGGTTTCTAGTCACGATCCGGTTCATTGATTATGTTAAGATTATGATTTTAATAGTTATATGTTAAAAATTAAATTAATAAAATATGACATGATTAATTTAATAAACATGACTTAGGTTATAATTTAATTATTAGATCA
This sequence comes from Glebionis coronaria, assembly GCA_025667525.1. NCBI lineage: Eukaryota > Viridiplantae > Streptophyta > Magnoliopsida > Asterales > Asteraceae > Glebionis > Glebionis coronaria. The sequence continues at coordinate 246,812,065 of CM046881.1, read as the reverse complement.
TGGATTTTTAACCTAAGTATTTACATTTTCTAGACTTTATAATTAATTAATTATTAAAAACCATGGTTATAATTAATTAATTAACATGACTTAGGTTATATTATTAATAGTTAATAATACATGTTTTAACCTAAGTATTTAACCTTATTTAATTAAAAACATGATATATTTAATTAAACACTTTTAACCTATAGTTTATTTAAATTACATGTAATAATTAATAAACTATACCTTATATCAATATGACTTAGAAAAATAATCAGAAAACACTTAAGCTTATATACTTAGCTTATTTAGCCAGCTTATATCTAATTATGGAAACTTTCTATTTTTAAAAACTTATTTAATTAAGGCAGCTAATCTATTTATGGAAACTTTCTATTTTTAGAAACTTATTTAATTAAGGCAACTAATCTATTTATGGAAACTTTCTATTTTTAGAAACTTATATATTTTAAGCAATAATTCTATTTTTGGAAACTTTCTATTTTTGGAAACTTTCTATTTTTGGAAACTTTCTATTTTTGGAAACTTCCTATTTTTGGAAACTTTCTATTTTTGGTAACTTTCTATTTTAGGAAACCTGCTATTTTTTTAGAAAGTTACTTATTATTACACAGTAAGTATAATAATACATGAAATACAAGTAATACTTTATCAGAATAGACAGAATATAAGATAAACACAGTTTAAAGCTTAAAACAGTAATACATGACATGAACGTATAAAATAAGCCAAGACATGACATAAAACCACTTACGTATTTAGTAATCAGATACTTATACACGTATGTATTTATGTAGCATTAGTGATACCGAGGTAGGACTCTCCTCAGTTCGTCTTCTTTGTTCACTAGACATAAGGTACGGATTCCCGTCCTTTCAGTATGGACATTCTTTCCTTATTAGGATTCCCTGTATGCAGCCAACTGTTTTCCCGTAGTATAAGTTTGTATGTTTGATTTGCTTATGTTTAATTTAGAATACCTATAGCCATATACATGCATGACCAGTTTCACCTAGTTATAGAGGTACCATAACCATAACACTAGAGGCACTGGTGTTATGACTTCCCCACAACGGAGTGATGGCTCGTGGCGTCCCTTTAGCTTTTGGTCATATTATTATATTTATCATGTGGGGCGTATGGGTGCATCCTAGTTACATGTTTTCAGCAGATTACTCAGTGTGAATGTGGTGTGTGCCTTGCATCCTTCACAAGGAGCTGATCCCTCCTACCCAAACCAGTATATTAAATTAGAGGCAGCCTCTCTAATTTGCATGATGAGGTCACCCCTCCAAGTATTCATGCACGGTGGATTTTCATGACCTATATTGGCTAATGGTAAAATACGTTAAACAGTTTTTATAAGATAAACATAAGGCTTTTCAAACTATAAAACCAGTTTTATGAACATGTTCCAGGTTTTCCAAGACTTATACATTTCCGCTGCTATTAAGTCTATATTATGTTTTAGTCATTTATACTATGTCTATATCCGTGCACTGAGCATTTTGCTCAGCCGTTACTTTCCTTTCCATGTCCCAAAACGGCAGGTACCCTAGGAAAGACCCGAGCATTTGGAGGACGTGCATAGGATGGAAGCTGCTAGAGACTTCTTTTCCTTTTTGCCTTCATATACTTATGCTTGTTTAGTCTTTCATTCATTTCTTTTGCTTTATTATGTTTTGGGCTTATGTTTGGGAACCGATGTTTGATTCCGGTTATACCTATGGTCATGTAATGTTTTAGACATTTATCCTTGTATGCTTTGATGACACGCCATAATTACGCGTGACATTCTATTATCAAAATGGGGTGTTACAATTATGGTATCAGAGCCAGGTTTCGACCTGTAGGCTCTAAAACTCGACCTGTGACTAGTGGGTAGTCACCAGGAGCTTGCTAAGCCAACGTTTTTTATTCCACGTATTGATGTTTTCAGCGCATTGTTGTTTTAACCATTATGTTTTCAGCACCTTGAGGTTTTAACCTTGATGTTTTCATCGATATTGTTTTACTAATATGGATGGACAACCGTCATTCATATTGAGTTATGTGTCATTGTTTCATGCATAATGTTCCTCGTGAACTGTGGCTATGTGGACGAACCCCAGTAGTTCATAATTAGTCACGTAAAAATTTTTCTGATAAGTTTTGACAGATGAGTTTCATTTATTTATGTTTCATGTATCATTGTTGCAGGAGTTATGACTAAGTAATGGTTGGTACATGACTGGCCCTATTTAGTCGCATGTGCTTTTATCGAAACTTTTAACTTTAGGACCGACCCATAAGCGTCCCCTCGCTATGTCTTATGTTTTTGGACCGACCCATAGGCGTCCCATCGCACATATAAAGGTTTTTATAAACTACATTACGCATTCATGCACTGTTTTTCATGCATAAAATTTTTCTCATGATTTACTGGCATAATTTTTTTTCATGTCCCCTCATAAGTTAATATGTTTTTATGTCAAGTATGTTTTCATACTGTCATGGTTAACTCCAGTTTCGTGCTGATTATGTTATACACTCCTTCATGATAGATGGTTTCATGTTTCTTCATGATAATTCCATCTTCATGTTGATTACGTCTTACGCCTCTTTTGTTATTTATGCTTTCATGCAAGGCATTGTTGGATTTCATTGATTCCTGCTTTCATGATAGTCATGGTTGGTTTTCACTGATCATACTGTCAGGCAAATCATCGTTGAGTTTTGTGTAACCACACTTTAACGTTTTTCGATACAACCAGAATGATGTCTATGCTAATACTGCCAGGTTATCTTGATGGTTTTCATAACCGTTTAACCGATATACTTTCCTTAAATCATGACAAATGATTGACCCCAATACCGATCATTTCATGGGCATTCCATGTGTAATCCATGTGCACTTCATGTACCGTATTCCATGTGTATTACACGTACCTAAATCCATGTGTATTTCACTTGCAATACTTCACGAGTATTCGCCAGTCGATTCTGAATCATCTCAGGCGTATTTTCAATTGCTGATATTCTACAAGATTGCTAATGCCGCTCATAACTTGGAGATGCTACTAAAGGTTGATGCTGCTGACGTTCGGAGACGTTACGAGATGCGGATGCTGTTCACAACCTGGAGATCCTACAAGACGAAGACAAAGGCGTCAGAGCAAAGCAATTGGACGTGAAGATGCTTCATCATCAGACGAGTTTCATCAATCATTGTCCCTAATTCTTAGTTACATGTCACACGTCATTCAGCTGTCATTTCAGCCATATGAGTGCAAACCGGTACCAGCCGGCCACTCAGCTGAATAGTTACATGAATCACGGTCATGAGAATGACCGTCATGGAACTGACAGACAGGATGATAGTAACCACTACTATGACAGAATTTGTTGGGAATACATTATAGCCAGTTTACTTGAGCGCTGACAAGAGTAAAACAAGCGTTGACAGGAGTAAAACAAACGCTGACAGATCAAGTGTTGACAAGAAGAAGTCAAGCGTTGATACATTGAAGACAATCACTGATGGAAGGATATGATCTACACGTTTTTTATATTCTAGATTAATTCTAGTAAAGATAGGAACAACAATGTATTTTCTATATTTATCTTTACCTAGAATAGTTGATACGTAGATTATTGTACAAGGCTTCTTATGTTTATAAAAGAAGACCTTTAGGTTAATGTTCAATATAAGTTTTCATACGTTAAACACTTTCATTGTAAGCAAGTTTGATATCATTAATCAAAGTGAAAGTTTGTTTACATCTTGTGTGTTCTTGTTTAAGTGTTAATTCCGCATAACACTTAGATTGTCATATACATATACAAAGGTTTCTCTAAGTGTATTACTTGATCTAATCTCGTATACATAAAGCTAAATCGATCTAAGTTTGGGATCAACAGAATTATCCTAGAAATCGCAACTGAGGCTCCGACCGCGGACGTGATCAGACATACAAAGGATCAGTAGTCCAACCGATCCGCCAAGTCTGGCATAATAACCTAATATTGTAGTTCTATTGTTTTACGTCTCGAGACACATGTCAAGACATCAGTCAAGACACATGTCTCACGTATACCTTCTGAAGACACATGTCAAGACACCAGTCAAGACATATGTCATGCTTATAGTTCCAAGACACGAGTCAAGACACATGACTGACGTCCAACTATGGAACATTTCTAAGAAATTCAGGGTACCCTCCAAGGGTATATCCATTTTGTTGTGCCATGTATTAATCAGGCCACAAGAATTTCAATACCATTACCGGTGCATCAGTGAGAACTGTCACGTTGTCGATGTCACTTTCATTTCTTTCACCATATTTCATATATTCATGACCATGAAGGAAGCCTTTCGTAATCCCACGTATACGAAGGTTTTCCTTCAGCTTAATGTTGAGATCCAAGCTGCTAACGCATTTCCTCGGACATACACGAGATGAATTTTATCCTAATTAAGGACTATGAACAGCACACCATGCTACAATTCATAATTATGTACAGTAATGTTCAGGCTCCTGAATACATTCAGCTTGATTTTCCATCAGGAAAATCTGTACAAATTATCTATGCTTACAAGCATGTGCGTTGTTAGCCATAGTCGCTAAATTTTTCTAGCTGTCAGTAAGACACGACTACTGAAGTCCTTTTACGCATAGCCAGTTGATTATTCCAAAATCTTCCCATACATTCCAGAAGAACTTACAAGGAGAAGGACGGTACCATGAGATTATGTGTCGACTACCGTCGACTTAAACAAATCACCATTCATGACCTTTTTTCTCCTCCACGTATTGACAACATGTCCAATCGACCTTATAGTGTTAATCACTTTTCCAAGATCAAACTCATGATCATGCTGCCAACAGTGACGAGTGAAAGAGCAGGACATGTCCATGACTGCTAGTCGTACACGACTCGGTCATGCTAGATTTATGCTTTTGAATTAGTCTCATCAATGCTCCAACGACATTATAAGAATGAGTTTCCATGAACTCATAGCAAATTCATCAGTGTTTTCATTGAGGATAACCTGATTTTCTTTAAGCCTAGAGAAGAACAGGAAGACCATGTCTGCACTATGTTGCAAATTCTATGACAAGAGAAATTTTACCCTTGAAATTTTTCCAGTATCAATTCTGTTTGATTACAGTGACACGCTGAATCACATGGGTTTCTATGGTTAATCTTACCATGACTCAGCTTATGCGTAAAGGAGAGAACCCTACACTACATTAGGTATTCTAGAAAATCCTACGCTAGGAGAAGTCTAGATTCAGAGACTCAGAGTTTCGCAAACTCCTATGTATCAAGTTCTACGAAGCAAGATACAGTTACGTTCATATCTAAGTACCTGCCATACCAACAGGTTAAGATAGGACACCAACAGACTGGGATGTTTTCATCATCTGAAATTGTAAATTGAAATGGGACAAGATCTCCACGGATTTTGGTTACCAGATTAACGCAAACTCAGAAGAAGCATGATGCTATCTGGGTTATTGCGAACAGTTTGATCAAGTCTACAGAATCCTTACATCCGCAAGGATTTCAGAACCAACATATTGATCGGACATGTTCCAGCCATGGCTCATCCGATCACTTGGCAATCCCTCAGTTATCAGGTCAGACAAATATTCATGGTAATGGGTCAACCGTAGGTGTGGCATGAGCGGTACTTCGTGGGATTAGGACATGCTCCTTTTGGACCACCACCTCGGGTTCTTCCTCAATTGCTTCCTTCGTAGGAGCAATTGGTTGAGGAGTCGGTTCCTTAAGTGTCTTACCACTACGTGTGGTAATCACTTTCATCTCACCCTTAGGGTTGGATACGGTGTTGCTAGGAAGACTACTCGAAGACGGTTTACACATTATTGCCTCAAACATAGACGAGATTTTATCTTCAAACACGGATTGCCTCTTCTCGGCTTTTATCATTTCTTGTTTTATCTCGTGTTGCCCTTGTTCCATTTTTTGTTGGTTTTGTTGCAACCTAGTGACATTTCCTTCCATTTTGTTGGTGTGGATTTTAAGTTCATTAGCTAACTCACTTTTCAACTCTTTCTTCAAGTCGTTCTTAAACTCGGATCTTAGGCTAATGATTTCTCTTTGAATATTGTCAAACCTAGCATCATTCCCACTAGCGTATACAACAAACTCACTTGGAAGATCTTTCAATGTTTGCAAACCTTTGTTGTTGTTTTGAAAATCATTTTGATTCTAGTTTGAAACTTGATTATTATCCCCTTGATTCCCATAGTTTCCCTTGTTGTAATTGTTTTTGAAACCAACTTGATTGTTGCGATAGTTGTTGTTAGCATTTTGATTTGAACCAAAACCCGGTGGAGTCAATTGATTAGAGCGGGAAACTTGAACGTTTTGGTTGTAATTTCCCGTGGCCGCGAAGGCACTCGAAGTGTTACCACCGTTGGTAATGCACTCGGAGAAATCATCACCTCCACCACAATACATGCAAGAAACCTCAACCGCTTTAGCCGTAGCGGGAGCACTTTGTTCACCAACTTTAAACTCAATCAAAAGTCCTTTTAGCTTATCAAAAATCTTATTTTCCAAGTTCGCCTCAATTTGGCAAGCATCGATGGTAGTAGGCAAAGAAGGTGAAGCCGAAGACGAAGCCTTACGAACACTAGACGTGCTACGAGGACTATACACCTTAGATCTATTTTCAATTATCACCAAAGCTTCCTCAACCGTTTTACACAAAAAATTACCACCCGCCGCGGCATTCAAATAATCCCTTTCATGATCATTAAGTCCATTGTAAAACGTGTCAATTTGATGCAAGTCGAAAAAACCGTGACGAGGACATTCATGTAACATTTCCTTAAACCTATTCCAAGCCGTTGAAAAACTTTCATTAAATTCTTGTGAAAACTTTGAAATCTCGTTTTTCAAGTGCGTAGTCTTAGAGGGCGGAAAAAATTGGTCCACAAACTTAGACACGAGATCCTTCCACGCCAATATAGAATTGGGTGGCTCTTTCTCTAACAGAATTTTAGCGGGCCCCGCTAAGGAATACGGAAAAAGCATCATCTTAATCGAGTCATTCGAGACATCCTTAAACTTGCAAGTGGCGGTAAGACGATTGAATTGGCGGATATGGTTGTGTGGATTGTCCTTCTCATCACCACGGAATTTGTTGTTTTGGATCATCGACAACAAACCTGTTTTCACCTCAAAATTCTCCGCAAGGATATCGGGAATCACAATAGCCTCTCCATAACCCTCGGTGGGTGCTTGAAGTAACTCCATCATAGTTCGATTCGCCATGGTTGGTGCTTCTCTTACAATGGGTTCGTCAATAGGAGACTCCTCACTAGAACGATTTGGAGTGGGAGTTTTGTTCTTTCGTTTACGTGCACGTCTTGCTTGATTACGAGTTAGCATAAACGTCACGTACAACGAGGGGACGAGCAAAGAAGATTCTTTTTGGTGTTTTGTATTTTTCAATTTTTTTGTGGTTTTTGATTGTATTAACCTTTCTGGAATTTGGTGAATGTATTAAGTAGACACAAATCTACAAATCTCCTCCTTAATCAAATCTCTTGATTAAAGAAGCCTCAAGGAATGAAAACGATCACGTGAAGTGAACGCCTTCGATGACTTTAGAACGTTGGTGGAACACCAAAACGTTCAAGAGGGTTTAATCAATGAAAACCAAGAAAATATATATGATACTTAGTAATACTTTGGGCGGCAAAACCCTCGATTAGCTCTCAAAATCAAATACTCACAAGCAAGCGGGGAAACGAGGCGGCGCGAAGCACTTAAGAGCCTTTTTCCTTAGGATATATTTTATAATATCCGCCTTATACCCACCTTATAGTTTGTATTTTTCAAGATTGAGCTTCACGAAAGTATTTATCTATTTTTGCCTTTTTCTTTGGTTTGAGATTCGAATACAATGATTGGGTAATGACCTCCCAAGTCAAGGTTGTGATTTCTCACGTATTTGGAGTACTTGTGAATTTATTGTTCTACGTATACACTATAGTAATAGTATTCACACAAAAACCGAAAACCGATAATACGTATTAGTTGAGTGCTACTAATACAATTACTATTTATGGTTAGTATATAAAAACAACAATGCCAAATAAAAACACAACACGCCTCCCCGGCAGCGGCGCCAAAATGATGTAGTGATTTTATTACTCTTTAGGAAAAGAGAGAAAATAGGGCAAGTAGTGAATACGACGATTTAGGAAAACCGTGTATTAATGACCCTAAAATGAGTTCGTTCTCAAGGAGGCTTAGTGTGTGTGTAATGAATTGATTATCTTTGTGATTATACTTTTGAGAAAGAAAAATAGAAATGAGATTAGAAGAGAATGACGGTTACGAAGACGGATTAAACTAAGTCGAAAAAGGCGTACAAGTAAAATCGTAAAAAGTACCAAAATTAAAATTTTAACCTAAAAATTCCTAAAAATTACCAAAAATCCCCAATAATATTCTAAGAGTTTATAAAAAATCAAAACTTGCCAAAACCTTTTAATTAATTAGATAATGACTTTTTAATGCTAATTAAAGCCCTAAAAATCACAATTAATTATTAAAAAGTCCCAAACAAGATTTTAAAGTTTGTAGACCTCAAAAATACCCTAATTAAGCTAAAAAGTATTTTTCAAAATTTTAAAACCACTAAAAACTATTTTTTAAACAATTAAAAACTATTAAAATCAATTAAAACTTAAATTAATTCTAGAAAATAATTAAAAGACTCTAAAAATATTTAGAAAGTTGCAAAAATCCTAATCAAGTATTTAGAACCTAAGAAAAATATAAAAACTTAGAAAATCAGACTTTTATATTTTAATAATAAAATAATATTAAAATAATATTAAAAATCCAAAAATCATAAAAAATTCTAAAAACTTGCAAACTAGCTTAATTTAACCTAAATAACTCAGAAATGAAAGTGAAATTACCTAAATACCCCTAATGGGCCTAGAAAATGGGCTAAACCCAAATCAGAACCTTATTGGGCCAAATTTGGGCCCAATAACAAAAAAGTGTTCAAAATAAGCCCAAAAAGCACAGGTTGACTCAAAATTTGATTTTAAACAACTTTTTCCAAAGGCCTAAAAGCTGAGAGTATGAAATAAGCTAGCTTATACCAAGCAGCTTATTCTTAATGGGCTTTTTGGCCCATTAATCTATAAGCCAATGCCATAAGCTAAAATTTGACACACAAGATTCTTTTGACCTAAATAAGACTTCTGCAAAAAGAAATTTGAAATAAGCCCAAGGAATAAGCCTGAAAATGCAATAAGCAATCTACAGAAAACGACAAAATAGTCGTTTTTGAGTTCTAGGCCACCCCAAGTGCTGATTCAAGTTTCTATAGCTTCTAAATGACTTAATTAAGCAAAATCAACAAAGAGTTTTCAAATAAGCTGACTCAATAAGCTAGAAAAAGCAAATAAGCACTTATGTAAAAGTCAAATAAGTTGGTTTTCTAGCAAAAAGTCAAAGTCAAAGTCCAATAAGCTCCAGTCTACTTAAATGGGTCAAATAATGAAGAACTATCACAAAAAATAAGTTGTTGCAAGTCTGGATAAGCTAGATTAGCTTATTGATAAGCTGAGTTCAAAATTACACTAGCAGGGGCTAGTTTTGGGTGTTGAGCAGTGGGAACTTTTCCCACTGCTTGACTTGTTTGACTTTTTGTCTTTAGTGACTTTTTTGGATATTCATATTACACAAAGGCACCCAAATGATCTTTGGATCAAAAGGAGTCAAGAACAATCAAAATATCACAATCACAAACACCCAATTGATACAGTTTAATCAATCAATCACCAGATATGATACATACATGAACACTTAAGCAGTTAAGCACTTATGAGCAGTTTCAGCACAAATCAGCCAGCCAAATTCAACCAAATGCATACACAAGCTATTATAAACTCAAATAAGCAAGTCTAAACAGGTTTCATGCAATGATTCAAAGAATTAAGCAAGATTCAAGCCAATGAATGTTACTGATGAACACTAACACATGCAGTTTTCTACTTTGCTGATGTATTTGACACTTAAGCCAGATTCAACACCTCAAATATTTCAAACATGTTACAATAACTTTGTTTAAACCACTTTTAGCCCTAAGCATGCATACACACTAAGTGTTCCCAAAATCCTAGGTCAAAACAGGCAGTGACAAAGTTTTTATAGCAGATTGTTTGATTCAAGGCTTCAAACCCAAAAACTTGCAGTAAAACACTCTCAACCAAGCATATATCAGATACCAAGCATAAACAACACAATCCAACAACACAATATCAAGTTACAATCACAAACAGGTAGACCCAAACACCCCTTAATCTTTTCAAAATCAATTTTTTCAAAGGCAAAGTGAGATTTAAGACTACCCAAGCATCAATTAACACAATAACAAGTAAGATTAACATATTCAAGAAGATTTAAGCCACAAAATTCACAAGAACTAAAGCAACACTCAAATATCACAAAAATCCAAAGTATTATCAGATTTTAGGATTAAGTGTGTGTACCTCATGGATGTACATCCAAACCCACGGATTTTGAGCTTATGTGCTAGCAAGAACAAGCACAAGCTTCCATAATAAATCCTGCTAAGAATCAACAAAGTTAGAAGCACAAGTATAAAAATCAGAAACCTGAAAAATCTTGATTAATGCAACCTTGTTACCCCACACTTGATTATCCCCAAGTTATAAGCCTCACCACACCTTAATCAACTCAATTAGGATGCTATGATCAGCCCTATAACCCAAGAATTCCAAGATAGAAACAAGAACTTAGCAAAATATCAAGAAAATGAGAAAATGTGCAAACTTTTGCACACTCCTCTTTTTAAAACAGGTTTTAAACTTCAAAATCAGTAAGCAATAAACATAAACAAGCAGAAATAAGATGGCACTTGGTCTTTCTTCAAAACACTTAACTCAAATTCATTAAACTGAAAAGGGATCTACAAGTGCTTGAACAAAGGAAAAACCAAAAGCAAAGAAAAAATGTGAGGTCCTAAGCCTTTATATAGGCATACATGTTGTCTAGGAAAGCTGAGAAAAACGTAACCCTAGCTACTGAAGTCCCATTTTTTCCCTTGTAGAATTTGAATTTCTTGGAGTCTTGTGAAGAATCTTTTGGCCTTTTGTTGAAGCTGTCAAAGGGAAAATGCATCCAAGGGTGTAGATGAAGCTTGAAAAGTAAGCCAAGTTCTTGAACGTTGGATTTGCTGGCCTGTTTTGTTTGGACGTGAAGAGTGGATCAGGGGAGGGTTGGCAATGTCACATGCATGAGAGTGATGGGGGTTTAGGGGTTGGGTTTTGATTAAGAGGCCATTAATCAAGATTCTGGAGGTTATTAGAGCTTAATTACAAATAATTAAGAAATCCCTAATTTTATCAAGAACATGAAGAACAGGTTGTTTGATCTTGTTTGGGATTTAAATATGTGTTTAGGCGGGAGTTAAACTTAATTAATAATTAAGTTTAAACCGGTGGTGAGTGGATTGGTGAGGTGGCAGAATGGAGAGAGGGGATTGGTGGAAATTGTGAGTGGGGTGAGGTGGCAGTGTATGATTGATTAAGGTTACTAGGTTGTCTGGCCAGCTCTGAACCTCCATCTTTTAGCATATTGGAGGACCCTTCTTCATAATTCTTCAAATCTTCAAGGTTTGATCTTGGGAAAGTCTTCATTAGGGCTTGGTCCATTGTGCGGCTTCGTTTCCCGTGTTTGTTTTTAAATGATTCTTGTGATCTTTTGTCATTTTCTCAATATCCGTACCTAAAATACACAAGAAACAAACACAAGCATATATATATGGGTATTTTGATGATATTTAATGCATTTTAAGCCCTATTTGGACGATGAGACTATGTATAAAAGCAGTCTCATCACTCCCCCATACTAAACCATTGCTGTGCCCTCACGCAATGCTAGAATAAAGTATCGTAGCATTTCCAAAATTCATTTTATTCACTTTATTGAACGATAAACTAGCTACACTACTACTATTTCTACTCTTACTTGTGTTTTAGACATAATGTATGATTTTCATCGCAAAATGGGATGTTTAGGTTCATAGAATAAGAACACGTGAATGCTTCGTTAGAAATAATTTCATCATCCTCGATTTTCACCCTAATTCCATGCCAAGCGTGCAACGAGATCATTGTCATTATAAGTTAGTAATGCTAACACTACTCATATGCCCTAATCACGTACTTATCCTCCCATTATTCCTAAGTTGTATCTCTTATATTTTATATTGTCTTGAATGTTTCACGAGGATACATTGTTTGACTTATGCGATAATAGAGATTTAGGTCTAAAAATAGAGTCCTAACGGTGTAATTAAGACCATCAAATCAATAACCCCTTCTACTAGACAACGATGTTAAAAAATTAAGTTGACAAGAAGAATCGATAAACACGGTTTTATAACGGTTTGAACATGAGACTTATTACCAAGACTTTTATACGCCCCCTAACGGAAGGGCCTTATTATCTTTGGTTTACCTCCATCTTTTATTCAACTTCGCCATGAAGCTTTTATTATGACTTCGGTCTTGCCTTGCCTTTTATTATCCACCTCATCGGTAGTTTTATTAGCCAAAGACGTATATCCTCACGCTAAGGCGAATTTTGGATCTTTAAAGCTTCGAAGATTAAGGCTTGATTCACTTTCAATTTTGCATAGATTTTTCGGCCTTGTGGGGCTTCAAATTGTTTGCTTGATTTAGGTGAGCACTTGAAATCTTATTATTGGGTGAAGCTTTTGATTATTCGGGTGCCAATACTTCAAAATCGTGACGCTGGTGATACCTTAATGTCTTCCCAATTTAATTACACGGAAGCTACTAGAAAAGACTAGAAACCCAACAATCCCAACTAAACCGCTAAGTCAATATTTATTAAGCAAAAAATATTTACATGCGAAGGGAGAATAAGCAAACAACGAGAACACATGAGTTTTTGAAAGAATACGAGTACTCTACGTTTAGCATAGTAACTTATAATTAACCCTATCATTTCTCGTCCTCATTTAAGAGACTTAGCCTAATGTGTAGTTAAGGAATCAAAGCTAAGTGCTCTACACGCACGGTCGAGTCAAAAATTACTCTTATTCTCGCCCTCGGAAAACCTACATTCGTGTCTTCAAACACTTATAAAATATGAGAAAAATTTAAAATTTGGCCATTTTTAGCCTTATTTTGCAACAAAACGATAAACAAAAAGATAAACTTTGGAAAGCGTGAAGGTTTGGCAAGGCAAGTATCTATTCACCCCCCATACTAAAGTTAAACATTGTCCTCAATGTTTCGAGTCTAGGGGTGCAAACACCCCCATACTAGAGACGTAGTCGAATGCATAATCTAGCATGGAAAGGGTGTAACCAATAAATTAATAGCCGTTTATGAAGTGTGCTAATAACCTAAGGTTAGAACATCAAAAGGATATATCATGGATATTGAGAAAGTCTTCAAAGCAAACGATCGAGTGCTCCCATAAACGAACACGAGAGGCTCCAATCGTGAAGATCATGATCATCTAAAGTCCATAATTCACAAACAACCACAGAACAAAGGTTGGAAGGGCACAAATCCCCACACGTTAACTACATTAGAAAGCGATAATATGCACATAGGATAAGCATGGGACTCCCCCACGAGGCACCTCGTTTTTGATTACCGAGTCATGAGCTCGACTCGATCCCCTCAATACTAATTATCATTGGGGAAGGTGACTTGGTCGAGGTAGTTCAAGGATGGAACTTCCCCGCCAAAGTAGTGCTTCAACCTATGTCCATTCACCTTGAAGTTAGGACCATCATCTTGAGCTAGCTCGATGGTCCCATACGGAAACACTTGAGTCACGGTGAATGGACCGGACCAACGGGATTTCAACTTACCGGAAAAGATTTTCAAGCGAGAATTAAAAAGCAAAACTTGACCCCCAATGTTAAAAACCCGGTTTTTAATCTTAGAATCATGCAACTTTTTAGTTTTTTATTTATAAATCAATGAATTTTCATAAGCAATGTCCCTCAATTCATCTAATTCATTCAATTGCATTTTCCGGTGTTTTCCCGCGGTCTCCATATCATCATTACAATGCTTTAGGGCCCAATAAGCCTTGTGTTCTAATTCGATAGGAAAATGACAATTCTTTCCATACACAAGCTTATAGGGAGTGCACCCAATTGGTGTCTTATAAGCGGTCCTAAAGGCCCATAAAGCATCATCCAACTTATCCGACCACAATTGTCGGTTTTCCCCAACGGATCTCTCCAAGATCCTCTTCAACGCTCGGTTTGAAACCTCGACTTGCCCACTCGTTTGTGGGTGATAATCCGTAGAAAGCCGATGTGTAACCCCATATTTCCTTAGGACCCTTTCGAATTAGTCGTTACAAAAATGGGTTCCACGATCGCTTATGATCGCACGAGGGGTTCCAAACCGAGAAAACAAGCTTTTCAAAAACTTGACTACCACACGAGCATCATTGGTGGGCAAAGCCTTAGCTTCCACCCACTTAGATAGGTAGTCAACCGCAACGAGAATGTACTTATTACCACGAGATGATGGGAACGGCCCCATAAAGTCTATACCCCAAACGTCAAAGATCTCACATACTTGGATGATATTTTGTGGCATTTCATCTTTTTGTGAGGCTTTTCCTTGTCGTTGGCATGAATCACACGACTTCACAAGATCTTGTGCATCTCGGTAAATAGTAGGCCAAAATAAGCCGGCATCAAACACCTTCTTAGCCGTGAGATTAGCACCGTGGTGACCACCCGTGGGTCCCTCATGGCAAGCTCTAAGGATGTTAGAAGCTTCGGTGCCAAATACACAACATCGAATGATTTGATCCGCACAAGTTCGAAACAAGTAAGGGTCGTTCCAAAAGTAGAACTTGACGTCACGAAAGAATTTTCGTTTTTCTTGAGTCGTCATACCCTTAATGATGAAGTTACCCGCATGGTAATTTGCAAAATCCGCAAACCATAGGGTGGATGAATCAAGCTTAGAATTCACTACACCAAGTGTCTCGAGCGGAAATGTTTCGGTGATTTCCTTGGGCTCGTAAACACTTTGGTGAGGATCTTCCAAACGAGAAAGATGATCGGCTGCTAGATTCTCGGCTCCTTTTTTGTCAACGATGGTGTGATCAAATTCTTGAAGGAGGAGAATCCAACGAAGTAATCTAGGCTTAGCATCTTGCTTTGCCATGAGATACTTGATAGTCGAATGATCCGTATACACGATGCATTTAGCTAAGACGAGATAAGGTCGAAATTTCTCAAATGCATACACCACGGCAAGGAATTCCTTCTCCGTTGTAGTGTATTTTAGTTGAGCCTCGGTCATCGTCTTGCTAGCATAGTGAATAGGCAAGAAGTGCTTATCATGACGTTGCCCCAAAACGGCCCCAATAGCGTAATCACTAGCATCACACATGAGCTCAAAGGGAAGGTTCCAATTGGGAGCAACAAGAATGGGAGCTTCGGTAAGTTTCCTCTTAAGGATCTCAAAGGCTCGTACACAATCTTCGTCAAAGACAAAACGTGCCTCTTTTTCAAGAAGATGTGTAATGGGTCGAGAGATCTTTGAAAAATCCTTGATGAATCGACGATAAAAGCCCGCGTGTCCTAGGAAACTCCTAACTCCCTTAACGGTTTTGGGATGAGGTAATTTGGAGATGACGTCTACCTTAGCTTGATCTACCTCAATCCTCGCTTTCGAGACCTTGTGCCCTAAGACGATTCCACTCTTAACCATAAAATGACACTTTTCCCAATTGAGCACAAGGTTGGTTTCCTCACAACGTTTTAACATTCTCTCAAGGTTCGACAAACACGAAGTGAACGAATTACCAAACACGGAAAAGTCATCCATGAAGACTTCCATCGTCTTCTCGATCATGTCATGAAAAATAGCCATCATGCACCTTTGAAAGGTTCCCGGTGCATTGCAAAGTCCGAATGGCATTCTACGATAGGAAAACGTTCCATATGGACACGTAAACGTAGTTTTTTCTTGATCACGAGGATCGATGGGAATTTGGAAGTAACCGGAAAAACCATCTAAAAAGCAATAGAAATCGTTTCCCGCAAGACGCTCCAACATTTGGTCCATGAAGGGCAAGGGAAAATGGTCTTTTCGAGTGGCTTCATTCAACTTTCGATAGTTAATGCACACTCTCCATCCGGTCACGAGTCTAGTGGGAATCAACTCGTTGGCATCGTTTGGCACAACGGTCATCCCTCCCTTTTTAGGGACACAATGAATAGGACTCACCCAAGGGCTATCGGAAATAGGGTAAATCATTCCCGCGTCAAGGAGTTTAAGGACCTCCTTTTTAATGACGTCGTGAATTTCGGGGTTCACCCTCCTTTGACTTTGGATTGCGGGCTTGTAATCCTCCTCCATTAAGATTTTGTGGGTACAAAACTTGGGATCGATTCCCTTAATGTCGGATAACTTCCACGCATTTTCCCCCTTGTGGTCCTTTAGAACATCGACAAGTGCGGTTTTTTCATCATTCGAAAGTTCCTTCGCAATAATAACCGGCAACCTGTCGTCCTCCTCCAAATAGACATATTCGAGATGAGGAGGTAAATCTTTCAACTCAAGGATAGGTGGTTCCTCAAGTGAAGATTTGGGCTCGATACTCATAACCTCCTCGGGTGGAGGAAATGGGAAATCGTTAAGAAAATCCTTGATAATCGAGAAGTCCTCATCGTTGTCGAGGTCTTCGTTACAAGTACGCGGAACATCGAATTCTTCCAACGTAAAACCACCACCTTCAAATGGAGTGAAGGTTGGTGTCGAATTATCAAGAATTGGATCTAACATAGTGGGATTGCCACTAGTTTCTTCATCACCAAAACCTAGAACTTCTTGTGAAAATTCCTCGCAAACCACGTCAATCGTATCAACGAGGTTTATGGTTGCAACGGAATAAACATGAGAAATTTGAGAGTTTTGAGTTGCGTTTATAACAAGTTCCTCGTCGTTGAAACGTAAGGTGATCTTTCTAGCATGAACATCGATCAAAGCCATAGACGTATCTAAAAACGAACGACCTAAAATGAGAGGAACTTGAGGATCCGTGGGGATATCAACAACGATAAAGTCTACGGGATAGTAGAACTTCCCCACTTTCACAAAAACGTCTTCCGCAAAACCACATGCGGGAATCGTGGAATGGTCGGCCAACTCGATAGACATTAGTGAAGGAGTAAGATTAGGAAGATTGAGCGACTTGAAGATTGCAAGTGGCATCAAGTTAATGCTAGCACCAAGATCGGCCAAGGCGAAGCATTCCTCCATATCTTGGATTGCACAAGGAATCAAGAATTTACCGGGATCACCGACTTTTTGAGGTATGCGATTAAGATAAACCGACGAACAACTAGACAATTGGTGCAATTTCTCCTTGTTGTTCAACATACTCTTAAAGTTAGCGGCAAATCGAGGCATCATGACCAAAGCATCGGCGAAACTCACATTAAGGTGCAAATCACGAAACATTTTCATAAAAAGCTCAAATCGGTAATTGTCGCGCTCTTGACGTTTCTCCTTCCTAAGTCTCGATGGATAGGGCAAAGGTGGTGTGGGTTGAGGCATAGTAGGCATAGCCTTTGGAATCTCGGGTTCCAATGATGGTAATGGGTCAACCGTAGGTGTGGCATGAGCGGTACTTCGTGGGATTGGGACATGCTCCTTTTGGACCACCATCTCGGGTTCTTCCTCAATTGCTTCCTACGTAGGAGCAATTGGTTGAGGAGTCGGTTCCTTAAGTGTCTTACCACTACGTGTGGTAATCACTTTCATCTCACCCTTAGGGTTGGATACGGTGTTGCTAGGAAGACTACTCGAAGACGGTTTACACATTATTTCCTCAAACATAGACGAGATTTTATCTTCAAACACGGATTGCCTCTTCTCGGCTTTTATCATTTCTTGTTTAATCTCGTGTTGCCCTTGTTCCATTTTTTGTTGGTTTTGTTGCAACCTAGTGACATTTCCTTCCATTTTGTTGGTGTGGATTTTAAGTTCATTAGCTAACTCATTTTTCAACTCTTTCTTCAAGTCGTTCTTAAACTCGGATCTTAGGCGAATGATTTCTCTTTGAATATTGTCAAACCTAGCATCATTCCCACTAGCGTATTCAACAAACTCACTTGGAAGATCTTTCAATGTTTGCAAACCTTTGTTGTTGTTTTGAAAATCATTTTGATTCTTGTTTGAAACTTGATTATTAGCCCCTTGATTCCCATAGTTTCCCTTGTTGTAATTGTTTTTGAAACCAACTTGATTGTTGCGATAGTTGTTGTTAGCATTTTGATTTGAACCAAAACCCGGTGGAGTCAATTGATTAGAGCGGGAAACTTGACCGTTTTGGTTGTAATTTCCCGTGGCCGCGAAGGCACTCGAAGTGTTACCACCGTTGGTAATGCACTCGGAGAAATCATGACCTCCAACACAATACATGCAAGAGACCTCAACCGCTTTAGCCGTAGCGGGAACACTTTGTTCACCAACTTTAAACTCAATCAAAAGTCCTTTTATCTTATCAAAAATCTTATTTTCCAAGTTCGCCTCAATTTGGCAAGCAACGATGGTAGTAGACAAAGAAGGTGAAGTCGAAGACGAAGCCTTACGAACACTAGACGTGCTACGAGGACTATACACCTTAGATCTATTATCAATTATCACCAAAGCTTCCTCAACCGTTTTACACAAAAAATTACCACCCGCGGCGGCATTCAAATAATCCCTTTCATGATCATTAAGTCCATTGTAAAACGTATCAATTTGATGCAAGTTGGAAAAACCGTGATGAGGACATTCATGTAACATTTCCTTAAACCTATTCCAAGCCGTTGAAAAACTTTCATTAAATTCTTGTGAAAACTTTGAAATCTCGTTTTTCAAGTGCGTAGTCTTAGAGGGCGGAAAAAATTGGTTCACAAACTTAGACACGAGATCCTTCCACGTCAATATAGAATTGGGTGGCTCTTTCTCTAACCAAATTTTAGCGGGCCCCGCTAAGGAATACAGAAAAAGCATCATCTTAATCGAGTCATTCGAGACATCCTTAAACTTGCAAGTAACGGTAAGACGATTGAATTGGCGGATATGGTTGTGTGGATTGTCCTTCTCATCACCACGGAATTTGTTGTTTTGGATCATCGACAACAAACCCGTTTTCACCTCAAAATTCTCCGCAAGGATAGCGGGAATCACAATAGCCTCTCCATAACCCTCGGTGGGTGCTTGAAGTAACTCCATCATAGTTCGATTCGCCATGGTTGGTGCTTCTCTTACAATGGGTTCGTCAATAGGAGACTCCTCACTAGAATGATTTGGAGTAGGAGTTTTGTTCTTTCGTTTACGTGCACGTCTTGCTTGATTACGAGTTAGCATAAACGTCACGTATAACGAGGGGACGAGCAAAGAAGATTCTTTTTGGTGTTTTGTATTTTTCAATTTTTTGTGGTTTTTGATTGTATTAACCTTTTTGGAATTTGGTGAATGTAATAAGTAGACACAAATCTACAAATCTCCTCCTTAATCAAATCTCTTGATTAAAGAAGCCTCAAGGAATGAAAACGATCACGTGAAGTGAACGCCTTCGATGACTTTAGAACGTTGGTGGAACACCAAAACGTTCAAGAGGGTTTAATCAATGAAAACCAAGAAAATATATATGATACTTAGTAATACTTTGGGCGGCAAAACCCTCTATTAGCTCTCAAAATCAAATACTCACAAGCAAGCGGGGAAACAAGGCGGCGCGAAGCACTTACGAGCCTTTTTTCCTTAGGATATATTTTATAATATCCGCCTTATACCCACCTTATAGTTTGTATTTTTCAAGATTGAGCTTCACGAAAGTATTTATCTATCTATTTTTGCCTTTTTCTTTGGTTTGAGATTCGAATACAATGATTGGGTAATGACCTCCCAAGTCAAGGTTGTGATTTCTCATGTATTTGGAGTACTTGTGAATTTATTGTTCTACGTATACACTATAGTAATAATATTCACACAAAAACCGAAAACCGATAATACGTATTAGTAGAGTGCTACTAATACAATTACTATTTATGGTTAGTATATAAAAACAACAATGCCAAATCAAAACACAACACGCCTCCCCGGCAGCGGCGCCAAAATGATGTAGTGATTTTACTACTCTTTAGGAAAAGAGAGCAAATAGGGCAAGTAGTGAATACGACGATTTAGGAAAACCGTGTATTAATGACCCTAAAATGAGTTCGTTCTCAAGGAGGCTTAGTGTGTGTGTAATGAATTGATTATCTTTGTGACTATACTTTTGAGAAAGAAAAATAGAAATGAGATTAGAAGAGAATGACGGTTACGAAGACGGATTAAACTAAGTCGAAAAAGGCGTACAAGTAAAATCGTAAAAAGTACCAAAATTAAAATTTTAACCTAAAAATTCCTAAAAATTACCAAAAATCCCCAATAATATTCTAAGAGTTTACAAAAAATCAAAACTTGCCAAAACCTTTTAATTAATTAGATAATGACTTTTTAATGCTAATTAAAGACCTAAAAATCACAATTAATTATTAAAAAGTCTCAAACAAGATTTTAAAGTTTGTAAACCTCAAAAATACCCTAATTAAGCTAAAAAGTATTTTTCAAAATTTTAAAAGCACTAAAAACTATTTTTTAAACAATTAAAAACTATTAAAATCAATTAAAATTAATTCTAGAAAATAATTAAAAGACTCTAAAAATATTTGGAAAGTTGCAAAAATCCTAATTAAGTGTTTAGAACCTAAGAAAAATATAAAAACTTAGAAAATCAGACTTTTAATTTTTAATATTAAAATAATATTAAAATAATATTAAAAATCCAAAAATCATAAAAAATTCTAAAAACTTGCAAACTAGCTTAATTTAACCTATATAACTCAGTAATGAACGTGAAATTACCTAAATACCCCTAATGGGCCTAGAAAATGGGCTAAACCCAAATTAGAACCTTATTGGGCCAAATTTGGGCCCAATAACAAAAAAGTGTTCAAAATAAGCCCAAAAAGCACAGGCTGACTCAAAATTTGATTTTAAACAACTTTTTCCAAAGGCCCAAAAGCTGAAAGTGTGAAATAAGCTAGTTTATACCAAGCAGCTTATTCTTAATGGGCTTTTTGGCCCATTAAGCTATAAGCCAATGCCATAAGCTAAAATTTGACACACAAGATTCTTTTGACCTAAATAAGACTTCTGCAAAAAGAAATTTGAAATAAGCCCAAGGAATAAGCCTGAAAATGCAATAAGCAATCTACAGAAAACGACAAAATAGTCGTTTTTGAGTTCTAGGCCACCCCAAGTGCTGATTCAAGTTTCTATAGCTTCTAAATGACTTAATTAAGCAAAATCAACAAAGAGTTATCAAATAAGCTGGAAAAAGCAAATAAGCACTTATGTAAAAGTCAAATAAGTTGGTTTTCTAGCAAAAAGTCAAAGTCAAAGTCCAATATGCTCCAATATACTTAAATGGGTCAAATAATGAAGACCTATCACAAAAAATAAGTTGTTGCAAGTCTGGATAAGCTAGAATAGCTTATTGATAAGCTAAGTTCAAAATTACACTAGCAGGGGCTAGTTTTGGGTGTTGAGCAGTGGAAACTTTTCCCACTGCTTGATTTGTTTGACTTTTTGTCTTTAGTGACTTTTTTGGAGATTCAGATTACACAAAGGCACCCAAATGATCTTTGGATCAAAAGGAGTCAAGAACAATCAAAATATCACAATCACAAACACCCAATTGATACAGTTTAATCAATCAATCACCAGATATGATACAAACATGAACACTTAAGCAGTTAAGCACTTATGAGCAGTTTTAGCACAAATCAGCCAGCCAAATTCAACCAAATGCATACACAAGCTATTATAAACTCCAATAAGCAAGTCTAAACAGGTTTCATGCAATGATTCAAAGAATTAAGCAAGATTCAAGCCAATGAATGTTACTGATGAACACTAACACATGCAGTTTTCTACTTTGCTGATGTATTTGAAACTTAAGCCAGATTCAACACCTCAAATCTTTCAAACAGGTTACAATAACTTTGTTTAAACCACTTTTAGCCCTAAGCATGCATACACACTAAGTGTTCCCAAAATCCTAGGTCAAAACAGGCAGTAACAAAGTTTTTATAGCAGATTGTTTGATTCAAGGCTTCAAACCCAAAAACTTGCAGTAAAACACTCTCAACCAAGCATATATAAGATACCAAGCATAAACAACACAATCCAACAACACAATATCAAGTTACAATCACAAACAGGTAGACCCAAACACCCCTTAATCTTTTCAAAATCAATTTTTTCAAAGGCAAAGTAAGATTTAAGACTACCCAAGCATCAATTAACACAATAACAAGTAAGATTAACATATTCAAGCAGATTTAAGCCACAAAATTCACAAGAACTAAAGCAACACTCAAATATCACAAAATCCAAAGTATTATCAGATTTTGGGATTAAGGGTGTGTACCTCATGGATGTACATCCACACCCACGGATTTTGAGCTTATGTGCTAGCAAGAACAAGCACAAGCTTCCACAATAAAGCCTGCTAAGAATCAACAAAGTTAGAAGCACAAGTATAAAAATCAGAAACTTGAAAAATCTTGATTATTGCAACCTTGTTACCCCACACTTGATTATCCCCAAGTTATAAGCCTCACCACACCTTAATCAACTCAATTAGAATGCTATGATCAGCCCTATAACCCAAGAATTCCAAGATAGAAACAAGAACTTAGCAAAATATCAAGAAAATGAGAAAATGTGCAAACTTTTGCACACTCCTCTTTTGAAAACAGGTTTTAAACTTCAAAATCAGTAAGCAATAAACATAAACAAGCAGAAATAAGATGGCACTTGGTCTTTCTTCAAAACACTTAACTCAAATTCATTAAACTGAAAAGGGATTTACAAGTGCTTGAACAAAGGAAAAACCAAAAGCAAAGCAAAAATGTGAGGTCCTAAGCCTTTATATAGGCATACATGTTGTCTAGGAAAGCTGAGAAAAACGTAACCCTAGCTACTGAAGTCCCATTTTTGCCCTTGTAGAATTTGAATTTCTTGGAGTATTGTGAAGAATCTTTTGGCCTTTTGTTAAAGCTGGCAAAGGGAAAATGCATCCAAGGGTGTAGATGAAGCTTGAAAAGTAAGCCAAGTTCTTGAACGTTGGATTTGCTGGCCTGTTTTGTTTGGACGTGAAGAGTGGGTCAGTGAAGGGTTGGCAATGTCACATGCATGAGAGTGATGGGAGTTTAGGGGTTGGGTTTTGATTAAGAGGCCATTAATCAAGATTCTGGAGGTTATTAGAGCTTAATTACAAATAATTAAGAAATCCCTAATTTTATCAAGAACATGAAGAAAAGGTTGTTTGATCTTGTTTGGGATTTAAATATGTGTTTAGGCACGAGTTAAACTTAATTAATAATTAAGTTTAAACCGGTGGTGAGTGGATTGGTGAGGTGGCAAAATGGAGAGAGGGGATTGGTGGAAATTGTGAGTGGGGTGAGGTGGCAGTGTATGATTGGTTAAGGTTACTAGGTTGTCTGGCCAGCTTTGAACCTCCATTTTTTAGCAACTTGCTACTTTGTAAATAAAAGGCCAAAACTCAGTTTCCTTTGTTATGGAAGTTTTGGTTTTCACACTTTTGCCCCAAAAAGTTTCATAAAGTAAATTCAGGGGTATTTCTTGCCATTTTTGCATTCTTGAAGGACTGGTTTGTTATTTTCTTCAATGATAATGGTCTAGACTTGTATAATTGATATTTTGGAGGACTGAAATTGCCAAGTCTTGATGATTGAGGGACCATTCTTGCCAAATGTTGAAAGTTAAGGGTCCTTTTTGTAATTTTGGGATTTTCAAAGGACCAAACTTGTAATTTCTTATACTTTGAAGGACTTCATGATGTGTTTGACTTTTTGGATGATATTGGTTGTCAATTTAGCTTTGTTGAGGGGCTAAACTTGCCAAATCTTCAAAGTGGAGGGCCCTTTTTGTAATTTTGACAAACTTTAGGGACCAAACTTGTTATTATGAGGATACAAGGGTATAAAGTGTCAATTCTTTCATATTGGAGGACCCTTCTTCATAATTCTTCAAATATTCAAGGGTTGATCTTGGGAAAGTCTTCATTAGGGCTTGGTCCATTGTGCGACTTCGTTTCCCGTGTTTGTTTTTGAATGATTCTTGTGATCTTTTGTCATTTTCTCAATATCCGTACTTAAAATACACAAGCAACAAACACAAGCATATATATGGGTATTTTGATGATATTTAATGCATTTTAATCCCTATTTGGACGATGAGACTATGTATAAAAGCAGTCTCATCACTCCCTATCCTCAGATAGACGTTTCTCGTCATATTCTATGTCTCACCTTGTAGCGTTTGGCGTTACAGCCATTATATTCTGTGTTCACGATATGTTTCACATGTCAAGTTCATTCCACGTTCCTCATATCATGATCAAGATATGTTACACGTATCATGGTCACGATATGTTTACTCATACTACACTCATCATATCTCCACGTATCACGTTCAAAATTTTTCACGTATTACGTTCAAAATTTTTCACGTACTATGTTTCTTTATGTCTCGCGCATCGTTGCTAATTATCAGTTAAGTTAGAGTGTTTTGCACGATAACATTTCAGTTTCCATACACGTTAACTCCTATTCCCTCGATCAAATTTAGGGGATCTACCTTCCGTTGATAACCAAGAATTTCTTCGTATTCCAAGTCAAGGTCAGCAGGACCAAGATTTATTATTAGTGTCAAGATATGTGAAGGAACCGTTCCAAGAGGGAAGCCACTTGGAAACGGATAAGTCCATCCGGACTTCTTATCCGTTTTTCTCTTATCAATTAGATATGTCCTTTTCAGTTACGTCACGTTCCATGTCCTTTCAAGACATGTCACGTTCCGCGTTCCTTCTGCCAGGTCACCTGCACGTTTATTTATCTCACATACCCTCTCAGTTG
The DNA here is from genome assembly GCA_025667525.1 of Glebionis coronaria. Taxonomy (NCBI): domain Eukaryota; kingdom Viridiplantae; phylum Streptophyta; class Magnoliopsida; order Asterales; family Asteraceae; genus Glebionis; species Glebionis coronaria. The sequence continues at coordinate 246,786,987 of CM046881.1, read as the reverse complement.
ATTCGGGTATGTTCCTCTTTCAATTTACATTATCTATAATTCGGGGACGAATTATTCTTTTTAGGGGGGAAGAGTTGTAAAACCCGCATACTTTTACCATGAGTAGTGCCTTTAAGATCGTACGTACAAGTTTAGAACTTTCCTTTTTTAGCGCGTTACGTTCACGTATAAGAATTTTAAGTATTACGTACGTGTTAGAACACGATAAGTATTTATTACGTATGAACACACAATAATTATTCAAATAATTATTTTAATCACGAACATACGATCATGAAATCATGAACGTAAATTAATCACGAACTAATATTACGTATGTATATATATTTATTACGAACATGAATAAATATATTAAGTCACGATCGATAATTAATTAAAACACGTAAAACACGAACACGAGAACATACTTATTAATTAGACACGGAAAATGATCGGGTTACCCTATGTGGGCCCCATATACCACGAAATTAGGAAGGAAAAGGGCTTAGCCCATCAATTTTTACTAAACAAGAAAAAGGAGAAATCTTGTGTCATTTTTACAAAATAAGAAAAATAACAAAAACCCTAAAAAGTTTTTTCTTGTTTCTTCTTGCTCCCTTTTTGGCCGCCACCTATAATCATAAAAAAGGGGTTTTCGGTAGATTTTTGATCTTGGAATTTGTGCAAGCATTCGTGTGTGTTCATCCTTGATTGATCCACACATTCGGTATAACCTTTTTAACCTTTTTCTTTTATGTTTTGATTTAATAAATCACATAAAATCATGATGTTCTTAAAAACTAATTAAAAACATTTATTAAAACATGTCTATGATTATGGGGTAAATCAAAACAAGGGTTTTTGGGGGTGTTTGTTCTAGCCGACGCCTAACCGAACCCTTAAGGGGTCTCGGTTTGGTTTATTACCCACCACCGAGACCTCATGGTCTCGGTTTGGTGGTGTGGGTCCCACGGCAGTAGCAAACAGGGGAGAACCCCGAAGTGGTTCGGGGTATGGTGTTGATTACGGGTCCGGTTCATGGTTTCTAGTCACGACCCGGTTCATTGATTATGTTAAGATTATGATTTTAATAGTTATATGTTAAAAATTAAATTAATAAAATATGACATGATTAATTTAATAAACATGACTTAGGTTATAATTTAATTATTAGATCATGGATTTTTAACCTAAGTATTTACATTTTCTAGACTTTATAATTAATTAATTATTAAAAACCATGGTTATAATTAATTAATTAACATGACTTAGGTTATATTATTAATAGTTAATAATACATGTTTTAACCTAAGTATTTAACCTTATTTAATTAAAAACATGATATATTTAATTAAATACTTTTAACCTATAGTTTATTTAAATTACATGTAATAATTAATAAACTATACCTTATATCAATATGACTTAGAAAAATAATCAGAAAACACTTAAGCTTATATACTTAGCTTATTTAGCCAGCTTATATCTAATTATGAAAACTTTCTATTTTTAGAAACTTATTTAATTAAGGCAGCTAATCTATTTATGGAAACTTTCTATTTTTAGAAACTTATTTAATTAAGGCAGCTAATCTAATTATGGAAACTTTCTATTTTTAGAAACTTATCTATTTTAAGCAGTAATTCTATTTTTAGAAACTTTCTATTTTTGGAAACTTTCTATTTTTGGAAACTTTCTATTTTTGGAAACTTTCTATTTTTGGTAACTTTCTATTTTAGGAAACCTGCAATTTTTTTAGAAAGTTACTTATTATTACACAGTAAGTATAATAATACATGAAATACAAGTAATACTTAATCAGAATAGACAGAATATAAGATAAACACAGTTTAAAGCTTAAAACAGTAAAACATGACATGAACGCATAAAATAAGCTAAGACATGACATAAAACTAGTTACGTATTTAGTAATCAGATACTTATACACGTATGTATTTATGTAGCATTAGTGATACCGAGGTAGGACTCTCCTCAGTTCGTCTTCTTCGTTCACTGGACATAAGGTATGGATTCCCTTCCTTTCAGTATGGACATTCTTTCCTTATTAGGATTCCTTGTATGCAGCCAACTGTTTTCTCGTAGTATAAGTTTATATGTTTGATTTGCTTATGTTTAATTTATAATACATGTAGCCATATACATGCATGACCAGTTTCACCTAGTTATGGAGGTACCATAACCATAACACTAGAGGCACTGGTGTTATGATTTCCCCACAGCAGAGTGATTGCTCGTGGCATCCCTTCAGCTTTTGGCCATATTATTATATTTATCATGTGGGGCGTATGGGTGCATCCTAGTTACATGTTTTCAGCAGATTACTCAGTGTGAATGTGGTGTGTGCCTTGCATCCTTCACAAGGAGTTGATCCCTCCTAACCAAACCAGTATATTAAATTAGAGGCATCCCCTCTAATTTGCATGATGAGGTCACCCCTCCAAGTATTCATGCACGGTGGATTTTCATGACCTATATTGGCTAATGGTAAAATATGTTAAACAGTTTTCATAAGATTTACATAAGGCTTTTTAAACTATAAAACCAGTTTTATGAACATGTTCCAGGTTTTCCAGGACTTATACATTTCCGCTGCTATTAAGTCTATATTATGTTTTAGTCATTCATACTATGTCTATATCCGTGCACTGAGCGTTTGCTCAGCCGTTACTTTCCTTTCCATGTCCCAAAACGGCAGGTACCCTAGGAAAGACCCGAGCATTTAGAGGACGTGCATAGGATGGAAGCTGCTAGAGAATTCTTTTCCTTTTTGCCTTCATATACTTATGCTTGTTTAGTCTTTCATTCATTTCTTTTTCTTTATTATGTTTTGGGCTTATGTTTGGAACCGATGTTTGATTCCGGTTATCCCTATGGTCATGTAATGTTTTAGACATTTATCCTTGTATGCTTTGATGACACGCCATAATTACGCGTGACATTTCATTATCAAAATGGGGTGTTACAAAATATCAAATCATCTTCATCAATAAAACGGCCTTTAAAAGTGTTTCAGAAAATTAAACGTTTAAATGGTCAATGCTTGTCATCGTTTGTAAGTTTCTTGCTTCGTGATTTTCGTGATTTATATGCTTTGGGTTTAGGAACTTTCGTTGGAAAATAGCTCACGGGCGTTAAGGCATAAGAGATTAAGTGAGTTAGTGATGTTAAATAGTTAACGAGATTTAAGGGAAAGTTAAATAGACTTAACCGGCGTTAGTTTGTAAGTTTAACAAATTAATAACCAAAAGTTTAAAACTGAAGGGGCCTTTGTGCAATTTGTCAAAAGTCAAAACAACAAAACCCCCCACCTCACTCCCCTTGGCCGTGTACTGATAACAAACACACAAACACACACGAGTTTTTTCTCTCTTCCCCGCCATTGTTGATCTTGAACAAACTTCACAACTTCATATTTTAATCAAACTAAGGTAATCATTCACACCTTTTTCTTTTCGGTTAATCATTGATTCCTAATTGATTAGATTTTGTATATCCCCAATTAACAATTATTAGGGGTTTTGATCAAAAAGTTTAATTAAGAGGTGGGTTTTGCGTGTTTTAGGCTTAGGAATACAGGTATTGCATTTGTTTGTGTTTAATTTTTGTTCAAATAACACGTTTTAACATTGCGAAAGGTATATACCAGATGAACATTACAAAAGGTAAGCCTAAAAAAACATTGCGAAAGTTGCATAAAAAGCAATAGAGTCTCATTAAATATATTGCGAAAGTAGTTATGATATTTATTCCGAAAGTTAAACGTCTCACACTACTTTATTGCGAAAGTTATCACAAATATTCCGAAAAGTTATGATTCTCAACATTGCGAAAGTAGGACACAAATATATTCCGAAAGTAGTCGTGATCTTTATTCCGAAAGTTACATACGAAAAGATTGTGAAAGTTAGGGCTTGATCTTGTGAAAGTAGAACAATTCAATATTGCGAAACTGACTTCATTTTTTTTTTCCAAAAATGATTTTTTCTAATTATTTAAAAAATGATTTTTAACATTTTCCTAAAATAATTTTCAACTTTATTGAGAAAATAGTTTTTGGAAAAATTATTCGGAAAATATTTTTGGAATATTTTGTCGGAAACTTAGTCTTGTTTGATTATATCCTTAGTTACTTGTAGATTCAAATGCTTGTTGTCTATGGTTGTATGATCACTATGTTATGATATGATATGTTTGCCATGTTTAGGGTTATATGCATTATGATATATATAGTTCTGTGTGTATCAACCTTGTATTATTTTTATCTTAAATAGAAAACATGTCTGTCACTACGGATCAACAAATACAAGTTGACCAGGCACTTGTTTCCGCTGACAAGCATCTCAAGTTTATACCAAACAATTTCAGACTAAAGGAAGACTTCATCCCATCTCACTATGTATACAAGGTAGCCACAAAAATACTTGATCTCTCACCAATCAAGAAGGCCTTACGGGGTACAGCTTCAGTACCAACCATCTACATGCATGAATTTTAGGCTTCAAAGAAACGCATATCAGACAAGAAGATATCTTTCACCATCAACAAAAAGGAAAAGATTCTCACCATTCCTCATTTTCGTCAAATATTTGGATTGTCAACTCCAACTCAAGGCCAAAAGTTTGCAGACAACCCTGACAAGAACGAACTCGTATAGATGTTTCACTCTCTTGGATACGATGATGACGACTTACGGTTTGTTTCTCAATTTACCACAGCTAGTTTGGGTAAACCCTGGAAAGCCATCTTCAGTATAATCATCCGTTGTCTTACTGCTAAAATCAGTGGATATGATTCTCTGAGATTACCAAAAGCATGCATCTTTTGGGGAATCTACAAAGGTAAGCATGTGAATTACGCATCCTTACTATGGGAGGAGTTTTACTATCAACTCTTCCAAAGCACAAAGAAGAAGTCTGGTTACTTTCAATTCCCACGATTCATCAAGCTCATCATTCATCACTTCATGCAAGAAAATGCTTCAATTGATAAACGTGAAGGAAATTTCTACCATACCCAAGATGACGATGATGCTTTGGACATAAAACAAGACGGACAACAGGATGTCTATTCAAGTATTCCAACTCAAGTTCTTGATCACATGTTGAATGATGTAATCAAGGCAAGTGATGCATACAAGCAATTGTTGGAAGAAATGAAAACCCAAAAACAAAGAGTTGATTCTAGAAAATTCTCTTCACCAAAACCAAAAGGCAAATGAAAGCAAAGTGAACCAACTGTATCGAAAGGTAAAAGAACAAAAACCGTAGCTTTATGGCAGAAAAAGTCTAAGGGAAAGAACCCGACTTTTGAAGATGAAGAAAAAGAAGAAGAACAACCTCTCATCAATGAAAAGCGCCAACTAAAGGTTGCATTCAAGTGAAGTAAACAAGATACAAGAGGTAGTGGAACCGGACATATGTCAAAGGAAGTCAAAGAATATGACATTGCTGACTTTGGAGAACCCGATTCTTACGTGGACGAGCCAGTTCATGATGAAGACGATGATCAACAACACGAACAACAAGACAAGATTTTCGATGATGTTCAACCAGAGACAGAGATCGGTAACATCAACAAGGAGTCGAGTGTAACCAAATCTACTTCACTGTCGGATCCGGTAGCAATATTGTGACAACTCCTGTAACCCCCTCGCTATCAACCATTCAACCTGTATCTTTGTCGTCACCTCCACCTATCGATACAACTTTCATGAAAAGAATAGAACAAAGATTGAAAGCTCAAGAAGAAAAAACTACTCAAGTCAAAGAGGAGTTAGAGTCATCAAAGAAAGCTCATGAAGAGGAACTTGCTCACCTCAAAGAAGAATTAGCTAGTCGACAACAAAGTGAAGAGTCATCAAAAGCAAGTCTAGAAGCTGAAGCAGCCAAAAAGCAAGAAAAAATCATTCGTCTTCAAGAACTCAAAAGGAAGTACAAAGAGAAGAACACAATTCTTGCCAAAGTAAACAAAACACTTATTGAATCCATCGATGAAAAGGTTCAAGAATCTCTTGACACGACACTCCCTGCTCTGTGAGACGAGATGAAAAAGATTGCTTCTAGCAAATTGATGATCAAGTCTTCAGATACTCAGCAGTCAGATTATCTAATTGCTCAAAGGCTCACAGACTACGAGTTGAAGAAGCTCTTGCATGCTCGCATGATTCAAATCGGGTCTTACAACCAAACGCCAGCTCAAAAATTACTTCACAAGGCTCTCAAGACGGCTATGGATGAGGACACCAAAATATTTGAAAAACATGGCACCGTCGTCCCATACAGTAGTCTACAACAAGACGAAGACGATGACGATGATAATGGGGACGACGACAATGATGGTGAAGATGACGATGATGGTACCGTTAATGATGACGATGTTGATGATGACGATGATGACGATGATGGTGATGACAATGCTGAAAAGCCCAACGATGATGATGACAGTATGGATGAAAGTAACAATGATAAGGATGAGGAAGATGAAGAAGAGAAACGGATGAAGATGAGGACGCGGATGATGATAACACAAATAAAGATAGGTCGGATGATGACGATGCTACTAATGATGATCAAACTACTGTGAAAGGTGAAAAGTCTCAAAAGAGGATGTTACCAAAGATCAAACCACTGCTACAACCGAGACACCTCAACAAGGAAAACACACCAAACGACTTCATGAAATCAATGCTACTACAATAGTTTCATCAGTTCTAGTTCCATCTGCCCCAGCTACCACATCTACAATACAAGAACCAGAACAACCCCTCCGCGAACCTGATCAGCCAACACCTGAAGTTCCATAATCTGAACCAGTGATGGATTTTCCAGACTGTAGAAACTAGAATGGGGGGGGGGGGGGGGGGTTGAATAGTTTCTTAAATTTTCTTGTTAAAGTTTGGTTTTAAAAATCTTTTTTCAAAAACTTAAGCTTGAGTATTTATGTGAAACCTTCTTATACACAATATGAACAAGGTATAGTGCAACTAACTAATAATCACAAGTATAAAGAATAATCAATGTAACTAAACTAATAATCACAAGTATTAAGAATAAAGAATGTAAAGAGATAAGGGAAGAAAAGATCAAACCAAACACCAAGGATTTATAGTGGTTCGGCAACGAAACTCACTCCTCGTTCCTACTCCACTCCTCGAGTACTCCTTACTCGAGAGTTCACTAATAAACAAGCTTCTTAAGGTGGAGAAACCGTACACAACGTCGCTTAACCAGTTTCCGACTCTAAGCTAAAAGTCGAGCCCTAATCTTAGCTAGGCCCAGTCTACACCAATATACTTTGAGGACTAAGTATTAATCCTAATACATACACAACTTCCAAATAGACACAACTACTTGGATCTTCACAACAATGACAGAACAATGAATAAATAAGTTTGGATCTTCAATGGATCTTTGAGGTAGACACAACACTTCAACAATGATAGTGCTCTTCTCTTTGTACTTTGAGAGGAAAAGATGGGAGGAGAAAGATTGACTTCTAAACAAGTAGTAATCAAACAAATGATCAAGGATTTGAGTGATTTAAGAAGTATGTAAGAATCTGAAAGTTTATGTGCAAAAGAGATGGATTGAAAGTCTGAGAATGGTCCGCTATTTATAAGACAAATATTCAACGGCTATATCTGCCCGTGGTTCTTTATTGCATCCCGCGATTCCTTATCGACAAGGAACCACCGGCCTAGAATCCGCTCCCTTTTGTCTTTTAGTGGGTTGGATCGAATACGGGGATTAAAAAATCCTGAAAGGATATTCCAAACCAAGATAGAATATGCCATTTTCAAATTTCAAATTTTCAAATATTTAATTTAATAAAACATTTTCTTAAAAAGAAAGTTTAATAATAAAACTTTGTCACACTTAATAAAAAGTGAGTTTTAAAAAAAGATCGAATCCCTGATCACTTAATTAGTATAATTACTTGTTTGTTCATACCTTAAGTGATAATGGTTGAAATGAAAAATACTTGTACTCAAGAATTTGTTTTTCATTGTTTTCGTAAATGCTTTTTTTTTACATATTGTCGTAATCAAAACAAAGCGAGACCGAAAAATGCAAGTAACGTTTTTTAGGCATCAATGCATTAACACAGACACTGAACCAGTCTTAGATATTCCAGAATCTAGTGATCCGGCGTGGGTAGATACAATATCTGTAGATGAAAATGCACCCGAGCAACTTTGGGTCACGGAAGCTGCTGCCGTTCGTCCTTTTACTCAAGATGATGAACGAGACTTCTCTCAAATCCTCAGCAATTCCATTGAATTTTCTGGATACTTAGTCTACAAATATGGGACTGAGAACATAACTCCTGCAATGGTTGTTCGAGCACTCAAAGATCCCAGCTTCCTTGCCAACTCTAAGATCAGCAGATTGGAATGTGAGTACAATGCTAATGAGCTGCTGAAAGTAATGAACATTCCTCAGAAAGAATGTCTTCAAAGAGTTGAAAAAGCTCCTCTCCCGACAACAGAAGGTAATTCCCAAATTATACGTGAATTCTTCGTATGCCGTGACCTTGAATATTTGATCAAAGGTGCAAAAAAGTATGCGACTTCATTAACTTTGGTCAAAGCTGCATATTGGGGGTCAATACCATGGATTGAGGAAAAGGTTGATCGTCTCTGGATACAGCAAATAGTTCCTAAATATGATCACTATGCCGAATTGGGTGCATCACATTGGGGCGAAACCGTACGACGAGCTTACAGCTATGCATGCGGATACAAAGCAGGCCCTCAAGTCATACTACCGCTTAGAATCAAAGCCATTCTAGGAGCGAGAATTCAACCCAAGGTTGGTTATCATCTTTTAACAGAAATCAGACTGAAAAGAGAAGACGACAAAACCTACACCATCATGGAAGGAGATTTTTCAGTTCTTCGTCTCGAAGACATTGAAGACATGCTACTTCTGATGACTCAAGAAACGCACAGACATTTGAACGCTGAAGAAATCATTGCTCTGGATTCAGATCTTAGAATGTACACACGTCGAATTGTCATCAATAAATGAGTTGAAGATCTGCAACTTGGCGTGGAAAGCTATCAGAGGAAGTTGAATCTCACTCGTCTATACACTGAAGTTCCTACTATGCACAACAACAAAGGTCCCTACACAAGTACAAAAACCCGGTTCCAGGTATTTTCTACTTAAATGGACCCGGAGAGAAGAAATTCATGAGCGTCGCGGATCTTCATAACTTTAGTGATGGGACTCTCCAACAAGTACGAGACATATAGTCGTATCTCAACGTCACCAACAAGCATCTCGAGGTTAAAGTAGTGTGGCACACAGGATACATAAATAGTGCCAACTACATGATCATGAAAATTGAAGAAAAGCTGAGGGAAAGACGTTTAATGAGAAGCTTAGAACAATTCGTGGGTGACAGACCGTATGGAGCACACCACAGGCTAATGGAACGATCCATTTAATATGTGTCATACTATCTCAGGTCAACTCCATACTTCACTTGTGAATATGTATATATACTGTGAGTATTCGGGTTTTGTAGCTTGTCGTAGTGTGAATGTATGATATTTTTTCAAGAATTTCTCACGAGATTCCAAGTCTTTCAAAATATATCGTAGTCAAGCACTACAACTAACCCTCATTAACTTGAAGGGGAGCATTAATATGTTATATGGCCAACAAACAATTTCATTTTGTTACCCAAAGACCGGTTAATCCGTTAATATCCAAAATATTAATGGTTAACATTTTGGATAAGGGGAGAAAATGGGATTAAGGTGACTTGTATAGTAAAAACATGTGGCTATAAATGAAAATGACTTAATGGAAAATCCAACTTGATATGTGTTTTGCACATGTTAAGGGGGAGCATTTAAAAAAAATATTGAAGGTACAAAAACTCTTGATATTTATATCACAAGTACCTCAGTGATTTTAAGGAATTTTCATGGTGACAAATGCTTACCCAAAACACACTTAACTCACGACGATGTGGTGACAAAAGGGTGGTAGGATTAGGTATTAGTCCAATGATTCTTCCAAAACCGGAGGAATCTTCCCAAGGATAATTCCATACCTAGAAAATAGAAGTCCTTAGGAAAGATGGGGAATGGATTGTGAACGTAGCAGAATGCCGACCAAGTACTGATGCTAGCACTGGAATAATCACAACAAGGTGCTAGTGATGATGTATTGGTAAGCATTGAAGGGGTTGATGAATGAAAAATAATTGTAAAGATAAAAGGTGTAAAGAAAGAAGTTGAAAGTACAACTTAAGCCCTCCATCTTGGTAATATTGGCAAATAAAGTCCTTAAAAGCTCTTTCGTCCTTTTCTTCGTCTTTTCGTCAAATAAGTCCTCGAAAACGCGTCTTTGCTTCAAAATGTATCTTGTTTGCCTGAAAACACATGAAACACAAATACCCACATAATTCTGATATTTTTCAGTTAATATAATGTATTTGAATGTGTTTTGAGTGGTTTTTGGATCATTATTGATGAGTGTTTTCACACTTATCAACTCCCCTCCACTTGACCATTGCCATGACCTCATGCAATGCAGCATTTTAAAGCTCTAGAGTGCATTTTTCTCATAATTAATCCACCTTTGCCATTTTATAATTTAATAAACTATACTATGCTAAATGATGAATAATTTTGAATATTTACAATGCAATGCAAAGAAAAATAATTCTATTTATATATTTTTGATTTTCTTGAAATGATTTTGATGGAAAAACTCATAAAGAAGTCAATGACTTAAATAAGGGCTTTGGTACCATGGACATTTATCACCCTGAAGTTTCACTTTCCCAATACCAAGCTTAAAAATGGGATCATTGCATTCACATGTAAAAAGTGCATCAACTTATTCATGACAATTAAATGTGGAACCGGTTATTATTTGAGCAAATTGCTTTTGGGCAAATTTGTCATTATTTAAAGCGTGAAATATAAGAAATGTAAAATCCAAAAATAAGGAAGCACGGTTTTAATCCTAAGTAATCCTCTCATCCATTACTTGAAAAACCGCTCACAATTAATATAAGTCCGTTTCAAGAGTAGTAAGTCATTCGCCTTATGTGTAAAATCCTCGTGTCATGCATTAATAAGTAGCTACACACTCGCTAAGGAAAGAAAAATAAAACTCACACAATAATTTACATCCTCCGCCTTTTTGAGACTTTGGATCTTCAATCCCGCAACCTGTCAAGGTAATATTGGATTGGAGCAACTATTAAATCCCCGCAACCCGTCAAGGTAATACTGGAATCTAATAGTTACTATAATTAACACTTCACTGCCCCTCTTGGGAGTCTTGTATAATTTTTTTTTTCTAGCCACTCATTTTTTTATAAGCCGCTCTTATTTTTCTTTATTCCTCACAAAGAAAGTTGAAAAGAATAAAAGGAAAAACACCCGCTAAGTATTAAGCATGACATAAGTCTAGTACACATAAAACGTTCTAACTTAGAATCTTAAGACGTACTTATACCAACCATGAATGATTAGTCAAAAATGCATAAGAGATTACAAACCGATTAAAACCGTTCTTGATTATTTATTAACATATATACATGAGAAGAAAATAGAGGTAAAGAAGAGAATGGTTTAACCACAAGTAATCATCATGAAGTTTATCTAGCCCTTTTATACTTGCTTCAACTCTATCATTTCCCATTCTCCACAAATTTAAAATCTCAAATAATGGGATTGGTGGATGCTTAGCCTAATAGACCAATGAAGGACTACATGGTTAAGGATACTAGCTAGAGAATGCTAAGATAAGCAAACTCGGGTCGAGTCAAATTATCCATGGCAGGCCTAATATGTCAAAGAAGTCTAAACTTGTTAAACCATGTTCTTATTATATTTTTTTACTCTTTTGGATTTTTGATGAAAAGCAAAAAATATATATACAATGCAAATGTGATATGCAAATGAAAAATGATTAATGCAAAAATTATGAATGCATATTTTTGGTGGCCAAAGTAGATCAAAAATTTGAAAAATGTATGTAAAATTAATTTTCCAAGTTATCATGAAGTCAATGACAATGGTCTAGGTAAGGTCACTTCGGTAGAAGTCTCCCCTACACTTAAGATAAACCTTGTCCTCAATGTTTAAGAGCATGGAAGTATAAAACTTCCCCTACACTTATGACAATGAATAGACTTTGCTTAACCCAAGTTAAGGAAAGATCAACTATAGTGAATTCATTTTTAAAGCACAAGGTGTTTTGAATATCACGATAGCAAAAACTAATCGAAGCGAACCAGATACACGAGCCTCCTCCATAAGCTCCAAGCATGAAATGTGAGAGAGCAACCCTTGAAACAAACACGAAAAGACGAAGAAAGGCCACCCCTCCACTTCAAATCTACTATAACATCCTCGTAATTAAACCTAACCTAGTTAGATCAAATCTATGTTTTCTAACCTAGTTATTCAATGCTTGAGTTTTTTAACCCTAAGTCGCTAGCTCGACTCGGCCCCGAATTAAGTTGTCCTTGGGGAAACCATCATGGAGAATAAATGATATCCACTTTGAAGCTCGTCTCACATGATACATTCAAACTTAGCACGTTGCCATTTACTATAAGATTTACAATATCCACCTCGATAAATGGAACGGTCCAACGTGTCTCAAGTTTGTCCAACATACAAAATCTCTCAAATAGGAAGCACCCCAGGATCAAATACATAGTTTCCATCTCTACATTCGAACAACTCCAAAATAGGTAGCATCACCAAAGTAAGATTATATGAGAAGTCCATATCGATCGAAATCACACTCTTAAGTGGACTAGATGAAAACCAAGGTGTCTCAAATTTATGTATCCCAGGATCAAAAACCTTTCCCTTCATGGGAAAATAAGAAGATGAGCTCATATCAACCATATAAGATTCCCCCTTAGTGATCAAATCATCATGCGACAATGAAGGTGTAGGTATCAAAACATTTATAACTATTATGTCCATGTTAGGCTCGTCATCATCATCAAAAGGTGGCTAATCTTCCATAGAAGGCATAGAAAAAGGAGGATCAAGATGAATAGTGTCTTGTGAAGGAGGTGTAATCTCAATGTTCCCAAAAAGCAAGTTCTCACTAAGATGAATCTACTCTTTCCAATTAGAATCACTATCATCAACCTCAATATCAATTAGCAAGATAAGCCTCTATGGTGGCATCAATATTCATATGAGAATCCATATCAAAGGTTTTGGGTTCTAAAGTTTCCTTAGGTGAAAAAGGATCAATCTCTAAGAGTATAGGATCTTCATCAATAACCAACTTCAAGGGTGGAAGGGTGGTAATAAAAGGCTCAAAAGAAGGTGTATTAATGAGAGAATCACTCAAAGGGATGATATCATCATAAAAATCAATAGGTGCAACCTCAAAAACCGGTGAAGTAATGTCAATGAAAGGTTCTTCTTCTATGGAATCATCATTATGGTGTGTGTTCAATGATTCAATCGAGGAGATAAGATGATAAACGTTTGATAAGGCTCACGAATATGAACATCTTCCAATTTTTCTATATGATCAACATCATCATCCAAATTAGGAATGTCATCTTGACATGAAAAGTCATCGGATGATATATCATAAGATGCCTCACTAGAATCACAATCATCATCCTCTATTTATGGCAAGTCTTGCATAAACTCTTCCTCAATCTCATTATCCTTTTCTTTAAACAATTCATCAAGATCAAAGTCACCAAAATCACTAGTAGTAGCATGAAGGTCAACATGGGATGAAATCTCAATGTGATCATGAGGAGAAGAGGTATCAATACAAAGCTCGTCACAAGGTTCATTGGAAACACCCTCAAGCTCTCTTTGGATTGGGATAAGGTTCCCAACACTATAAGAGGTTAATTCATCCAAATCGGTGTTTGTATTAGTGCTAAGAGGCTCGTCCCCCATGGTTAAAGAGTCGGTGGGTTCCATGTGAGGTAAGGGTGATGAAGGTGTGTCATCATTAAATGTCATACAAATCGGAGGATCATCATCATCGTCATATAAGCATTGTTTAAGCAAACGAGCACGATTAGCAAAAAAATGTTCTTCTTCTTCCTTTTTATCAATCTTAAAGAGTAAATCATGTAAATTTTCCTTGAGGGAACGAGAGGAATTGTTCACCGATTCTCTATACCTATCACCAATTTGCTTGTTATTAAACCGCTTGTTCCTTACATCATCCACAAGAGACTTAATTTCCTCCCTTAACCACCGAGACTCTTCTTTCATTTCCTCAAGGCTCATTTCTCTCCTACGATTAAGAGCCTTTGAAATATATTCCAAGTGTTTTCCGTCATGCTCCATTAGAGAAGATAACTCATGGAGATCATTAAGAGCATAAAATAGCGGATGCTTTGGTCGACAATCATAGCCATAATGGGGTTCTTTTCTACAAAACTCGCATATGTAAGTCGAAGAATAGGGTGGCGGTGGATTTCCATAATTAGGTGGATTATAGGTTTGAAAAGAGTCATGATCAGGAAAGTTCTCATGATTGTAACCTCGAAAATTCCCTTCATTTTGAAAACCCTCATAATGTGAAAATCCTTGATTTTGAAAAGCATCTTGATTATAGCATGGAAAATTTTCATTATTGTGAAAGCCTTCATTATTTGAAAATCCTTGATTATGAAAGGTTTCTTGATTATAGCCTTGAAAAGTATCATGATTTTGAAAACCTCCATAATTGGAAAATCCTTGGTTTTGGAAGGTTTCTTGATTATAGCCTTGAAAAGTATCATTATTTTGAAAACCTTCATTATTTGAAAATCCTTGGTTTTGGTATGACTCATCAAGGGGTTGATCATGAAATGATGGTGGAGGTCGTGATGAAAAATCAGAATATCCTATATAGTCATTACAAGTATGGTCCATTGGAAAGTTAGGTTGAAAATTAGGGTTCTCGGTTCCATTATAAGCATATCCCTCCCCATAATAGCCATTGTTTTGACCACACAAATAAGTATCGTGTGGACCTCCACAAGTCGAACAAGTCGAATAATTAGCGTTGGCGGATCGTTGTTGCAAAATCTCCAACATGGAACGAGTATCCATGTGTAACAAGGTGGCCGAATGTATATATAAGTAAAATGACGTTTAAAAGCTTCCTCGGGGAAGGAAGTAATACACCAAAGGTGGTATGGTTACACGCGTGCGAGTACACGTGTAAGTAAACTCGAGGAGTGAGAGATAAGCTCTCGGTCGACTTTTGAAGGAGAAGAGATTATCTCCCTCGAGGTTTGATATGAAATATCCACAAGAAAGTATAATATATGTAATTACTACTTGGGTGTAAGACCCCCAATAA
This sequence comes from Glebionis coronaria, assembly GCA_025667525.1. Lineage (NCBI taxonomy): Eukaryota > Viridiplantae > Streptophyta > Magnoliopsida > Asterales > Asteraceae > Glebionis > Glebionis coronaria. The sequence continues at coordinate 246,771,664 of CM046881.1, read as the reverse complement.
AGCCTTCCTTCTTAGAATACGCACTAGTGAACGGGGGTTTAGGTGGCGCGAAGCACTTAAGTACCTATTGACCCTTAGATGGCATTTTATTGCACATCGCCTTTCTATTCACTTTGTAGTTTGTATTCTTCGAATTATTTCCAATTGGAAGTATTTATCTATTCTTGCTTAATTAAATTTGATCGATACGCGTGTCAAGGACCGGAACGCCCCTCAACACGGTGTAATGCCTTGAAAATACTTATGGAAGATATGTGTATTGGTTGTTCTTATACGTATACGTATCTACATATAATAATATAGAGAAAATATTTTTGTATTTATTGGTGTTTTTAAAGAAAATACTATATGTACGTAAAAACCGAGGAAATCCAATAATATATATTTTGGGTGCAATCTCTTAGGAATAAGATTGCTTTTTGAATTTTTTATTTTTTTTGTTTCAATTCTTTAGGAAGAGAATTGATTTTGTGATTTTTTATTTTTATATTTTTATCTTTTTGATTTTTTTTATGTTTTTGATTTATAATACGTAAAAATAAGTTCACAAAATGAATGGATCCCAAAATCCAATCGTCTCACTCGAAACCGTTAATCTTCACGAAAAGAAGCGGCGCCATTTATTACTTGTCTGTTAGGTTAAAAAATTTCACACCTTTATTTTTATGAAAGTACAACTTAAGCCCTCCATCTTGGTAATATTGGCAAATAAAGTCCTTAAAAGCTCTTTCGTCCTTTTCTTCGTCTTTTCGTCAAATAAGTCCTCAAAAACGCGTCTTTGCTTCAAATGTATCTTGTTTGCCTGAAAACACATGAAACACAAATACCCACATAATTCTGATATTTTTCAGTTAATATAATGTATTTGACTGTGTTTTGAGTGGTTTTTGGATCATTATTGATGAGTGTTTTCACACTTATCAGAAGCCCTCCTTACAACTTAGGCAGAAACCGGGTTAACACATCTTAAAGACGATAAAGTATCATGGACCCAGTGATGCGATGCACAACCCCTCCCAGCTAACTCAAATATCTCTCAAGAGATATTTGTTTTAATGTTACGGAGTTCAACAGTTATCTATCGGTTTATTCACTCCGAATATATTGATATTGAAAAGGTGGCAATCCTCTCCAGCCTCCGCTCACCAAATCAAAATGAACCATTGAGTCTAGAGCCACGAGATCATCAAAAGTCTCATTAAAACACGTTTCAAAACAAGAAATATTTTTTATGATTCCTACGCAATATTCTTGTAATATTGCCAGAACATCTAAGTGATACGAAAGTATTACAAAGAAGATGGAAATCCTGCTTGAGCCAACATCAAACAAGCTCATGGTAGGTGACACGTGCGGTTCTTTAAGAACCAATCTTGTGATAACTTGAAAGAAACAATGGTTTGATTCTTAATTTAATTCAAACTTGTTCTAGGGCCTCTACGCATTATCCAAGTGATCTTTCTAGAACACTCAGAGTGGCACTCTTTAGTGTTTATAGTGATGAGTGGAAATCCTTCCAGTGTCAACATCAAACAGTATTGCGGTAGGTGACAAGAAAGATTCTATTAGAATCGAGCTCGTGACAAATGGAAAGCAACGATGGTGAAAATCTTAATTGAAATTCACTTGTTCCAGGTTCATGAATTGACGGCTTCAACCATTAGGATAATTTATCCAAATGGTTCACTCTTTATGTTCGCAGTCAGCTTTGGACGGTCGAATAAAGAGAACGGGTTTACCTGCGAAATCTTGTCAAGGAGATCTTTAATTAGAGCTACCTGTCACAAGTACGATATTCAATATCGTCCAACGATCTTCACCGACCGGAGGTAAAACGCTACCGAATCAGAATAAAATGTCAAATCCATTTTATTTGTGTCTTATTATGTTACTGCATTTAAAGACGGTGGCGTTGCGGTGTACCAGATGAAGTCGTTCCCACATGCTTATATTTTATGCATCAATATTTCAGCAAAATTCAAGAAAGTTCAATATAAAGACGTCCGTTGTAACAAACTCTGAAACTTTCAAGAATTCAACACAAGTATAAGTATGTGGGACATGAAGTCACGAGGAGGATAGATATCACAAGAAGGCAAAGACTGCACGTGAAGATGATCTCAAGCTACATGACAAGTCAAAGCCAAAAGAACATGTTGCAAGCCAAAGTTCAAAGATTATTACAATATATTCACAAGCAGAAAAAGAAAAGAAGAAAAGAGAAACAACTACGAACTCAAGAATGAAGAGTTAGTATAGTATGCTAGGTTTAGAACTTTGTAACTTGGAGTGACCTCCCTTAGGGGGAGATTGTTGGAAATACGTTTTTAACGTATATTAGAAGTATCGGTCACTCCAACAATATTATTAAATGTAATTAGCTCGTAGTTAGTTCATTGTATTAAACTAAGTAATAAACCAACCCATGGGCTTGTCCATGGGTTGAAGGCCCAAGCCCACCTAGGCTTGGGTTTATAAGCCCCCTTTCCTTCATGGAAAGGGGTTGGTTGTTCATTTCATTTTACATAAAAAACATACTTTTCTCTCACATTCTCTCTCTAGTTTCTCTCTCTAGAAATAACAACCACACTTGTTAGGATCATAGATTATCACTATTCTATAATTGTTAATCGCGAATTGGATAATTATGTGATAGGGGAAGTTAAGGATTTTGCTTCCATTAATAACATGTATGTTCTACTGTCAAATAAAGGCTTTCAACGTGCGAAGATTTTGTATTTGGGTGGCTTGTGGGTTATGATCGAGTTGGGTTCTGATAAGGCTAAGGTAAGGTTCATGAAACATGTTGGTGTTGCATCATGGTTTCGACAACTTTGTAGAGCACAAGCATATTTTGTTTCTAGAGAGAGGATTGTTTGGGTTGATATTGAGGGGGTCTCTCTTCATTCTTGGTCATGGCTTACCTTCTCTAAGATAGGTGCTCGTTGGGGTGATGTGATAGATCTGGAGGAGAGTAAAGACGATTGTTTTGCTCGCAAGCGAATTTTTATCAAGACAACTCACGAAGATAACATAATTGAACGGTTTAAGATATTCGTAGTAAAACTTTTGTTGTTCGAGCTAAGGAGTTATTCGTTTGGTCTCCTTCTTTCGTTAATGTTACGGAAGTTGACTACTGTTCGGATGATGATCTCAATAACGACGTTATTAATAACAATGTTGTTGATGGTAATCATGCAAACGATGATGCAGAAAGTGAGGTTGAGGGGGTGTCGGAGACAGTTTTTGATGATTAGGTGGATCCCTTGGCACATGATTCAGCAGGTAAGCATCCTTCCGCTGAAAAGGAGGTGTGTAGTGACCCATTTGATGTTTATGATCTTCTTAAAGATCACAAAATGCAGAGTAAAGATGTTGATGAGTTATGTACAGATTCTAGTATTCCTTTCAACCAGGATACACACTTGAGAATTCAGCATAACAGAATGTTGAGCAGAATGATATACAAGACGGTTCGAGAGTAAAATCACTAATTCATTGTTAATCAGACGCCCTTAGTTCTCGTGTTATGGAGGATGCACAGACTATAAATGCTCATGAGTCACCTAGAGTTGAGCATATAATCAAAATAGGTGGTTCTATATTGGATCTTCTTGATAATATGATTAAGGTTGGTAATACTATGGGTTTTGACATGAAGGATGTATGAACGATATGGAAAAAATTTTAGGATGCCAAGGAGTTTGTGAAGGTATCCAATGAATTGCCTTTATATAAACATACAAGGCCTTAGATCCATGGCCAAAAGAGATTGGATCAAGGAGATTAACAATAAACATAAGGTGAATTTTCTTTCTATTCAAGAAACACAATTAGATGTTTGTTCGAATATGGTTGTAAAAACTCTATGGGGTAATCATCAATTTGAACTCATAATCAATGAAGCAGTGGGTAATTCAGGGGGTTTATTATGTGTTTGGGACCCCGAGTGTTTTTCTTAAAGAGCAACATATGGTATCAGAGAACTTTTTTGCTCTTTATGGTACATGGGTTCCTAAGAAAAAAATTTCTTATGATTTCTGTTTACGCTCCACAGCGTCTCACAAGTAAGCGTGCTTTATGGGATTACCTATTGACTCTTATCAATCGTTGAGATGGGCATTGTTTGGTTATGGGTGACTTTAATGAAGTTAGTTGTTCGAGTGATCATATAGGTTCGGTGTTTAATGCTCAAGGAGCCAATGAGTTTAATTGCTTCATTTCCAATTCGAGACTTATTGAAATTCAGCTGGAAGGATATTCTTTCACGTGGTCGCATCCGTCGGCTAAGAAAATGAGTAAATTAGATCGTTTTTGGTTTCTGATGGTCTAATCTTCCTTTTTACTCAATTATCAGCTGTTTGTCTTGATAGAAACCTCTCGGATCATCACCCTATTTTGCTTAAGGAAGTGGTCACAGATTATGGGCCCTCGCCATTTCGTGTTTATCATTCTTGGTTTCTAAATGAAGGATTTAACTCGATGGTTCGAGATACTTGGAATAGCATCTCACTCGACGATAACAACAAGATGGTGCGGTTCAAAAAGAAACTTCAAGCTCTCAAGAAGGTGATTCGTGTTTGGATTTATGATTATAAACAAAATCATTCTGGTTGTGTTAAGGATATACGATCTAAGTTGCATGATATTGATATTGAGTTAGATAAAGGGGGTTCCAATGACGACATTCTTTTGGACCGTATGGATCAGATGAAAAGTTTGTGTGATATTCAATCTTCTAAGGCTCATGATAGACTTCAAAAGGCGAAAATTCATTGGGCGATTGAGGGTGATGAAAACTCAAAGTTTTTTCATGGAATCATTAACCGTAAGCGTGCCAACTAAGCCGTTAAAGAAGTCATGGTTGATGGTGACTGGTTAGACGATCCTTGTCTTGTAAAAGAGGAATTTGAAAACATTTTGTTGATCAGTTTGCAGCACCAATTCCTAACCGTTGTAAGCTCAATTTTCCCGTTCCTAATAGTTTGAGTTCAAACCAATCTAATGATATGGAGAGGAAAATTACTTGTGACGAAGTGCGTAATGTCATTTGGGACTGTGGTGAAAACAAATCTCCGGGGCCAGACGGATTTACATTTGAGTTTTTCTAGTAAGTATTAGGACATTCTTGGTGTTGATTTTTACGAGGCGGTAAACTGGTTCTTTGAGCATTTTATGTTTGCTAGAGGTTGTAATTCTTCCTTTTTTCTCTTATTCCAAAAGTTCAACATCCTAAATTTGTTAGTGATTTTCGTCCCATTAGCTTGATTGGGAGTCTTTACAAGGTTGCCACTAAAATTCTTGCTATCCGCCTATCGACGGTTATTTCTAACCTTATTTCAGATGTGCAAACTGCTTTTCTCCCTAATAGGCAGATTCTTGATGGTCCATTTATTATCAATGAGCTTCTATCTTGGTGTAAGCATAAGAAACAACAAGCGATGGTGTTTAAATTTGATTTTGCTAAAGCTTATGTCGCGGTTAGATGGGACTTCCTTGATGATGTGCTTGATGCGTTTGATTTTGGTTCTAAATGGCGTTTGTGGATTCTTGGTAGCTTACTTTCGGGTATGGCCTCGGTTCTTGTCAATGGCAGTCCATCGTTAGAATTTAAATTTCAACGTGGCCTTAAGCAAGGGGATCCGCTGGCTCCTTACCTTTTTATACTCGTTATGGAAGCTTTACATCTCTCGTTTTCTAGAGTTGTTGATGCAGGGATATTTCAAGGGATTAACGTTAGTGCGGACCTCAACATTTTTCATTTATTTTATGCGCACGATGCGGTTTTATTGGGAAAATAGAATGACTCTAACCTTTCAGGTACTACTCATATTCTTCGTTTTTTTCTTTGCTATCCGTGCTTAATATTAATCTCTCGAAAAGTCATCTTCTCGGAGTTGGTGTGTCGTTTGAGATGGTTAATAGTGCTGCAACGAAGCTTGGGTGTTCTATGATGAGAACTCCTTTTAAATATCTTGGGGTGATGGTTGGAAGTACTACTTCAACGGTGCATGCATGGGACGATATTATTGCTAAGGTTAAGGCTTGTCTTTCTAATTGGAAACTCAAAACCCTCTCAGTTGGTGGTATACTTACTATCCTCAATGGGTGCTTGGTTTGACTCCTATATATACTATGTCTATCTACAAAGTTCCAAAAGTGGTTCTACATACTTTGGAAGCCATTCGTCAGAATTTTTTTTAACGATGTTCGAGATGGTGAGAGGAAAACTACATGGGTCAGTTGGCCTAAAGTTCTTGCGGCTAAGAAGCATGGAGGTTTAGGGGTTTCAAGTTTTTACGCCATGAATAGAGCGCTCCTTTTTAGGGGGTTTGGAGATTTGTATCAGGTGATAACTCATTATGGTTTCGTTTCATAAAATCCATGCATGGTTCCTCTATTTCTATCGATTTCTAATGCTTCCACATTCAGGTCTTCGGTTTAAAATGCATTCTAAAAGAAGTTTCCTTGCTCAAAGATCGTGGTGTTGACCTAATGTCCCACTGGCACATTCGAGTCGGTAATGTCTTACGCACTCAATTTTGGAACGAGACTTGGATTGCTAATGCTCCTCTCCGGGTATTATTACCACGTGTTTATGCTCTTGAGACTTCTAAAGATTGTTCGATGGCTTCTAAATTTCATAATTCGATCACTCATTCTTTTCGTCGTGATGTTAGAGGTGGAGCTCAATCATCACAACTTGCCCTTTTGGAATAGACTATTAGTTCCGCTTCTTTGTCAAATATGGAGGACAGGTGGCTGTGGGATATGGTTGGTGAAGGGGTCTTTCGGGTTAAGAGTGTGCAGAATCTCCTTGATGAGTGTTTTCTGCCTAAAGTTGTTACTGCTACTAAATGGGTAAGGTACGTTCCAATTCATATTAATGTTTTTGCTTGGAAGCTCTTCCTAGATCGCTTGCCTACTTGTTCCAGTTTGTTGCTTCGAGGTGTGGTTGTACCTGATATATCTTTTTTGGTCTGCTCCACTGGTCATGAAACTTCGTCGCATCTTTTCTTCAGCTGTTGTTTGGTTTCGGACGTTGTTAGACTTGTTTATCGTTGGTGGAAATTGTCTTGATCGCTGATAAACTAAGAGATTTTGTTTACCCTTTTTAATATTACTTTTCGTTCCTCGACTCACCCGAATTTGATTGCTGGTTTAACGTATCGACTTAACTTGTTTTTGGAAACGATAACTTTTTGTATTTTTAAGTAAAAAACTATTTAACATTAAAATCTAATTTAAATAAAACTATTTTTAAAACTAATTAAATTAAAAAAAAAACTAATTTAAAACTTGTTGAAAATATAAAACTTAACTTGAATAAAAATATAAAACTAATTTAAACTAATTAAAAATGTAAAACTTAAAAACTTTTTAAACTAATTTATTGAAAATAAAGTCTTTTAAAAAAACTATTTTATAAAATAAACTAAAAACCTCTTTTAAAAACTCTAAAAGAAAATATATTTTAAAATAAAACTTGAAATAAACTAATTTAGAAAAAAGTAAAATTTAAATAAGCATTTAAAACTATTTTTAATCTAGAGAGACTATTTTAAAATTTTAAAAGAATTTTAAATAAAATATTTTTATAGTCTTTTTATATTTTATTTTATAAAAACTGAATTGAAGGAAAATTAAAATAAAACTTTCTAACTAAATTTTAAATAAACTAAAAACAAATTATTAAACTACTTTAAAACGGACATATATTAATTCCCTATATTAATTAAACACTGCGTATGATAACACAAAAAGACTAATAGATGAGATGGTTGAGTTGTTGGGTCGTTATGCGAGAGGTCCTGGGTTCAATTCCCAGCAGACCCCCTTTTTATAACTATTTAATATTTGGACTATTTTTTGGACAAACAAATTAACAGACCAAATAAATAAAAATAAGCAACTATAAAAGCAGTCAAAATAATCCAGGACAGGAACCAATTAAGCTGCTATAAATATAAAAAAAAGCAGAATCAATTTTAAACTTAAACAAAAAGTAAAACAAGTAAAACCAAAGTAACCAAATCTAAAATTCTAGCAGATTAATTAAATTCAAAACAAATAAACAAAATCATATTTAAAACCAATAAATCAAGCAGATCCAAACAGCCTATAGCAGATAAGCAACTATAATCTAATAAGATTAAAAATAAGCACCAAAATAAAGGAACCAATAAAACAAATTAAACTGATAATCTAAAAAAAACTGAATAAGCTGAACGAGTGATACCTATAAGCAGATCTAAGTACTTCAGACGAACAAATAATCAGATCAACAAAGGCAGACTAAGCAGTTTAAACCAACCAAAATAAATAACTAAAAACCAAATAAGCAATAAAACTAAGCATAAGGCAAATAAAACTGTAAATCTCTACTGAACTTAAGCTAAAAAAAACGAATAAGCAGATTTAAAAGCTAACACAAACCAAATTAAACTAACAAGAACAAAACTAAATGACTTAAGCTACCAACGCAATTAAGCAGATAAACATAAAACTAGAACAAAACTTAACTAGAAAAATAAAAGAGAATCGAGATTAGAACCTTGCGTCGAAATCCATTAGGAAGAAGACAAGGCGCTGAGCCGTCTTTGAACAAGTCCGAATCAAACGCCTCCTTTTCCACCAATAATCATCACCATCTCGAACAAGTTCATCATACTCGAACAGTAACCCAGAAACAAACGAAATCCGAACAGTACTTTCTTTATAATTTCCAGTGGGGAAATTACTTTCTCACTTTCTTTTTATTTTTTTATTTCTTTTTTATATATCAATAATAATACTCCACGAACAGTAAAAGATTAAAAGGAAAACAGTTTAATTAAATTTGCAAGAATTTAAATAAGACAGAATTTAAATAAAATTAACTTTTCATTAATTAAAATAAGAAATTACAATAACCGAGAATTAAAAAGATTACAATATTAGATCTAAACTAATTTTACTGAAAATTAAATCTAATTTAAATCATACTCCTAAAATTAATTAAAAACTGAAAAAAAAAATAAAGAAAAGCTTAATGGATCCCAATTACATGTTTTCTTGGGGGTTTTATAGGCAACCCTAATCCTTGGTGATCACGTCTTCAAATCATGGTCGTCGATTTCTTCTTTTCTTCTTTCTTTCACTTTCCTTCTAATCGTGCGGCTGGAATTGATTTTGGCCTACGGATTGCCAGGGTGGATTGAGGACCACCAGTGGGTGTTTGCATCCGATTTTTGGGGGATTTAATTTGTTTTGATTGAATTAATCAATAATGTAAAAAGCCCCAATATTCGTTGGTGATTTTTAGTGATAGGAAAAATTTAGGGTTTAAAAATTATGGTGGGTGTCTGCGTATTTTTGGGGAGAGAAAATAGTGATGGTGGGTTTTTTTATCTAGGTTGTATCGACAAGTCAAATGGGGTGGGTAAGATTAAAAATCGATTTTATTTGGGAAGTGGGGTAAAACACGTGGGGGGGGGGGGGTTGGTATAAACGTTTATTAACAAAAAAAAACGTGAAGTGGGGTAGTTGGTTGTATGCATGTATTGTGTTGACTGGGATTGACCTATCAATCGACTCTCCTTCCCACGTCTGTTAAATACAACCAGATGGGCTTTAGAGTTTGGATAATTAAAAACTCCCATCCGACTTATTATTAGCACATGGGCTTGTGGCCCAAAAATGTAAACAACTCCATTCGTTCCTTTTGTTAACAATTGGGCTTTTGCTCAAATTGCTTTCTTATTTTGGGCCTCATGATCCGTTATGCAGTAAATTAAATTTTCCAAATGGATTTGTGGGCCCAATAATCAAATGTGGGACCCACAAGGCCCATTAAACTCGAATGATATTAAATCCACTAAGAACGAGCTCGATTTCGGCTTTGTTGATCTTTTCTTCAAAGTCGTGTCGGTTTAGCCAGTTTTCGCGAACTTGGGCACACTTTTGGTCTTTGACTTTGTCTTCATCTCTTTTTGGACTTTTCTTCAACATTTGACCGTGAAATCCCGTGTTTTCTCCTCTTTTGATCATTTGTACCTATTTAAACACAAGAACACAAAACCACGCGTAATTCCGACTTTTATGATATAAAACACATGATTAGGTCTTGTTTTTCCTTGATTTTAGTGGCAAAAGGATAAGTGTTTACACACTTATTAAATCACCTACACTTGACCATTGCAATGACCCCATGCAATGCATTATTTTAAAGCATAAATTTACATTTTTCTCATTATTAATCCATCTCGGCCTTTATTAAGATATACTAATACTACCACGATGAAAAGATAAAAATTTAAAAGGAGACAAAAGTTATTAAAGATTTATTAACTTGAAATCATTTAATGGAAGAAACTCGTAAAGAAATCTAAGACTTAGATTAGGGCTATGGTGTCATGAATATTAATCACCCTCAAGTTTCACGTTCCCCATACCAAGCTTAAAAACGAGATCATTGAAACTATAAGTTAGCACAACTAACACTTACTCATGTGGTTTAATTAATCACTTAGACCCCATTATTCCTACGGTGTATCTCTTGTATTTTATTTTTGTCTTGAATGATCACGAGGATGCATTTTTGACTTATTTCGATAATTTATTAAGGCCGAAAATAAAGTGGGACGATTTAATCAATAGTTAGCTAAAGGACAAAATCTTTTAAAACGGCTTCTCGAAACCTCATAAAGTTCATATCTTGGCATAACTCGTTTCACGATTTGAGACCTTTCTCGGGCCGATATTTGGCTTGTACTTCAAACTTCAAATCTTGAGAGACGATCTTGAAATTATGGTATTCTCTTCATTTTGGTATACATCTTCATTAGGAGTGAAAGATGCTTCAAACATTGACCACGACTTCTTCATTTATCCTCTTCTTTATTTAGGATTTTGATATACAACGATCCGCCTCCTTTTCGGACTTGGATCTATTTATCCTCATACCTTGTTAGGGTCTTTTTGGATAGACTTCTCCATGATCTTTAGGCGAGTAATTTCTTCTCGTCGTGTGTCTTGATCCATCATATTGATTTGGATTGATGATCTTCACGTCATCTTTGGATCTTTAACAAAAAAAGTGAATCCTCATGCCTTGTTAGGGCCTTTTTGGACTCGGGTATCCTCATGCCTTGTTAGGGCCTTTTTGGATAAGCCAATATTCGCATCCCGCTTCAATAAGTTATGCCTTGGCTATGAACTCTAATTAATACCGAGCAACTTTTAAACGATCTTGTGCTAGAAGCTAAGTAACTTTTCAAATCGTACAACCTTATTTATTGCAAATATATTTATTAACAAGCGATGGGAGAAAAGGCTCATAACTAACTCACATAAGTTAATGAAAGAATACCAAACTAATAATTAACTCTATCATCTCTCGTTCTCCACAATTTAAAATCTCAAGGAATGAGACTCGTGGATGCTTAGCCTAATAAACCAATTAAGGTCCATATGGTTAAGGATACTAGCTAAAGTAAACTTGGATAAGTAAACTCAGGTTGAGTCAAAATATTCACGACGGGCCTAATATATCAAAGACATCTAAACTTGTTAAAACCATTTTTTTTTATTTCATTTTGACTTTATTCTTGAAATGGAAATTATTGCGATGCGATAATAAAAGGAAAGAGAATAAATAAAAATACTACTAGGCCAAAATAGATCAAAAATTTGAAAAACATTGAAATTTTTTTAAATTTTCCGGTTAAATGGGGTCAAATTCATGGAAAAGGCCACTAAAATTTCGATAGAAATCCCCCCTACACTTAATATAAACATTGTCCTCAATGTTTAAGCATGTGGGAGAATAAACTCCCCTACACTTAGGACATTGAGTACGTTGTTTAAATCGAGCTAAGGAAAGGACAACTAAAGTGATTACATTTATTCGTCTTATTTATATACAAGATAGAATCACAATAGAAAAAACTTATCGAAGGAACCGGGTACACGGGTAACACGGGAACACGGGTCTCGTCAAAAGTACCAAAAGTGGATCATTAAGCACATGTCCCTGCACAATCACAACACACAAAACAAACAACCTACACGGCTCCCCTCTACACTTATTGGCGAAAATAGATAAAAGATAGATCATCGGGTTGCCTCCCGAGAAGCGCTTGTTTTTGTTAACCGAGTCACGAGCCTGACTCGACCCCGAATTAAATGCTCCATAGGGGAAGCCTCGAATGTAATACCGGGATCAAAAATCTTATCCTCGGTCCCGGAGGAACATAATAAATGAGAGGCGGGAGGGTAAGTCATGAAAGGTAAAAAGGTCCTCTCAACATATGAAATGTATGTGAGGTCGTGATCCACGGGAGGTGGGATGGGTAAAGGAGACAAACTGTCATCCCCCAAAGACATAGGATGGTCACTATTCGGCAAAGCCGTAAAGGTATCAATCATAGAATGGTCAATGTCACCTCCCGGGTCAAAGCATTCATCCTCATGAACGTGAATCTCTTCGATTTCTTCATCATAGATAGGCTCGTCAAACAAAGGTTTTTCGTTCCCTTTATTTAGGATTATAGAAATTCTCTCTAAGAGATCACGATCAAGTACGAAACCATCATTCATTTGTGGGATTTGTTGATAAGTTAAATCCTCACGAATGTGGTAAACGTAATTCTCATTAGAGGAGTGTTTATTAGGTAACTCCTCGAGAATTGGATGAGAATCGATGGTAGAATCAAAAGTAATTGGCGAAGAGGCAAATGTGAATTTATCAAAATCCGAGTTCTCAAAATCAATATCAATATCAAGTTTTAAAACACCATTTGCCTTCTCATCAATACCATGATCACAATTAAGCTCATGCGAGAAATCCAATAACACGGGATCATAAAAAGCATCCTCGTGATGGAATTTCTCGATACTTGGGGTATAAAAGTCATCACTAAGGAAAAAAGAATCCGATAAATCATTAGTATCATGGTTTTCAAAAGTCGGTCTTGGTAAAATAGGCGAATCATCCTCATCCGAACCCGAGGAATAATTAAAAATATAGTCGGAATCACAAGATAACTCATCCCTATCTACAAACTCCTTAGGTGTAGGACAACTTATGGGTTCTTCTTCTATGCATTCACACTCAAAAATTGGCTTCTCAAAACATGTCTCGCTAAGAGGATTTGAAGAAAGCATAAAGTCATTTGAAGGGGTAGGTGAAGGAGGCATAAAAGAAATGGGGTCATCAACGGGTAATGAAGGCTCAAGAATAATCCCGGGAATTTCCTCAATAGGTGAGGAAAGAGGAGAGATAATAGTATCCGTGGGTGTCAACACCGGAGGGTGAGTAAAACTCATGATAATCTCCGGGCCTTGTCTCTCCTTTATTGGCGGAGAGATGGAAGGATCCACAGTGGGAACATCACTACTAGTAGTGGTGTTAGCCTCAATCAACTCTCAAAGACGGCTCAATATCAAATTGATCTTGATAGGTTTCTAAAAAGAGCATGAATTTCCTATCGGTTTCCTCTTGCATTTCTCTTAAGAATCTACCATGTTCCTTAAGTTTATGAAGAATTAAGTCCATTTGAGGTTGTGAAATACTCCCTTGATTATAGTTTTGAAAATTGCTTTCATTTGAAAAACCTTCATTATTTGAAAACCCTTGATTTTGAAATTCTCCATAAAACCGTTGATCATATTGTGGTGGGTCACTAGTCGTAGGAAACTAGGGGAGCCAAAATAAGTATTAGTATCATAACACATACTTTCCTCATTATTATAAACCTCCTCATAAGTTTTGTCACAATTAAAATAAGCATGAGGCACACCACAAGTCGAACACTCCTCGGACATAATCTTATAACGCTCTTCTTGCAAGATTTCCCAAATCGGACGATTATCCATGGTAGTGTCGACAGAAAACGAAATAACATTAATTATTATGCTACGTAATATATTATAAGAAAGGAAAAATCTTTTTGTATCTTTTTAGAAAAATATATATTCAAAAGAAAAATCGAAAGAAATCGAACTAAAAATTAACACTAATACGTAATATTTTTGGTGTAATACTTTTAGGAAAAAGTATTACTTTTGGATTTTTCAATTTTTTTGGTGCAATTCTTAGGAAAGAAATTGCTTTTTTGATTTCTTTGAATTTTTGATTTTGTGTGCAAGAAAATTAACGTTCAAAGCGAACGGATCCCAAAATCCAAACGTCTTCACGAAAAATCGTCATTCGTACGAGCGAAGCGGCAGCGGCGCCATTTGATAAACTAAGAGATTTTGTTTACCCTTTTTAATATTACTTTTCGTTCCTCGACTCACCCAAATTTAATTGCCGGTTTAACGTATCGACTTAACTTGTTTTTGGTAAACGATAACTTTTTGTATTTTTAACTAAAAAACTATTTAACATTAAATCTAATTTAAATAAAACTATTTTTAAAACTAATTAAATTTAAAAAAAAAACTAATTTAAAACTTGTTGAAAATATAAAACTTAACTTGAATAAAAATAAAAAACTAATTTAAACTAATTAAAAATGTAAAACTTAAAAACTTTTTAAACTAATTTATTGAAAATAAAGAATTTAAAAAAAAAACTATTTTATAAAATAAACTAAAAACCTTTTTTATAAACTCTAAAAGAAAATATATTTTAAAATAAAACTTGAAATAATCTAATTTAGGAAAAATTAAATTTAAATAAGCATTTAAAACTATTTTTTAATCTAGAAAGACTATTTTAAAATTTTAAAAGAAATTTAAATAAAATATTTTTATAGTCTTTTTATATTTTATTTTATAAAAACTGAATTGAAGGAAAATTAAAATAAAACTTTCTAACTAAATTTTAAATAAACTAAAAACAAATTATTAAACTACTTTAAAATGACAGATATTAATTCCCTATATTAATTAAACACTGCGTATGATAACACAAAAAGACTAATAGATGAGATGGTTGAGTTGTTGGGTCGTTATGCGAGAGGTCCTGGGTTCAATCCCTAGCAGACCCCCTTTTTATAACTATTTAATTTTTGGACTATTTTTTGGACAAACAAATTAACAGACCAAATAAATAAAAATAAGCAACTATAAAAGCAGTCAAAATAATCCAGGACAGGAACCAATTAAGTTGCTATAAAAATAAAAAAAAGCAGAATCAATTTTAAACTTAAACAAACAGTAAAACAAGTAAAACCAAAGTAACCAAATCTAATATTCTAGCAGATTAATTAAATTCAAAACAAATAAACAAAATCATATTTAAAACCAATAAATCAAGCAGATCCAAACAGCCTATAGCAGATAAGCAACTATAATCTAATAAGATTAAAAACAAGCACCAAAATAAAGGAACCAATAAAACAAATTAAACTGATAATCACTGAATAAGTGATAGGTGTGTAAACACCCATCTTTTCTACCACTTAATTACAATAATAACCGAGCCAAAACGTGTATTTTATGTCTTTTATGTCGGAATTATGCGTGGTTTGTGTTTTTGTTGTGATTTAGGACGAAAAGGTGAAAAGTGGAGAAAACACGGGAATTCACGGGCATTTACGGACTTTTGTTGAAGAAAAAGATGAAAGACGAAGTCAAGAAGTCAAGAGTGCAAAAAGAACGGAAGTCCAAGACCAATTCTGAAGATTTATCGAAGAAACAGTCAAAAGACGGAAGTTTATCAAAAGCCGAAGAATTCAAGTCTATTTTATGAAGAATTTAAAGACGAGTTCAAAAGAAATCCCAAGCCACAAGTCATTATAGTCCAAGTTTAAAGAAGATTAGAAGGAAAAAGGACTAATGGTGCAATTAATGAAGACTATATGCTTAAGGGCTTAATCTTGCAATTAACAAGAAATGAAGGAGGGGAGGAAGCTTCCTAATCCTCCCCTATATATAGTTTTGTATTAATCACTTTTCATTTTGTTGGCTAAGTGTGACAATTAGCTCTTCCACCATTTACTTACCTTGTCATTTACTTTTCTTGTCAAATTTAAATACCTTGTCTTGCACCTTAAATTCATTTAATTTCAAGTAAGTTTTCATTTAATTATTGTCAATCTTTATTTTATCTTGTCAATCTCTTATCTACCTTTCTTAATCTTTGATTTATGTGTTTATGTTTATGTTCATGTTCATGCTTTTATTTTGATCCAAGTGGTTTTTGATTATTGTGGTAAAAGTTGTTAAATTTCTTGATTTTAATTGTTTGTTTATGATTACTGTTGATCCGTTGATAGTTTTATTAAATTGTTTGTGTTTATTTTCTTTGAATTTGTGTTTAAATCTGCTGTTACTGTATTCCCTTGTTCTTCGGGAAAGTTGTTCTTGTTTCTGATCTTTCCAGGTAAAAAGTTCCGAGCCAAGACTCTTCATCCGGAACATTCAAAGTTCCGGACGAAGGAGAACTTACGAGT
Source organism: Glebionis coronaria (assembly GCA_025667525.1). Lineage (NCBI taxonomy): Eukaryota > Viridiplantae > Streptophyta > Magnoliopsida > Asterales > Asteraceae > Glebionis > Glebionis coronaria. The sequence goes on along the minus strand of CM046881.1, from coordinate 246,755,282 downwards.
CAAGGATTTGTTCATTCGGAACTAAAAAGTTCCGGGTCACAATACTTCATTCGGAACTCAAAAGTTCCGGATCAACACAGAACTTCCGAACGAAGTTCCGAACGAACTTCCGAACGAAAGTTCCGGACGAACTTCCGAACGAAACTTCCGAACGAAGTTCCAAACGAAGGATAAGTTCCGAATCAGTGAAAACTTCCGAGTCAAGAGTATTCATTCGGAACTCCAAAGTTCCAAACCAAGGGGCTTCATCCGGAACTTCTCAAAAGTTCCGGATCAACTCAAAGTTCCGAATCAAGGAGAAAGTTCCGAATCAAGGCTTTTCGTTCGGAAGTCTTGAACTTCCGAATCAAGGGTGACCAAAAAGTTCCGAATCAAGGCAAATTTTACAAGTTCCGAATCAGTAAAGTTCCGAACGAAGGATTGTTTTGGATAAGTGACATATTCAGATCAATTTGTTCCGGATCAAGGATTTTGGTAATATTCCGAGCGAAGAAGAATCATTCCAACCGAAGGTGACATTCCGGACGAGTGATTGTTCCAAACGAAGGATTATTCCGAATGAGCTGTGTTCAGGTTCTTATTAGCTTTTGTCTTTGATTTTTATTTTCAAGCTTTATTTTTCCCGCTTTTATTTTAATTGCACTTTAAGTTTATTTGCCTTAGTTAAATTTTAGTCTTGCCTTAGTTTAAGTTTTAGTTGCGTTTTAAGATTGCCTTAGTTAGATTTAAGTTTTCGTCATTTACTTTAGTGCTCTTTAATTTCAGTCACGCTTTTAAATACTTGCACTTTATTTTAATTAGACTTAGATTTACTTTAAGAGCACTTTTTCATTAATTGTTTTGCACCTTTTATTTAAAAACAACCAAAAATATTTCTTTCACCAAGAATAATAGAGTCATACTTTAAGCCGGAAATCAATTAGTTAAGATACCGAGAAACGAACAATTGAACCTAGCAAAATCAAATATTAAAATGGCGCCGCTGCCGGCTCTTTTCGTTAAGATTGACGGTTTTCTGTGAGAGACACGTTGCTTTTTGGGATCCGTTCACTTGTGAGCGTTATTTTTCTTGCCTAAAAAATTCAAAAAATCATAAAAATTAAAAAATTGATAAAAAACCATAAAAATTAAAAATTTCAAAAATCCAAAAAGATTTTATCTTTATTGTGTATATATATTGTCTTTGTCTTTGGTTTTGTTTCCTTTTGCATTTTCAGGTGTATGCGTACTAGATCTTCCAATTATCAAGAGCCCGAGCCTCAAGAAGATTTAGATATGGCAGGTGTTAACAACAACAACATTCCACCGCACCTCAATAATAATAATAACAACAATGCTCTTCCACAGCCCGATCTTCGGACCATGGAGGAACTTTGTCAACCAACCATGTTTGGACGAGGAGGACCGATTGCGCCGATGCAAATCAACGCTCCTGAGTTTTCGTTGAAGCACCACATGATTCAACAAGTGCAAACAAACCCATTCCGTGGATTGCCTGATGATGATGCCAACAAACACCTCGACAAGTTCATTACAATCACCCAAAGCATGAAGTTGCCTGGGGCCACAATGGATGTTCTTCGCCTACAACTCTTTCCACATACTTTATCGGATCATGCCGAGAAATGGTTTGATCGTCTCCCAAAGAATTCTATTCACACTTGGGATGACATGACTCAACGCTTTCTATCGCGCTACTTTCCACCATCCATGGTCACAAGCCTTCGCAATCAGATCAGCGGTTTCATGCAAGATCCCGATGAATCTCTTTTTGATGCTTGGGAGAGATATAATGTCTTGATCGATAGATGTCCAAACCACAACATGCTCCCTGTGACCTTAATAGATACTTTCTACAACGGATTGACTTTTCGAGATCGTGATACGATCAATGCAGCCGCCGGTGGCACATTCATGAAAAGGAGACCCGAGGAGTGTAGAGAGTTAATTGAGAACATGACTACTCACCATAAAAACTGGGATTCCTCTGCTTCTTCTAGGAACAACCCGAGAGTCAATGTTTCCTCTACCTCAGCAAACCCTGAGATGACCGAACTCACCCGCATGATGGCCGAAATGAGAAAAAGTATTACGCTTCTCGCTTCAAACCAACAACAACAACAAGTTAAAGCGGTGGCTAATCCTTGTGAAACATGTGGCGGTCCTCACTCAAACACCGATTGTCCTTCGACACAAGGAAATCCGGAAAATGTGTATGCTGCTTACGGTAATTATTCATCGGAAAATTACCAAGCTAGACAACAAGGGGATAGAAATATGCTGAGCTACCGTTCCAACAACTACCTTTCACCCGTTTTTTCTCCTCAAAACCAAAACCCCACCAACAACTACAATAGAAGCAACCAAATCCCACCAAGAGCTTCTAACCCTTATCAACCACCCACCCAACAAACCCTACCCATTAATCCCGATGTTGAAGCCACAATGAGAACTCAAGGTGAGCAAATCAAGAATCTACAGAGCCAAATAATCAATTTGAAAGGAGATATCCTGAAGCAGGGTAATGACATTAGAACCGAGGTTCATGATAATATTCAATCCTCCTTCAGCACTCAAATGACTGAATTAAAGAATCTGTTGGCTAGTTTCTTGCCCGCCACTCAACCTTCTACTTCAAGTTCTCTACTGTAGAATATTGATAATTAATGAATCTATGAAGGGGTTTGTTGATTTCTAGAGAGAGAAAGTTAGAGAGAGAAAGTGAGAGAAACTATGTGAAATTTATTAAGTGGAAACAAAGAAATGACAACAACCAACCCCTTTCCTTAGTGGAAAGGGGTATTTATAGTTCCAAGTCATAAGTGGACTTGGGCCGGTCCATGACAAGCCCATGGACCGGTTCTTACTTAAGTTAATAAGCAAATAATAACTAATTACTAACTACGAGCTATTACAACATAAATCATATTGTGGAGTGACCGATACTTCTAATATACGTTAAAACGTATTTCTAACAATCTCCCCCTAAGGGAGGTCACTCCACGTTACAAAGTTCTAAACCTAGCATACTATACTAAGTCTTCGTTCTTTAGCTCGTAGTCTTTTCTTCTTTTCTTTCTTTTGTTGTGAATATGTTGATTTGATCTTTTTGGCTTTGACTTGAGAGCATTGTTCTTTGGCCTTTCACGTGCGATCTTTGCCTTTCTTGTGAACTTTGCCTCCTCGTGACTTCATGTTCCACACACTTACGTCTTTTTGTTGGATTCTTGAAAGCTTCAGAGTTTGGTACAGCGGAAGACTTCATCTTGTACTTTCTTGAATTTTTGTTGAAAAAGACATAAGCATGTGGGAACGACTTTTACAGGTACACCGCAACACCACCGTCTTCACTGGTACACAGCAACGCCACCGTCTTCAACAGGTACTCAGCAACGCCACCGTCTTTAGCAGGTACACAGCAACGACACGAATAAAATGGCTTTGAACATTTTATTCTAATTCGGTAGCATTTTACCTCCGGTCGGTGAAGACCGTTGGACGATATTAGATATCGTACCCGTGACGGATAGTTTCAATTAAGTAACTTCCTGACAGGATTTCGCGGGTAAACCCGTTCTCTTTATTCGACCGTCCAAAGCTGACTGCGAACATAAAGAGTGAATCACTTGGATAAATTATCCTTGTGATTAAAAGCCGTCAATTCATGAAACCTGGAACAAGTGAATTTCAATTAAGATTTTCACCATCGTTGCTTTCCAGTTGTCACGAGCTCGATTCATAAAGAATCTTGCACGTTACCTACCAAGTGCTGTTTGATGTTGACACTAGAAGGATTTCCACTCGTCACTGTGGTCAATAAAGAGTCACTCTGAGTGTTCTGGCAAGATCATATGATAATGCGAAGAGGCCTGGAACGAGTTTAAGTTCAATTAAGAATTAAACCACTGTTACCTTCCAGTTTTTCACAAGATTGGTTCTAAAAGAACCGCACGTGTAACCTACCATGAGCTTGTTTGATGTTGGCTCAAGCAGGATTTCCATCTTCATTGTAATACTTACGTATTACTCGGATGTTCTGGCAATATTACAGGAATATTGCGTAGGACTCATGAAAATCTCTTACTTTTCACAGTGTGTGAGAAAGCAAGGAATAAATGGAAAGTGTCCTAATGAGACTTTTGATGATCTCTTGGCTCTAGACTCGATTGTGCGTTTTGATTTAGTGAGCGATGGCTGGAGAGGAGTGCCACCTTTTCAATACCAGTTTATTCGGAGTGAATAAACCAATAGATAACGTGTTGATCTCCGTGTGATTAAAACAAATACCTTTTGAGAGATATTTGAGTTAGCTGGGGAAGGGTTGTGCATTGCATCACTGGGTCCATGATGTCTTTCTTCAATATCGAGAATCATTAACAAAAATGACCTCAATAGCATATGTATTGACCCGGTTTCTGCCTAAAGTTGTAAGGAGGGCTTCTTTCTTTACACCCTTTATCTTTACATTTCTTTTTCATTCTTCAACCCCTTCAATGCTTACCAATACGTCATCACTAGCACCTTGTTGTGATTGTTCCAGTGCTAGCTTAAGTACTTGGTCGGCATTCAGCTACGTTCACATTCTTTCTCCAACTTTCCTAGGACATCTAATTCTATCTAGGGAATTGTCCTTGGGAAGATTCCATCGGCTCTGATGAATCATTGGACTAAACCTATTCCTACCACCCTTTTGTCACCACATCCGTCGTGAATTAAGCGTGTTTTGGGAAGGAATTGCCACCATGAAAAATCATTGAAAATCACCTAAAGTACTTGTGATATTGAAATCAAAAGTTTTGTACCTTAGGTGTTTTGTTCATCAAAAACGCTCCCCCTTAACACGTGCTTTACACATATTAAGTTGGATAATCTTTAAGTCTTTTTCATCTTTTAGCCAAGTATCACTTACGTCTCCTTAATCCCATTTTCTCCCCTTATCCAAAATGTTAACCATTAATATTTGGGATATTGAATGGATTAACCGGTCTTTGGGTAAAAATGAAATCGATGTTTTGGCCATAGAACAAGTTATTGCTCCCCCTTAAGTTAATAAGGGATAGTTGTAGTGCTTTGGTATGACATATTTTGAAAGATTTAGAGTCTCGTGAGAAATTCTTGAAAAATTATCATACCTTAACACTACACCAAGCCATTCAAGCACATTATTCACAATTTTACATATTCACAATTGAAAACCAATATAAAGTGACCTGAGATGTACGACCCATCAGATGGATCGTTGCAGTAGCTTGTGGTGCACTAAATACGGTCTTCCACCCACGAATCTTTCCAAGCTCCTCATCAATCTACGTTCACGGAGCTTTTGATCGATCTTTTTGATCACATACTTTGCCATCTGCCGGTAACCCGGATGCCAATCCTCCGTCATCTCTGGCAAAGTCCCACCCGAGTTCAGATGCTCCAACTTATCTCTGACTTGTATAAGAGTGCCATCGCTATACTTGTGGAGCTCCCCCACCCTCATAAACTTCATCAAACCTCGACTGTTCAAGTAGAAAATGCCGTAATTCGGGACAGAAATTCCGGTATATGGACATCTTTCTACATGTTGAGGTAGCACTTGATTCACAGGACGGGTTAAATTGAGCCTCCTCTGATAGCTTTCGACTCCCAACTGAAGATCCTCAACTCGTGACTTGATGACAACGCTTCGTGTGAACATACGAAGTGCTGTATTCAAAGCAATCAGGTCTTCACGAGGAATGTGAGTAAGTTGATCTCGGGTCATCAGAAGCAGCATATCTTCGATATCCTCAAGGCGAATGATGGAAAAGTCTCCTTGCTGGATTTTGTATTCCCTGTCATCCTCCCTTTTCAAACGAATCTCCGTCACATGATAGTAGCCGTTCTTGGATTCAGTTTTCATTCCTAAGATGCTGGAGATGCGGATGTCGGATCTAACATTGCTTCCAGAATTGACCAAGCAGCAACCCCTGTACGCCCTTCGGACTCGTTCGTCCCAATGAGATGCACCTATGACAGCATACATATCATAATTACGATTCATTTTTGGGACCCAGAGTCGATTTACCTTTTCCTCGATGAAGGGTATTGTCCCCCAGTTGGCAGCTTTCAGCAAAGTCAGGGATGTTGCGTACTTTGAAGACCCCTTCATAAGATACTCAAGATCATTGGTGACGAAGAAGTCAAGAGTAATCTGATTATCTTGAGCAGGATCCATTGGAGGTGGAGCTCTTTCTGATTCATGAAGTCCTGGTCGTTGAACGGTTTTCAAAGCCTTCAGGATCTCATCGGCATAGTACTCGAGCTCCATTCGGGGTAATCGGGTTTTGGCACGCAGTCTCTTATCTTTCAGTGCTTTCTTCACCAAGGATGGAGTAACCGAAGTCTTATACTCATGAGCAAGAAATGCACATAAGTCAATCGGACTTCGGATACGGAGATACAGCACATCTTTGTCAGCATCTGTGATCGGATCATATTGTGCTGCTGCCGTGATCCAAGCTTGTGGTGGTGCAGACTCGTCTATCTCCAACGTGTCTTCCCAGGCACGAATGCTTGGTTCAGGAACCGTAGATTGTTGAGCTTGTTGTTGAGAAGTTGAAGTGCGAACATCTGTTGGTTCAGTTTCAGGCATGTCAGCAGTGTCTTGAACTGGAGAGTGTTGTGCAGCTTCGGGTTCCGTCACTGATTCTGCAATCACAGGAGGAACAATAGCAGAACTAATGGGGTTAGTGGTAATAGGTACAGATACAACGATAGAGATACCAGGAACCGATGACGCTGTAGTGGCATTCACATCGTGGCGCCACTTCGTTCATCGTGATTCCGAGGATGTCGATTTGTCCTTCTGTGCTGCATCTTTTGTGGACTTGGTTCCAGTCTTAGTAGCAGTCTTCTTGGAACTGGTAACCTTGTCTCCCTCTTTCGGCTGTTCACCCCCATCATCATCCTGATTGTCATCCCCGTTACTATCCCTAACACTCTCCTGATTCTCATCACCACCATCGTCGCCATCATCATCATCATCCTCGTCATCATCCTCATCATCCTCCTCATCATCACCACCCTCGTCATCGTCTTTATCCTTTTCACCTTCTTCTTCTTCTTCTTCCTCTTCTTCACCCGTACCCTCTTCTTCACTTTCTTCCCTTTCTTCCTCAGGTAAGATGTGATATGGTACCACACTTCCAAACGTCTTGAATAATCTATCATCCTCCATGATAGCATCATTCAGGGATTTATATAGAGCCCGTTGAATCCTCGACTTATCATACGACCCAAGTTCCACCATACGAGCCTTAAGGATCTTCTTCAATTCAAAATCCGTCAGGTCATAAGCAATCTTGTAGGCGGCTTCTGAAGGGTTGGATGATTTGACCATCAAGTTGTCAACAGCAAGTGTCTTCAACTCATCGCGAAGTTTAGGCATTAAGGATTCAACGGATTCTTGCACTCTTTCTTTCACAGATGCTTCAAGTGCTTCTTTTTGTTCCTTATATTTATCCCTCATCGCTTGAAGTCTGGTAATACGTGCAGCATGCTTATCAGCCTCAGCCTGCTTAACCCGAGCAAGTTCTTCTGCATGTGCTTTTCTAGTCAACTCCATATCTGAAGCGAACCTAGCAATCATCTCCTCTTGGGCTTTCCTAGATTCTTCTTCCCTCTGAGCTCGTCTTTGCAACTCTTGGCGAAGTTCATCCATTTCGCGTTTGTTAGTATCAAACAGTTCGGCCATCACTAATGCAGCCATTGCAGATGTTGCAGAGCTGCTTTGGGTTGACTGGAGGGGCTCGGTTGTTACTGCTGTACTAAGGATGGGGATTATGGGTGGTGGAAGAAATGGTGTTGAAGCCGGTCGGGTTGGTAAAGGTTGTATGGGTGGAGGTTGAGTTGTTAAGGGTTGAGTTGACACCATGATCGTAGGAGCAACAGGTTCCTTTTCCACACTTGCTGAAATAGGGATTGATGGCTCCTTTGAAGTGGAATAGTGTTCCGGTGACCCAAACTCATCAACATCATGCGGTTCCTCGTACTCATCCTCGATATCTACCCTCGCACCTGAACCACTACCGCCTGTATCTTTCCTACTCCTTTTAATAGCAATCTTCATCATTTGTTGCTCGGATTTTTCAAGAGTAGGATCAACAATATCTGCTTCATCACGTAGACGCATCAAATCCTTACCCTTTCCCTTCTTACCCTCTGTCTTCTTCTTCTTGGGTTCGGGTTCAGGTAACGCAGCTGGTTGTTTGCGTTTACCTTTACTCTTAACCGTTGTGGATGAGTCTTCTCCAGTTTGAAGGTTTGCTTTCAGCCTCTGGATTTCTAATTGTAGTAGCTTGTAATCTGCAGAACCTTTGATTTTATCAGATAGAAGGTAATCAGGAACAGGACCCGGAATCACACCAATAGACGGTCCTTCATGCCTCAGATCTACAGTATCATCAGCTTCTTCAGTGTGATAGCGACCTCCTGCACGCCTATCAATAGTAGCATCAAGCTTCATAAAATAATTTATGATAAGCTTAATAAACCGAGGATAAGGAAAGAAGTTTGTCTTCAGCTTCTTGTTGTAGAAGAGTTGAAAGGTGAATTCTTCCCATATCAACAAAGCATAATCTGAGTTCGCAGCTTTGTACATGCCATAGAAGAGGTTCATTATCGGACTGCGCAAAGCATCATGGCCACTCGTTTTTGGTGTAAGGCATTTACTGAGAATACCCATCAAAGCTCTCCAGGGTTGTCCTACCTTAGCAGTAGTAAACTCAGACGCAACTCGTATTTCCGGACATCCAAGTGCGTCAAATAACTCCGCGAGTTCATCTTTAGTAGGATCCCTTGAGAAAGACATGCCCTTGGGTGTATCCCGTATACCAAGAATCTTACGGAAGTCTGAAACGGTGAGTGTATGCTGCTTGTTGTTGATGGTGAAGGTGATCTTGTTCGAAGTGATTTCCTTGGTTGCCCAAAATTCAAACATATACTCATAAGGCACCGAGGCTGTATTCCTAAGGGCGTTCTTGAAATGAGAGTTATCAAGGATGGCTATGGCGACCTTAAAACCATGGTGAGTGGATTTAGAGACTTGCTTCAGCCGATAGTTGTTGGGTATAAACTTAAGGGTTCGAGCTTTAGCAATATCGGCTTCTCTAGATTCTTGGATAGCTTGTACTGTTGGATTAGTCATTTTATCTGCTTAAGATAAGACATGAAAGGTTGATGCACAAAAATAGATAGATATATATCATTTTTACTTCTAAGCATAACACATTTCATAAGATAAAACAACAAGTACATAGATAGCATGCAAACAAGAATAATCAAACTCTTCATCCGGAACTTTTCCTCATTCGGAACATCTTCATCCGGAACTTTTCCTCATTCGGAACTTCTCCTCATTCGGAACTTCTTCATCCGGAAGTTCTTCATTCGGAACTTCCTTCATCCGGAAGTTCTTCATTCGGAACTTCCTTCATCCGGAAGTTCTTCATTCGGAACTTCCTTCATCCGGAACATTCCTTCATTCGGAACTTCCTTCATCCGGAAGTTCTTCATTCGGAACTTCCTTCATCCGGAAGTTCTTCATTCGGAACTTCCTTCATCCGGAAGTTCTTCATTCGGAAGTTTTTCATTCGGAACTTCCTTCATTCGGAAGTTCTTCATTCGGAACTTCCTTCATTCGGAAGTTCTTCATTCGGAACTTCCTTCATCCGGAAGTTCTTCATTCGGAACTTCCTTCATCCGGAAGTTCTTCATTCGGAACTTCCTTCATCCGGAAGTTCTTCATTCGGAACTTCCTTCATCCGGAAGTTCTTCATTCGGAACTTCCTTCATTCGGAAGTTCTTCATTCGGAACTTCCTTCATTCGGAAGTTCTTCATTCGGAACTTCTTTCATTCGGAAGTTCTTCATTCGGAACTTCCTTCATTCGGAAGTTCTTCATTCGGAACTTCCTCATTCGGAAGTCCTTCATTCGGAACTTCCTCATTCGGAAGTTTTTCAGAAGAAATCCTTCATTCGGAAGTTTTAAGAAGAAATCCTTCATTCGGAAGTTTGTATCCAGTGTTCATTCGGAACTTTTCAAACGAAGCTTATGATGAATAATCTAAGTGCGTTTGTGAGTTTCTAAGGCAATCTATGGTAACCAAACATAATCTAATGCTATTACGCGCAAAACCCATCAAAAACCCTAATCAATTAACTCTAATTAAGCAGAACGAACCCTAGATTGATAAAGTTCTTTACCCGAATCAATTAATAGATTTAATGATGAATTTAGACGATATATAAATCAAAGATTCAATGTTATTACCTTGTTAATCGAATGAACAGGATGGAATTGATTAGAATGCGGTTTGAAAAAGCTTGTGTATGTGTTAACAATGGCGGCAAGGATGATAAACAGTGAAAAGATAATAGTGAGGGGCGGGGGGTGTGTAGTTTGACTTAGGTCAAAAAAATTTTGACAAGTTTCAACTAATATCACTTTAGTCCCTACATTTTCATTCCTTTTTCTTTTTGTTTCCTAGTTTTTTCCATTTCACTTAACCCTTGTTTCACTTACACATAACTTAGCAAACACAATCTATTAGCATATCCCCAAAATCTAAAGGCCATGCCTATCACTTAGAACGAACACAAGTCGTATTCTAAAGAAAAACCACTCAATTACCATGTAGCCCTTAATTTTCACAATCACTTTTGAAAATCAATTTTAATGACGAAGATGATTTTACTATTTTCTCCCCCTTAAACGATGACCCGTTTTCTATTTAAAGAGCTGTAGTCATTGTTTAAAGAGTCAAATATTGATGAAAGCATTTCCAACTTATCTCTTGAAAAATTTTGATTCGTGGTTTTAATAAGATTTCTCTTATTTTAACAAATTAATGCACTGAGACGTACACAAATTCGTGTCAGACCAAGTTATAAAGTAAACTTGATCCCTTTGCATGATTTGGCTTGTAAATCACGCCCGAGAAAATTAATTCCCGTTCTGAGCCAACGTTTTCCAAGGAAATACGTGACTTTAATATGAAAACCGGGTTGCAGTCTGAAATAACTACAAGCCATGATGGGCATGTTTTAAAAATGTACAACTTTTATACGGACTCTATTTATGGCACCGTGTCAATATTAATCGACATTTCTAAGGCCGTAAATATTACCGTACTAAAAGACATGCCCGTTTTTAAAACGAAAATATTTTTGGTTTTCCTTGATTTTATAATTTTTATGGTTTTTCTAGGTTTTATATTTTTTATGGTTTTTGTTGGTTTTATATTTTTTATGATTTTTGTTGGTTTTATATTTTTGTATTTTCTTTTTGTGGTTTATATATTTACGATAATATACATGATCACAACCAAAGGATACTCTGAATAGTTTACCACGACTATTCAGCTGATTCTTCTGCCAACTCTTTGAGAGTTGCTGGAGTGAATGATTTCATGCCAAGCTTGTCGATCAAAAACTCGATTCGTCCTCGATCTAAGGCTTTGGTGAACATATCCGCCAGCTGGTACTCAGTAGTGACAAAATACAGCTCGATCACTCCGTTCTCCACCTGCTCCTTAATGAAATGGTAGCGAATGTCTATGTGCTTGGCCCGGGAGTGTTGAACATAGTTGCAGCAAAGGGCAATGGCGCTCTTGTTGTCACAATACATCGGGATTTTGTTAAATCCAAGACCGTAGTCAGTTAATTGTGATCTCATCCAAAGGACTTGAGCACAACAATCGGACATGGCGATGTATTCAGCCTCCGTGCTTGATATTGCAGCGCTTTTCTGCCTTTTTGAAGACCAACTAATCAATCTATCTCCTAGGAGTTGCACAGATCCAGAAGTGCTACGCCTCGTATCTTGACATCCAGCATGATCGGCATCTGCGTATGATATTAAAGCAATCGAGGAATCTTTCGGATACCATAGACCACGATGAAGTGTTCCTTTTAGATACCGAAAGATCCTTTTCACAACATGTAGGTGCTTTTCGGTAGGCCGAGCCTGATACCGGGCACACATGCATACAGCAAATTGCAAATCAGGCCTGCTAGCAGTCAGATAGAGAAGGGTGCCAATCATTCCACGGTAAAGTTTCGGATCGACAATAATCCCATCCCTATCTTCATCTAACTTGGATTTCTCCACCATTGGAGTGTCTACGGGGTCACAATTCTCAAAGTTATATTTCTTAAGAGATTCTAGAGCATATTTGGATTGATTTATAAAGATGCCTCTGGGATTCTGAGAAATCTGTAATCCTAAGAAGAATGAGATTTTTCCCATCATCGACATCTGAAAGCGTGTGGACATTATCTTCTCAAATTGTTTAGACAATTCTATGTTAGTGGCAGCAAAAATTATATCATCAACATAAATTTGTACCAGAAGCATGTCGTTGCCGTCCTTGAGAGTGAATAGAGTGGGGTCCACTTTGCCTTTGGAGAAGCCTTCCGACATGAGATATGTTGACAGGAGATCATACCACGCGCGTGGAGCTTGTTTCAACCCATAAAGAGCCTTCTTAAGCTTGTACACATGGTTAGGAGACTCTGTACTGACGAACCCATCCGGTTGACTAACATAAACCTCGTCCCTTAGTTCACCGTTCAAAAATGCCGTCTTCACATCCATTTGATAGACGATCATGTTCATATGAGCAGCAAACGCAAGGAATAGTCTAATCGCCTCCAATCTAGCCACAGGAGCAAAAGATTCCTCAAAGTCTATACCCAAGGCTTGTTTATATCCTCTAGCGACCAATCTTGCTTTATTCTTCAATACCGCACCCATCTCATCAAGTTTAACCTTATAAACCCATAACAAAGTAAGGATGTTAACCTTGTCAGGGCGAGGAACCAATTCCCATACTTCAAGTCGTTTGAATTCATTGAGTTCCTCCTGCATAGCTTCGATCCAGGATGATTGGGTCATAGCCTGCTGCCAATTTTTGGGTTCAACTTCAGAGAGAAATGCATCAAAGTAACAATATAGTGCACTCTCTTGTAATTGATGGCGTGTAGAGACTGGTCGATCTAGATCTCCAATAACATTCCTAATTGGGTGATCTTTTGTCCATTTAGTGCTATGGTTTTCAATCCTAGGTGGTCTGGAGTGAACAATAGATGGAGCTTCTTCTGAGGTAGACGCGGCTGAAGGGTTTTCAGGGATCGCTACACCAAAGAAAGGAAGCTCTTGCAAGTGAGCATATTCCAAGTCGTGATCAGTAGAATCCTCTTCTACATCATTAGGCACAAGTAGGGGTGATGATTCAGGTGTAGTTTGAGAATCACTTGGTGAAGGTGCATCCGGTTCAATGTGAATTGTAGATGCATTAGATAAAGGTTCATTAGCTTGAGCAACCACTTCAGGTATTGGAGCAATTACTACAGGTGCTGGAACTTCATCAGTCGGGGGATCGAAGAATTCATCAAACAACGGTTGAAACAGTTTATCCCACTCGGGCCTTGATGGTGGTAAAAATGATGTAGAAGTAGGATTGTTGGGAACTAATCCGGAACTTATAGCACCGGGTCCCATCTCATGAAGCGCGGGTTCAGAGCTGTGTTGCTTAGAAGCCATCGCTGTCAGCTCGTCGAAATCTGCGTCCATAGTTTCTACAATCTTGCCAAGACGACGGTTATAGATTCGGTATGCTCTTTTGGACGGTGAGTAACCAATGAAAATACCTATGTCGGCTTTTGGTTGAAGCTTACCCAAGTTCTCACTATTGATGTTTGGATAACACAGAGCACCAAACACATGGAAAAATGAAACATCGGGTTTGCGGTCATGTAGAAGCTCATAAGGTGTTTTTCCATGGCGTTTCCGAATGATAGAACGGTTTTGGGTAAAACATGCAGTAGAAATAGCCTCTGCCCACAAGAACAATGGAGCGTTCGCATAAATAAGCATGGTCCTAGCAGCTTCCATAAGTGTACGATTCCGTCTTTCAACGACACCGTTTTGTTGTGGAGTGCGTGCAGCGGATGTTTCATGTGATATACCAACTCCTTCATAATAATCACGAAGAGTCTGGTTGACGAACTCTGTACCATTGTCTGTACGAATACGGCGGACAGTGGTATTCAAACGTACCTGAATGAACTTCAGAAAAGTGATGATAGCCTTCGGAGCTTCATCCTTTGTACGTAGAAATCTAACCCATGTAAACCTTGAGAAATCATCCACAATGACGAGAATGAATTTCTTACCGCTCACACTTTCAGTTCTCATCGGTCCACAAAGATCCATATGCAAAAGATGAAGTTTTTCTTGATTAGTGTCTTCAGCTTTGGGTTTGTAAGATTTCTTGGTGCTTTTCCCCCTTGAACACGCGGAACATAAATGATCCTTGTGAAATTTAAGCTTGGGAAGACCACGAACTAATTCGTTTTTAGCCAGATGATTAATAGCATCAAAATTAAGATGAGATAATCTGCGATGCCATAACCATGACTTGGTCTTAGAAGCTTTAGAGAGAAGACATACTGGAGAAGCGGCCATCATGTCTTGTAAGGACAAAGTGTAAAGATTTGCACCACGAGATCCCTTCAACAAATCTTTTCCTTCCAAGTTGCGGATGAAACAAGTGTGTTGTCGAAAAGCAACCTCAAGGTTGGAATCACAAAACTGTCCTACTGAGAATAAGTTATGACCAAGACCTTCAACATAGTATACCCTAGAAATCGTCACGTTTCCAATCTGATATTCACCATACCCCATAATCTTTGCTATATGATCATTCCCAAATTTAACCGTACCAAGAAACTTGCTGACGAAATTTCGGAGCATCGAGCGATTTCCGGTCATATGTTTTGAACAACCGGAGTCCAAATACCACAGGATGATTTGGACCACCTGAAAATATCACCACACAAAGACAATGTAGAGGTATCGGAATCTGAGTGTTCCTTGTTATTAGCAGGTACAGATTTAATAATCTTAGATTTGCTAACTCTAGGTTTCTTAGATTTCCTAGCCTTTTTCTTCTTAATTGGTGGTGTAGATTCTAATTGGCTCAAATCCTGAGGTATTTCTACACTGATAGGCACTATAGTGGGGGCTGACCTAATTAAAGGGCGCTGTTTCCATACTTGAGTGTGAGTGTTCCTAACTAAAGGACGCTCAGACCTAGCCTCAATGGATGCATTCCTAGTTAAAGGGCACATTTTACCATCGAGTGTAAAGGTCCTACCAGTGGGACGCCATTGCCAGCCAACTTGGGCACGAGTTCTACCCGTTGGCTTCCATTCAAGACCATTCTTAATAGCATTCATTTCATTAACGTGATCAATCAGACACAAATCATGACGCTGGGAAAACATACATTCATTACAATTCCAACAATGTAAATCAGAATTCACGAATGGTTTAGGCTGCTGCACAGGCGCAGAGCTTTTAGTCTTAACATGATTCGTTTTATTTAAAACTGAACTAGCATTCCTATTGTGGACTTCTACTTTCTTCTTTGTGGCACTACTAGTGGAGGGCTTGATCTTAGCTTTCTTGAGTGGCGATCCTTTAGCCTTAGTAGTCTCTTTTAATCCTGTAGAAGGCAAATTGGGAATATTAGCAGCAGATTTTAAAGGTGTCTTACTTGATTGTGCCAATGACGGTTTCGCTCCTGGAGTCTTATTAAATGGAGTGACAGCAATGGGCCTATTGTTAAGTAGTGCAGAACCTGGTGTACCTATGTATTGCAAATAAGCCAAGCAATATTGAACTCGCTTAACATATTCATGAGCCGAATAATATTCGCTACTTGAGGGATCTAAGGCATAAAGATCGTCTAAAATATCCCTAAGAAGATCGACATGCTTAATGGCATTCCTCATATAATCATCATAGGTAACCTGGTTTCTCTTATGAAGCGGATTCTTATAAAGCACTACTGACTTGGTTGTTGGAGCACTAGTGGACGGTGCAGAGTCGGTAGCTAAGTTATCAACAACTTCTTGTCGGGTGAGAAGAAGTGTCTCCTTTAACTCAGCCAAAACCATATTTTTGTCTATGAGCAGGATGTTCAAGTCAGAGATTTCTTCGCACTTTTGGTTCAGTTGTTCAACATAATATTGTTGCTGTGTCGCATTAAAAGCGAATCGATCTTCTAGTGAACCATAAAGAGCGGATAGTCCCTGCCTTGTCCGATCCATCTCCCCTAGAACAGTTGATAGTCTAATTTCTAAGACCTGGTTTTTAGACTCTGCGGCCTCTAGTTCCATTCTTAATGTTTCCTTTGATGATATCTCTCTCTTCAATCTCATGATTTCTTCCTCTAATGTCTTAACAATTGCAATCATCTTGTCACTTGTCTCAACACCGTTTTCACAAACATTTGATATCAAAAGATTTTCATTTTGAGCTTGTTGTTTTAATTCTAAAGATATACAATGTTGTTCTAGTTGATTAAAGCGTTGTGAAAGTAAATTGTAAGAATCTTGTAGCTTCAAAAACTCAGCGTTAGATTCGTGACAAGAATGATTTTCTACCTCATTTACAGTTTTAGCAACATTTACAGAAATATCACAAACATCATCACAAATATCATTACAAATATTCACAGCATCACAATTAATCACCGCAGATGTAAGCTCATTTGAATAATTAACATTTACAGTAGTAAGCACATCACACGAGATAACTTTGGACAAGAATCGGTCATATTCGGTTGAAATCTTTTCTTTTTCAATTAGTTGCAGTTCGTAAGCGGTGTCCATTTCATAAAACACTTTTTGAACTTCACCAATTTCAAACTGAAGATTTTCCTTAAGAGATGCAAAACTTCCTTTTAGACTTTCGACAAACGGATTGATCTTAGTTTTAAACACCTCGTTCATGTGTTCGAAAGCCCATTCTCCGGCGTTTAAGCCATTTGAAGTCGTACATTCCAAAATGACCTTGTCAAAGTTAGTAAAGTATCGGTTAATCTCTTTCAAGTTTAACCATACAGTACTAACAGGTGGAAGATTCTTTGGAATTTCCTTAGGACCTTCCATGTTGACAAGTGTAGAAAATGTACTAGGGCGTTCTTCCTCTAACATGTAGGTCGGTGCTGTAATGAGATCTTTATCCATATGGAAGCGAATTCTAAAATCAGTTTTTGCAAGCTCCTTATTCATTTTAAAATAATCACACTCGGGATATTTTGCTGAATTGTATGACCGATCCTCATCAACTAGAGCCTTACTTGTTCGATCATTGGGAAAAACAATCGGGTCTAAAGCCAATCCTAATTGAGTTGCATTATAAAGTCTAGGACTATGTCTTAAAGCTTGTTTTGCATATCGTGGATTAGGGGGAAGGCCTTTTAGACGTGATAAGTTAAACTCTTTAAACGAAGCATCAAATAAGTGAACTAATTGTGAAGCAGCGTATTGTCTTAACAGCAAGTAGTCTAGACTTCTAATCTTATTAGTAGCATTAATCTCCATTTCAGTCTTCTTAGATTCGAGTAATTCAAAATCAGTTTGAAGTTTTTGAAAATTAGTGACCACTAACTCCTTTTCTCTAAGTTCACTAGACAGATTTGCTCTTAAGTTTTCGATTTCTTGCAAGTGACCCATTTGTTTGTTTCTAAAGTGATCATATTCGAGATTTGTGAGAACACTAGAGGAAGGCACTAATTCCAAAGTTTGTACTTTCTCATTGCTTAAGGCAAGCTCATCAGACAAATTCTTATTCTTAGCTAAGGTTTCTAAGAGTGCAGCATTCATTTGGCTAAGTAATGTAGCAGGAACCATGACCAAATCTTGTTGAGCAGGAGTAGGCGTATGCGAACTGGGTCCCGGTTGTGATTCACTCAAAGTCTGGGAACTCACATTGATATTGCTATCATTGTTTGTCTCCTCATTTGAAAGACTCACCACCGAAGATTCATTCGAATCAGCACTCTCTTGCCCAACTTGATGTGGTTGAATACTAGCATCAGTGGCATTATCGGTGTTATTAATAAGTACCTCAGATTTCTTATCTGGCCCTAAGCTGGAAAAAGTTGCCATGAAAGCAGCCTTTGCAGTTTGAAAGTCATCACAGTCGGAATCATACGCATCAAGATCATCGGCTTGGTAAGCTGCATTCTGCGTAGTGACAACGTCTTGTTCAGCAATCCCTGGGTCAGCAAGAAATGCAAGCTCCTCTTCATCAAGTTCCCTTCCTTGCGCCTGAGCATTTACCAGATAGATCTTTTCTGCAAACCACTGTCCATCCCTTCTCCTCTTGGGTTTCTTACAATCCCTGGACATATGACCCTCTTCCTTGCAATTGTAGCATGTGATCATTCTCAACTTGCCTGTATTAGCCCGTGGAGGATTGTTGACCATTGGAGCAGGAGCAGAATTGGCGGTGCGAACATTGGTTGATGTGGAAGTTCTCCCCTGATATGGTTGAATCGGCTGAACCATTACCCTGCCATTCTCAATTGTAGCTTGTTGGCGAGAATTGGATGAATTCCTCAACTGATTGTTGGTAGGAGCTGATCCTCTGAATCCTCGTTTGCTTAAAGTTCTTGTGAGATAAGCAGACATAGTAGTTAGCACTTCAACTGGGTCAGCTCCTTGTTGGAATACAGGAACGGGGACTTCTTCATCATCACAATACAGTGCTTGATCTGGATGAGCTGCATAATCAGTATAAGGAAGACTCATTTGATCAGGGTAGCTTGTTGGATATGCTGCATTCTCTTGATAAGAGGAATATGATGGCTGAGCATAAGGTGCAACATTTGCTGGATGAAGTTGTGAAGCATACTGTGGTGAAGGTGCATTGAACCGATATTGTTGCTGATGTGAGGTGGGTGGTTGTGGTAGAATCGAGTATTGGGGAAAGGCTGGTGTCAAGTAGGGTGATTGATGATAAGCTTGATGTCCCAAGATATAGGGTGTGTTGTTGTGAGACAAGCTTGGTTGATTCGCCATCAAAGCTAAGGAATCTGGGTGCATACCACGAGGAGAACGGTGCATAATCACATGCTTCTCATGTTGCTGAAGGAAGGCATATATTTGATCTAAATTGCACTTATGCAAATCCCGGGTTAACTTCACATCGGTAATATACTCACCCCATTCAGCTTGAGGTAGAGTATTCAAGAATTTGGTGTTAACCTGGAATGGTGCAATCACAAGATTGTATACATTCAGATCATTCATCAGTGTGGTGAATCTGAAGTAATAATCGTGGAGCGTTTCCCCTAGGTTGTAGGTGAATCTATCAAACAAATCATACAGCTGACACTCCCTTTCTTGTTTGGTGAGAGACGTGCCTTGTAGCAACACCTTTAACCGTTCCCATAAATCCTTTGCCACCGTATACTGACTCACCATCCTATAGATGTCATGGGGAAGAGCTTGGAGAATTGTTTGAAGAGCTTTTTCATCTGCATCTGCAACAAGTTGTTGAGCTGGAGTAAGTTCTTCAAATTCTCGTGGTCTAGTCACGTTATCAACCGTAATGGTACCATAGTCGAGTGGACCATTCAAAATCGATTTGACCATAAGTCTTCCGTATGTCGGTTTCCCCTTTAGATATTGCATCATTCGACCTTGCCATGCCTCAAACACCTCTTTAATGAGCATCGGTGGACGGCTATCAGTTCCCGTTATGATTGATATATCCGTAAGAGATGTCATCTGAGGCATTACTGAATTTGGATTCATTTTGTTTTTCTTCAAAGAAACAGAGATTATCGGTTGATCGAGCAGTGAAGTAAAGCTTGTGAATTGTGTTGTGTTTTTGTTGTAAGAAACCAAGATTAAATCCTCTAAAAAAATCGTCGAAAAAACAAGCAAAATAACCCTTGATTCGGAACTTTTTGTTGATTCGGAAGTTTGATTCGGAAGATTACCTTGATTCGGAACTTTTTGTTGATTCGGAAGATTACCTTGATTCGGAACTTTTGGGTTGATCCGGAACTTCTTGGTTCGGAAGTTCTTGGTTCGGAACTTTGGCTTGATCCGGAACTTCTTGACTCGGAAGTTCTTGGTTCGGAACTTTGGCTTGATCCGGAACTTCTTGACTCGGAAGTTCTTGGTTCGGAAGTTTGGCTTGATCCGGAACTTCTTGACTCGGAAGTTCTTGGTTCGGAACTTTGGCTTGATCCGGAACTTCTTGACTCGGAAGTTCTTGGTTCGGAAGTTTGGCTTGATCCAGAACTTCTTGACTCGGAAGTTCTTGGTTCGGAAGTTTCTTGATTCGGAACTTCTTGACTCGGAACTCCTTGATCCGGAACTCCTTGATCCGGAACTTCTTGATCCGGAACTCCTTGATCCGGAACTTCTTGATCCGGAACTCCTTGATCCGGAACTTCTTGATCCGGAACTTTTGCTGAGTTAATCAGAAACTCCTTACGATGAACAGTCGAACAGTGAATATGAAGATTAAGCCCAGATTTTGACCAAATTACCCAAAAAGTTTTGTGCTTTTGACTAAAATAAGTAACAACTAATACTTATCCACTAATCCCAATCACAAAAACACCAAAAACACCAAGAATCAAGATGATTTTTCTTAAAGAACACTAATACAATCAAAAACTAAAAAACCACACAAATCACCACCTTAAATCACCCCATAGCTCTTGATACCAAATGTAGAATATTGATAATCAATGAATCTATGAAGGGGTTTGTTGATTTCTAGAGAGAGAAAGTTAGAGAGAGAAAGTGAGAGAAACTATGTGAAATTTATTAAGTGGAAACAAAGAAATGACAACAACCAACCCCTTTCCTTAGTGGAAAGGGGTATTTATAGTTCCAAGTCATAAGTGGACTTGGGCCGGTCCATGACAAGCCCATGGACCGGTTCTTACTTAAGTTAATAAGCAAATAATAACTAATTACTAACTACGAGCTATTACAACATAAATCATATTGTGGAGTGACCGATACTTCTAATATACGTTAAAACGTATTTCTAACATCTACCTTCAAACACCGTCACCAATCCGCGAGCTAATGTGAGTGCTATAACTACGCGTAGTGGAATTACCATTGTCGATCCACCTATCCCACCACCATCATCTACACCTCCTCCACCACCATGTATCCCTACTCCTCCTACACCTAGTATTAGTGCACCATTACCGTCTCCGCCTCGTCATGACGATGTATCTCGGAAGGACCCTTCAACATCCCAACCTTTACCGACTACACCTTCACCTTCCACCTATAAACCTAGAATCCCATACCCTTCTCGCATAGGCAAGACCAATGATCTAACCAAGAATGACTGTCAAGTATCGAAATATGTGGATATGCTATCTAACATGACCATCAACATTTGCCTTGTTGAAGCACTTTGCCACATGACGAAATTTGTCAAAGCATTCAAGGAATTGCTTAGCAAGAAGGAGAAGCTGATTGAACTCGCCAACACACGCTTAAATGAAAACTGCTCTGCAGTTATTCTTAAAGAACTTCCGGAAAAGCTTGGAGATCCCGGTCGTTTTGTGTTGCCTTGCGTGTTCAACAAAACTGAAGAATTTACTGCCCTTGCTGATCTCGGGGCTAGTATTAATTTGATGCCACTGAGTGTTTGGAAAACACTATCATTGCCCGACCTCATTCCAACAAAGATGACTCTCTAACTTGCAAATCGCACTCTCGCATACCCCGTTGGTATAGCCGAAGACGTGTTCATCAAAGTTGGCACATTTACTTTCCCAGTCGATTTTGTCGTAGTTGATTATGAAATGGACCCTCGTATTCCTTTAATACTTGGTCGGCCATTCTTGAGAACCGGACGTGCTTTAGTAGATGTGGCCGAAGGTGAGTTAATCTTACAAGTCGGGGATGATGCAAAAGTTTTCAAAATGTGGAAGCTTATTAGTTCAAGGGGATAGAAATCTGCTGAGCTACCGTTCCAACAACTACCTTTCACCCGGTTTTTCTCCTCAAAACCAAAACCCCGCCAACAACTACACTAGAAGCAACCAAATCCCACCAAGAGCTTCTAATCCTTATCACCCACCCGCCCAACAAACCCCACCCAGTAATCCGGATGTTGAGGCCATCATGAGAACCCAAGGAGAGCAAATCAAGAACTTGCAGAGCCAAATTATCAATCTTAAAGGAGATATCACAAAGCAAGGAAATGAGATAAGATCCGAGCTTCGAAATGATATTCAATCCTCCTTCAGCAATCAAACCAATGATTTGAAGAATATGCTTGCTAGTTTCTTGCCAGCCGCTCAACCCTCTTCTTCGAGTTCTCTACCTTCAAACACCGTCACTAATCCGCGAGCCAATGTGAGTGCTATTACTACTCGTAGTGGAGTCACCATCGTAGGACCACCAATCCCACCACCATCATCTACACCTACTCCACCACCATTTATCCCTACTCCTCCTACACCTAGTATTAGTGCACCATTACCGTCTCCGCCTCGACGTGATGAAGTTCCCGCCAATGACCATTCAACATCTCAACCGTTATCTACCACATCTGCACTCTCACCACCCAAACCTAATATCCCTTATCCCTCTCGCTTGGGCAAGAACAAAATGCTAAACAAGGAGGACGCTCAAGTGACTAGCTATATCAAGATGATTTCTCAAATGAATTTCAACATTAGCTTTCTTGAAGCACTTGTCCACATGCCCAAATTTGTTAAAGCATTTAAGGAATTGCTTAACAAGAAGGAGAAGCTGATTGAACTCGCCAACACACGCTTAAATGAAAACTGCTCTGCAGTTATTCTTAAAGAACTTCCGGAAAAACTTGGAGATCCCGGTCGTTTTGTGTTGCCTTGCGTGTTCAACAAAACTGAAGAATTTACTGCCCTTGCTGATCTCGGGGCTAGTATTAATTTGATGCCTTTGAGTGTTTGGAAAACACTATCATTGCCCGACCTCATTCCAACAAAGATGACTCTCGAACTTGCAAATCGCACTCTCGCTTACCCCGTTGGTATAGCTGAAGACGTGTTTATCAAAGTTGGCACATTTACTTTCCCGGTCGATTTTGTCGTAGTTGATTATGAAATGGACCCTCGTATTCCTTTAATACTTGGTCGGCCATTCTTGAGAACCGGACGTGCTTTAGTAGATGTGGCCGAAGGTGAGTTAATCTTACGAGTCGGGGATGATTCAAAAGTTTTTAAAATGGGGAAGCTTACAGGAAAATCCTTTGGAAGTCGAGAATCAGTGAATATGATTAATGTGCTCGATGACTTTACCGTCTACGATAATCCTCTATTCGATTCTTCCATTGATAATCCACTCTTTGAAGATGATGTGGATGATTCTCGCTCCACTTTGGAACCTTCTCCCATTTATGATTCTTCACCGGTCTTCGATGCTTATGATGATAATGATTCTAGCTCAGATTCGGATGATTTTGATTGTACTTCTGAGTATCCCGAGCTGCCCACTTTCGATGATTTCGATGAGGCTGATACTCTTTCGAGCGATTCTTCACATGATGAAGATCCTCCGCCATCACTCGATCCTACTTTGGACAATTATTCATTTGAGGAAGATTTCTCTGAATTTCTCAACACATACTTCCCTCATGAGAGTGATGCTCCTCCTTTGGACTTTGAAGATTATCGTCTTGATCCTACTTTGGATTTGAAGCACATTCTGTCAAAGGAGAAGAAACCGGTCGACACCGAAATCCGTTGCACATATGATTTGACACCTCTTTGTCCCCCTTCTGAGGACGAGGTTGTGCTTCTTTGAGGATCTTCTTCACACTCGGCTGAGCCTGAGTGCTATTTTCCCCTGAAGGAAAAGGTGTTCGACCCCGGTATTGACATCTTTAAGCCATCTCAGTATCCACCTGATGAAATAAAAGGAAAAATCTTTGGAAATATTGATGACATGCTTGCACCACTTCAACCTTGCTTCCACCGTGCTCCATCACTGCTTAAGGGAACCCTGCCTATCCTTCTTTGGCTTGACTTATTTGCCTTAAGCTTGTGTTATTTGCTCGATGAAACTATGTCTTTGATCCTGGTGGATATGTTTCATGCTTCTTCCGTTGATGATCAAGGTCGAGTCAGGCTCACGACTTGGTTAACAAAACCCAAGCGCTTCTTGGGAGGCAACCCATGCATCTATCTTTTCGCTTTCTTTATCATAAGTGTAGGGGGAGACCCTTTGGTTTGCTTTCCTCTCCTCACTTCTTAATCAGGGATTCGAGCTTCAATGATCCACTCTCGATGATTCTTGACGACCCGTGATTCCGTGTTCTACTTCTTCCCGGTTCTATCCTAAACTCTTTTCGATTCACTATTTTATATTTTCTCAATATTAAAATAGGAATCTCTTTAGTTGTCTTTTCCTTAGCGAGATTTAAACAAAGTGCACAATGTCCTAAGTGTAGGGGAGTTTACTCCCACATGCTTAAACATTGATGACAATGTTTATCTTAAGTGTAGGGGGGACTTCTATCGAAGTTAAGTGGTCTTTTCCTTGTATTTGTCCTTATTTTAACCGGAAAATCAATTTTTCGACATTTTTCAAAATTTTTGATCTATTTTGGCCTATTAGTTTTTATCTTTGTATAGTTATTTTCTTGCCTTATTAGAATAAATGTTTAAATAAGTGGTTTTAATTTTCAAACGTTTGACTCAATCCGAGTTTACTCTAGCTAGTATCCTTAACGTGTTTAAGTCAAGTTTTTCTAGGCTTTTATATAGGGAGCTATAAAACACGAAAGTCTTAACTCTCACGGGTTAAGAACAAGAACTTTTCGCAAGTTCCTATAATTGATCCTAGAGAGTCATTTATCAAGGGAACTTTAAAATGCGATTTCTAAACTTGAAAGAGTCTAAGAATTTGCAAGATCCTATAGGCGACTCGAAAACCCAAAACTTTGATTTAATAGGCTAAGTATCCACGAGTCTCATTACTTGAGATTTTAAACTGTGGAGAACGAGAGATGATAGAGCCAATTATAAGTCCGGTATTCTTTCGTGAATTTATGTGAGTTAATTATAAGCCTATTCTCCCATCGCTTGCTAATAAATTTATCTGCTAATAAATAAGGTTGTACGATTTGAAAAGTTACTTAGCTTCTAGCCCAAGATCGTTTAAAAGTTGCTCGGTATGGATTAGAGTTCATAGCCAAGGCATAACTTATTGAAACGGGATGCGAAGATTGGCGAGTCCGAAAAGGCCCTAACAAGGCATGAGGGCTATATTTTGTTGCTAAAGATCCAAAGTGATGTGAAGAATCATTTATCGAAAATCAATATGAAGGATCGAGACACATGACGTAAAGCAAAACTCCCCAAAAGTCATGGAGAAGTGTATCCGAAAAGACCCTAACAAGGTATGAGGATAAATAGATCCAAGTCATAAAAGGAGGCGGATCGTTGTATATCAAAGTCCAAAATAAAGATTGGAGAAAAATGAAGAAGTCGTGGTCCAAGTATGAATCTCTCAAAACTTCAAGTGAAGAAATTCTATTATGAAGAGAAGACCATTATTTCATAAACGTCTCTCAAGATTTGAAGTATGAAGTCGCTGCCAAATATCGGTCCGAGAAAGGTCTCAAATCGCGAAACGAGTTATGCCAAGATATGAACTTTATGAGGTCCCGAGAAGCAGTTTTAAAAGATTTTGTCCTTTAGCTAACTATTGATTAAATCGTTCACTTTATTTTCAGACTTAATAACTATCGAAATAAGTCAAAAATGCATCCTCGTGATCATTCAAGACAATAATAAAATATAAGAGATACACCTAGGAATAAGGGAGTCTAAGTGAATAATTGGCCCACATGAGTTCGTGATAGTTTACTAACTTATAATAACAATGATCTCGTTTTTAAGCTTGGTTTGGAGAAAGTGAAAACTTGAGGATGATGATTATTCATGACATTTTCAAAACCCAAGGTATGTTTTTGATTTCTTTATTTTGTGTGTTTTCAATTTTCTATCTCTTTAATAAAGGCCAACGTGGATTGATTATGATGAAAAATGTAATCTTGCTTTGTAACTAATGCATTGCATGAGGACATTGCAATGGTCAAGTGTAGGGGATTTGATAGGTGTGTAAACACCCATCTTTTCTACCACTTAATTACAATAATAACCGAGCCAAAACGTGTATTTTATGTCTTTTATGTCGGAATTATGCGTGGTTTCTGTTTTTGTTGTGATTTAGGACGAAAAGGTGAAAAGTGGAGAAAACACGGGAATTCACGGGCATTTACGGACTTTTGTTGAAGAAAAAGATGAAAGACGAAGTCAAGAAGTCAAGAGTGCAAAAAGAACGGAAGTCCAAGACCAATTCTGAAGATTTATCGAAGAAACAGTCAAAAGACGGAAGTTTATCAAAAGCCGAAGAATTCAAGTCTATTTTATTGAAGAATTTAAAGACGAGTTCAAAAGAAATCCCAAGCCACAAGTCATTATAGTCCAAGTTTAAAGAAGATTAGAAGGAAAAAGGACTAATGGTGCAATTAATGAAGACTATATGCTTAAGGGCTTAATCTTGCAATTAACAAGAAATGAAGGAGGGGAGGAAGCTTCCTAATCCTCCCCTATATATAGTTTTGTATTAATCACTTTTCATTTTGTTGGCTAAGTGTGACAATTAGCTCATCCACCATTTACTTACCTTGTCATTTACTTTTCTTGTCAAATTTAAATACCTTGTCTTACGCCTTAAATTCATTTAATTTCAAGTAAGTTTTCATTTAATTATTGTCAATCTTTATTTTATCTTGTCAATCTCTTATCTACCTTTCTCAATCTTTGATTTATGTGTTTATGTTTATGTTCATGTTCATGCTTTTATTTTGATCCAAGTGGTTTTTGATTATTGTGGTAAAAGTTGTTAAATTTCTTGATTTTAATTGTTTGTTTATGATTACTGTTGATCCGTTGATAGTTTTATTAAATTATTTGTGTTTATTTTGGTTGAATTTGTGTTTAAATCTGCCGTTACTGTATTCCCTTGTTCTTCGGGAAAGTTGTTCTTGTTTCTGATCTTTCCAGGTAAAAAGTTCCGAGCCAAGACTCTTCATCCGGAACATTCAAAGTTCTGGACGAAGGAGAACTTCCGAGTCAAGGATTTGTTCATTCGGAACTAAAAAGTTCCGGGTCACAATACTTCATTCGGAACTCAAAAGTTCCGGATCAACACAGAACTTCCGAACGAAGTTCCGAACGAAAGTTCCGAACGAACTTCCGAACGAAAGTTCCGGACGAACTTTCGAACGAAACTTCCGAACGAAGTTCCGAACGAAGGATAAGTTCCGAATCAGTGAAAACTTCCTAGTCAAGAGTATTCATTCGGAACTCCAAAGTTCCGAACCAAGGGGCTTCATCCGGAACTTCTCAAAAGTTCCGGATCAACTCAAAGTTCCGAATCAAGGAGAAAGTTCCGAATCAAGGCTTTTCGTTCGGAAGTCTTGAACTTCCGAATCAAGGGTGACCAAAAAGTTCCGAATCAAGGCAAATTTTACAAGTTCCGAATCAGTAAAGTTCCGAACGAAGGATTGTTTTGGATAAGTGACATATTCAGATCAATTTGTTCCGGATCAAGGATTTTGGTAATATTCCGAGCGAAGAAGAATCATTCCAACCGAAGGTGACATTCCGGACGAGTGATTGTTCCAAACGAAGGATTATTCCGAATGAGCTGTGTTCAGGTTCTTATTAGCTTTTGTCTTTGATTTTTATTTTCAAGCTTTATTTTTCCCGCTTTTATTTTAATTGCACTTTAAGTTTATTTGCCTTAGTTAAATTTTAGTCTTGCCTTAGTTTAAGTTTTAGTTGCGTTTTAAGATTGCCTTAGTTAGATTTAAGTTTTCGTCATTTACTTTAGTGCCCTTTAATTTCAGTCACGCTTTTAAATACTTGCACTTTATTTTAATTAGACTTAGATTTACTTTAAGATCACTTTTTCATTAATTGTTTTGCACCTTTTATTTAAAACAACCAAAAATATTTCTTTCACCAAGAACAATAGAGTCATACTTTAAGCCGGAAATCAATTCGTTAAGATACCGAGAAACGAACAATTGAACCTAGCAAAATCAAATATTAATAAGCTGAACAAGTGATACCTATAAGCAGATCTAAGTACTTCAGACGAACAAATAATCAGATCAACAAAGGCAGACTAAGCAGTTTAAACCAACCAAAATAAATAACTAAAAACCAAATAAGCAATAAAACTAAGCATAAGGCAAATAAAACTGTAAATCTCTACTGAACATAAGCTAAAAAAAACGAATAAGCAGATTTAAAAGCTAACACAAACCAAATTAAACTAACAAGAACAAAACTAAATGACTTAAGCTACCAACGCAATTAAGCAGATAAACATAAAACTAGAACAAAACTTAACTAGAAAAATAAAAGAGAATCGAGATTAGAACCTTGCGTCGAAATCCATTGGGAAGAAGACAAGGCGCTGAGCCGTCTTTGAACAAGTCCGAATCAAACGCCTCCTTTTCCACCAATAATCATCACCATCTCGAACAAGTTCATCATACTCGAACATTAACCCAGAAACAAACGAAATCCGAACAGTACCTTCTTTATAATTTCCAGTGGGGAAATTACTTTCTCACTTTCTTTTTATTTTTTTATATTTTTTTTATATCAATAATAATACTCCACGAACAGTAAAAGATTAAAAGGAAAACAGTTTAATTAAATTTGCAAGAATTTAAATAAGACAGAATTAAAATAAAATTAACTTTTCTTTAATTAAAATAAAAAATTACAATAACCGAGAATTAAAAAGATTACAATATTAGATCTAAACTAATTTTACTGAAAATTAAATCTAATTTAAATCCTACTCCTAAAATTAATTAAAAACTGAAAAAAGTAAAGAAAAGCTTGATGGATCCCAATTACATGTTTTCTTGGGGGTTTTATAGGCAACCCTAATCCTTGGTGATCACGTCTTCAAATCATGGCCGTCGAATTTCTTCTTTTCTTCTTTCTTTCTCTTTCCTTCTAGTCGTGCGGCTGGAATTGATTTTGGCCTACGGATTGCCAGGGTGGATTGAGGACCACCAGTGGGTGTTTGCATCCGATTTTTGGGGGATTTAATTTGTTTTGATTGAATTAATCAATAATGTAAAAAGCCCCAATATTCGTTGGTGATTTTTAGTGATAGGAAAAATTTAGGGTTTAAAAATTATGGTGGGTGTCTGCGTATTTTTGGGGAGAGAAAATAGTGATGGTTGGTTTTTTATCTAGGTTGTATCGACAAGTCAAATGGGGTGGGTAAGATTAAAAATCGATTTTATTTGGGAAGTGGGGTAAAACACGTGGGGGGGAGGGTTGGTATAAACGTTTATTAACAAAAAATAACGTGAAGTGGGGTAGTTGGTTGTATGCGTGTATTGTGTTGACTGGGATTGACCTAGCAATCGACTCTCCTTCCCACGTCTGTTAAATACAGCCAAATGGGCTTTAGAGTTTGGATAATTAAAAACTCCCATCCGACTTATTTTTAGCACATGGGCTTGTGGCCCAAAAATGTAAACAACTCCATTCGTTCCTTTTGTTAACAATTGGGCTTTTGCTCAGATTGTTTTCTTATTTTGGGCCTCATGATCCGTTATGCAGTAAATTAAATTTTCCAAATGGGCTTGTGGGCCCAATAATCAAATGTGGGACCCACAAGGCCCATTAAACTCGAATGATATTAAATACACTAAGAACGAGCTCGATATCGGCTTTGTTGATCTTTTCTTCAAAGTCGTGTCGGTTTAGCCGGTTTTCGCGAACTTGGGCAAACTTCTGGTCTTTGACTTTGTCTTCATCTCTTTTTGGACTTTTTTTCAACATTTGACCGTGAAATCCCGTGTTTTCTCCTCTTTTGATCATTTGTACCTATTTAAACACAAGAACACAAAACCACGCGTAATTCCGACTTTTATGATATAAAACACATGATTAGGTCTTGTTTTTCCTTGATTTTAGTGGCAAAAGGATAAGTGTTTACACACTTATTAATCGCCCATAGGCCCGTACTCTGAATGGCTCACTTGGTTTAATTCCATCAGACTCAATTCTTTTGCTAAAGACTTACTGGAAGGGGTGTTTTATGTTTCGTGGTGGAGGATTTGGATGTTCAGTAATCAGTTGCTTTTCTCGGCGCAATATCCTCATAAGGACGTTATTTCTGATGACATTGTTTCTCGCTCGTTCACTTGGTGTCATTCTAGATGTATTCGAATTTTAGTTGGGATAGTTGGTTGCAACACCCCTATTTACTTTCTTTGTAATTTGATCTAGCCCCTTGCTAGTTTTTAATAAAGGGTGAATTGCATATATATCCTTGCAAAGAGTCAAAATTACATATATATCCAACTTAAACTAAAAATTGCATATATATCCTTATGAAACATGATAAATTGCATATATATCCAACTTAAACTTAAAATTGCATATATATCCTTATGAAACATGAAAAATTGCTATATATCTAAATAATTATTTTTACATATTTAAATCTATTTAATTACTAAAAAAAATTAATTTTGAAAAACATATAAAAAATATTTTAATTTAAATAAATCTAATTTATTATTGAAAATTTGATTTAAAAAATGGAAGTTTTAAAATTTTATAAGTTTTTTGAAATTAAATTTTTTTAAATCTTTTTCGAATTCTTTTTGATTTTTTTCGAATATAAAATAAATCTTTTTTGAAATTATTTGTTTTCGAAATAAACTTTTTTTAATTCATTCGATATTATAAATAATATATATATTATAAATTGAAGCATAAATGAAAAGTGAAAAAACACATGGGTATTTAAGTAAATTCATTCGAGAAGTTAGCGAGATCGAACATATTTGAATGTATATTAGCGAGCTTGATTGTTTACATAATATATTAGCGAGACTTGTCATTTTTTGAAGATATGTTACGTATATATAGCTTTTTCCTAAAAAATAAATATTTGGATAAATATATATCTGCAATTTGTGATGTTTGATAAGGATATATATGCAATTTTAAGTTTAAGCTGGATTATATATGAAATTTTGACTCTTTGCAAGGATATATATGCAATTCTCCCTTTAATAGAAGTTGACGTTAAAAAAAAGGACTCGCAGAGTAAAAAGTCAACAAAAATGTAGATTTCCTAATCGTTTGGTCATAAATATCACCCACAATAGGTTTTACATAAAGGCACAAGTTATTTTGAAAACTTGTTTTTCGTATTAAGGGACAAATCCCTTCCGTCTATTTTCTTTTGATCTGACGGTAAATATTAATCTAAGATCATGTCTCCTTCCTTTCTTCCTCTACACAAAACATCAACCACCCTGACTCTGAACGACCTAATAACATCCTTCACAACAATCCATCACCACCACTTTATGAATATAACATCCTTCAATTGAAGAAGCCACCTTCTTCCTCGATTCACACAACTTCGATCCCTCTCCACCTTCTTCGAATCCATCACCACCACCGTCGTACCACCACCTTCTTTTGAACCAAACACTGATATCTATTCACCACCGCCGTATAGGTCTCGATCAGTTCACCACCTCTGTCTAGGTCTCGATTAGTTTTACCACCGTCGTCGTTCAAAGCTGTTGTTGGTGGTTGATTAGTAATTAAATTCCAAACACAGATCTTATGTTATCACTTTCATCCTTAAGCATATAGTTAGTTGTAAAAAAGGGTGTTAAAAGAACCTTATTTATTGGTTTTTTAACATGTGAAGAATATGAAATGGATAGTAATGTTGCTGAGGGTGTTCGCTGTTAAGGATATAAATATTGTATCTTTTTGGGGTAATGGTGATTATGGGAGATTGGGTTTAGGTAGCTTAGCGTCGAAATGGAGGTCCGCTTTTGTTTCGGGCTATGGGATGGGTGTTTGAATGTCATTTTTGGCGGAGCTCATACCTTGTTGTTGACAGGTAGAATTATGAAGTTTGTTGCTTTAGAGGTTTAATTGTATATATTGCGATTATCCCTTTAGGAATTATGCGATTATCAGGAAGAATTAATACCCCTCTAGGAGCTATATGCCTATATTATGGTAGTCTACAAAAATATGACCTGACTATTGTATCTTAGCTCTCTACCAGATATGGTTTAAATACTTGTTATGCTTAATAGTAGGTCATTAGAAGTATGTATATCGAAACGTACCTTGATTGTGTACCTAGTTGAGTAGGAATGCATGAACTTGTTGCTTCCTTTGTTAACTATTTGGCTTTGATTACCTTGCTCCAGGTTAAATAGAAATATTAGTTCAATTCCAAATGCTCACGTGTGTTCAATCGTCCATTTGGTTTGATTCGTTGTATTGTGATTTGGAGGTTAGGGTGGTTTTTCATTTGTTTGCGAGGTATATTCGTTGAATCATATTTGGGTGTGAGCAAAAGACATTCATTCACCTCATGTCATTGTTTACGATTATTTGATATACCCATCCTGACTCATGTTGGCATCAGATGTAGACGAAAACCAAAGAAAGGTTAGTTATGCTTAAAAAACTAGTATTTTAATTTTTATTTGTTTGTTGTCGTCCTAAACATATTGCATACTGCTGCTCTACAGGTGTCAACGGTCTGTCAACATAACAAAGAAAGCGTCCCTGATATAAGAACTTTAGTACTTTATTGCTAAAAGGAGTGAAACCGTAGATATTTCTATGTTTAAATTCTGTAATTGAAATGAAATTCTTGATACACTGTTTTGGCACTTTTATATGGTTAATGTTTGACATTTGATACCTAGTTTTAATAACATAGTTGTTAATCCCATTTAATCCATAACACAAGATTCTAGATAGAGAAAGAGAAGAGAGTTAGAGAGAGAAAGTAGAGAGATGGTGGAAGGTTTAAACTTTACTAGAGAGGGAAAGTAAATGAACCAACACATACTTCCACACATGGAAGAGGGTTTATATACCCACGAGCTTGGTGGGCTCGTCGGCTTGTTTCCTTGGACCAGGCTTGGCTTGTCTTTGGCTTAGAGCCCCTAACTTATACAATATTAGCTTAAGTCCAAGCCCGGTTAACCCGACTAGCCTATTACTATACAAGACCATTAACGACTAAGATGACCTATTACATTCTTGTTCGACTATATAAAATATAGGGCTAACAATCTCCCCCAATGTATCGGTCATCTTTAAAATGAATAAGATTATTGACTGAATACATTCTTGTGAAGGCGATCTTTCTTCTTGGGTCTTGTATCTTGGTCTTGATCTTGTTTGTAACGGCTTTGTTCCTTCATGCTTTTGTGATCTTTATCTTGAGCCTTTGTCATTTGACTTTGAGTTCTTGATATCTTCGATCTTGTGCTCCTTGTGACTAAGATGACCTATTAAATTCTTAAGTATCTTGATTATTGACATCTTGTGCTCTTGTGACTTCTGAATCGACATCGATTAGTACATGTCTACGCCACCTTCTTGATATGCAGCAACATATATAAACACGGACGAAATGGCTTTGAACATTCCACCCTAACTCGGTAGCGTTTTACCTCCGGTCGGTGGAGACCGTTAGACAGTATTAGATACCGTACATGTGATCGGGTAGATTCTATTAAGAACCTCCTTGACAGGGTTTCCCGGCGGTAGTAGCCAGTTCTCTTTACTCGACCGTCTCAAAGCAGACTGCGAACGTAAAGAGTGAATCATAAGGATAAATTATCTGTCTGATTAGAGTCATCAATTCAGAATTCCTGGAACAAGTTTGATTCTATAAAAATGAACCATTGTTGCTTTCCAGTTTGTCACAAGCTCGATTCAGAAATAATCTTACGAGTCACCTACCGCAGTGCTGTTTAAGGTTGACACTGGAAGGATTTCCATTCGTCATTGTGAGCACTAAAGAGTCTCACTCTGAATGTACTGACAAGATCACACGGATTTTGCGAAGAAACCTTGAATCAAGTTTGAATCAATTAAGAAACCAAACTTAGTTGCTTTCAAGTTCTTACAAGTGTGATTCGTGTAGAATCATACAAGTTACCTACCATGAGCTTGTTTGAGGTTGACTCAAGCAGGATTTTCATCTTCATTGTAAACCGTATCACTCAGATGTTCTAGCAATATCACAAGGATAATACGTAGGACTCTATTGTGTCATAATGAGATGATAGATAGATCTCGTTTGGCTCTAGACTCGATAAGTGCATTTTGGT
Source organism: Glebionis coronaria (assembly GCA_025667525.1). Classification (NCBI taxonomy): domain Eukaryota; kingdom Viridiplantae; phylum Streptophyta; class Magnoliopsida; order Asterales; family Asteraceae; genus Glebionis; species Glebionis coronaria. The sequence continues at coordinate 246,721,193 of CM046881.1, read as the reverse complement.
AATCGGAGGCTGGAGCAGACTGCCACCTTTTCAATATCAACTAACTCGGAGTGAGAAAGTCAATAGATACATGTTGATCTCCGTGACAATGAGACAAGTTTCTTTTGAGAGAAACTCGAATGGCTGGGGAGGGGTCGTGCATCACATCACTGGGTCCATGACACTTGTCTTCAATAGATGTGTTAACCCGGTTTCAGCCTAGGTTGCAAAGAATAATCAACTCCTTCAATGCTTACCAATACGTCATCACTAGCACCTCGTTGTGATTGTTCTGGTGCTAACTTAAGTAATTGGTCCACATTCAGCTTCATTCCACTCCATATTTCCTAAGGACAACTATTTCTAGCTATGGAATGTCCTTGGGTAGATCCCTCCGGTTTTGGTTGGATCATAGGACTTAGTTTCCTATCCTAAACCACCTTTTGACTCCATCGTTCCGTCGTGGATAGTAGGTTGTTTTGGGTATAAATCGTAACCAGAAAACCATTGAAAGCCATTCAAAATGCTTGATAAAAATCAAAACTTTTTACACTTTGAGAGTTTTATATTTTCGAAAAGCTCCCCTACACACATGCATCGATATACGAAATAGTTTAGCATGTGAAGGAAAGAGTTACACTTGAGTCTTTAAGATCACATGTTGCTATATATTACATTTTAATCACATTATCTCCCCTTATCTCTAATATAAAAACTTAGTATTAGAGATACCAATTGATTAAAATATGACAATTTTCTGAAAACCGATAGGAGAGAAAGATGTGTGCACGCATGAATCATGGAACATTAATCTGGTTGCTCCCCCTCAACAATATATGTGTATCTTGATACAAAAATTTGACAATATTTTGGAAAAACGACACCACAAAATATGTTGAGGTACGGAGTTGAGATGCCTTATCCGATATAATTTATTACTTATGACAGTTTTAAACCATTTTCGAAATGTGTTGGATACATAAAATATGACAATTTCAGAGATGTACCCAACAACATTAATGGCTTGATTTTAAAATGCTCCCCCTCAAAAATTGATCAAAATAGCATATGACATTTATGAGATATTAAAACCTATTATAAGGAAGGGAGTGTTGAACAAACAATTTTTAAAGATTTAGAAAAACATTTTGAGAAATTTTTGAAAAATTGTGCTTAACGGTTTTAAAATAATCACGATAGAAGACTTCTCTTCTATTGCTTAGGGAAAGCGCACTGAAATGTGCACTTCCCTTTCGGGTCCGTTTTCATGAGATCAAAACTTTGATTGTTTAGTGACTAGCTCATGACCGAGAAAAATTAATTTCCCGTTGTGAAGGATAAGTTATCATCCGGGATAAACTTTCCTTAAGGTAAAGTGCGAGTTCTAAGTTGATATTTACTTAGAAATCATTTTTCATGAACTTAGAAACTTGGAATGTTTTTATGAGAAGCTCATGACCGAGAAATATTAATTTATCGTTAAGAAGGATAAGTTATCGTCCGAGATACACTTTCCTTATTTGAGGTCCGAGTCCTAAGCTGTGATGCGCTTAGAAGTCTTTGTGAGAAATTATCAAGCAGATTCATTTGCTAGAACCTCCAAGTCATCTGGAGTCATATACTTCATACCAAGAAGACCAACGAGATACGAAAACCTATATTGCGATAGAGCTTTTGTAAACAAGTCTGCCAGCTGGTACTCAGTGCTGACAAAGTAGAATTCCACGATACCGTACTCCACGTGTTCCTTGATGAAGTGATATCTGACGTCGATGTGCTTGGTGCGAGAGTGTTGAACCGGATTGCATGAGATGGCTATGGCCGACTTTGAGTCACAATACATAGGTATTTTATCAAAGTGGAAGCCATAATCCGTGAGTTGAGTTCTCATCCAAAGAACTTGAGCACAACACGCGGATAGAGACACATACTCTGCTCCTATGGATGACAGCGAGGTACAATCCTATTTCTTTGACGACCAGCTCACGAGGTTGTCTTCTCCTAGAAATTGTACGCCACCAGAAGTGCTCTTTCTAGTATCAAGGCAACCTGCATGATCAGAATCTAAAAAATCTATTAGATGAAAACCGGTTTCCTTTGGATACCAGAGTCCCATGTAGATGGTACTCTTAAGGTATCAAAAGATCCGTTTAACCTCCTTGAGGTGCTTTTCAATAGGTCTGGCTTGATATCGCTCACAATAACATGTGGCATGATGAATATCAGGCCTGCTGGCTATAAGGTACATGAGAGACCCGGTCATACTGCGATATCGCATTTGATCTACGGGAGGTGAGTACAAGTCAGCGTCTAAGGATGAGGTCGACAAAGGTGTACCAACGCAAGCACATGAGGTCATACCATGCTTTTGAAGTATCTCTTGAGCATACTTATCTTGGTTAATAAAGATACCACGTGGGGATTGATTAATCTGGAGGCCTAAAAAGAATTTTAGCTCCCTCATAATTGAAATTTCAAATCTGTTGTGCATTAGTTTTTCAAAACGTTTTGAAAGTTTTGGATTCGTAGAAAAAAAAATAATGTCATCAACATAAACCTGCACCAGCAATATGTCATCCCCATATTTGTTAATAAAAAGAGTAGGATCAATAGAACCTTTGGAGAATCCTTTGGAAACCCAGAAGTTTGATAGTTCTTCGTACCACGCCCTTGGAGCTTTTTTAAGTCCATATACAGCCTTCTTGAGACGATAGACTTTGTCAGGATGATGAGGATCAACGAATCCTTCCGGCTGATTCACATACACTTCTTCCTTCAAATGACTCTTGAAAAAAGCAGTTTTAACGTCCATCTGATAAATCGTGAAGCCCTTATGTGCAACATAATTAAGGAATATCCTGTCTGCTTCCAACCGAGCGACTGGAGCGAACGATTCATCAAAATATATTCTTTCTTGTTGACGGTATCCCTTAACCACAAGACGAGATTTGTTTTTGATGATTGTTTGTTCCTCATCCAATTTGTTTTTCCAGATCCATTTAAAATCAAGAACCGATGTTCCATATGGTCCGTCGACAAGTTCCCATACTCCAAGTCTTTCAAATTGATGAAGTTTGTCTTGCATTGATTCAATCCACGCGTGATCAATCATGGCTTGTTTGATGTTTGTAGGTACAGTGAAACTCACAGTGAGTGCATACATACATCGCCATCAGTTTCGAGTTGTCTTCGTGTTCATATTGATGTTAACACTAGAAGGATTTCCACTCATCACTGTAAACACTTAAGAGTGTCACTCTGAGTGTTCTGGCAAAATCACTAAGATATTGTGTAGAGGCCTGGAACCTGTTTAAATTCAGTTAAGAATTAAACCACTGTTTCTTTCCAGTTATCATAAGTTTGATTCATAAAAAATCGCACAAGTCACAAACCATTAGCTTTATAATGTTCGCTCAAGAAGGATTTCCATCTTCATTGTAAATACTTCCGTATTACTCAGATTTTCAGGAAAGAATCATGAAGATCTTGCGGAGGAGTCTTAATATCTTTCTTACTTTTCACAGTGTGTGAAGAAGCAAGTAAATATGGAAATGTGTCATAATGAGATTATTGATAGATCTCAAATGGCTCTAAACTCGATCGTACATTATGGATTTTTAGTGATCGGAGGCTGGAGAGGAGTGCCACCATTTCAATATCAATATATTCAGAGTGAATAAATCGATAGATAATGCGTTGTCTCCGTGTGATTAAAACAAATATCGAACCGGTTGTGAAGGATTTCCAATTACTTAACCAATGGATGATCACGAGTCCAATCGTGAGTAGATGGATATCATTGATAGAATGTGTACATGTTTGACGGATCAACATGTTGAGTAGAAGACTCTCCGAATTCGCGTACCGGTGTACCGAATGGGTTGATAAATTCTTCTTCGTCAGACTGTGCATCAACTGCTTGATTGTTGTTTTCTTCTGCAGCATTGACGGTTGGTGATGTTGGTTGTATGACGGTTTCTTAAGTTTGTTGAGTATTCAGTGGAATTGTCTCTTGAGCAACGATTGGTGAAGTAGATGTAGTTGTGTCTTGTTGACTTTGTTCGGGTGCATCAGCAGTATTTACAGCGAAATGCTTTGACACAACTTGATTGTTTCCATAGTAATATTCATCAAACATTGGATCATATAAATCAACCAACTAATTTATTTGTGTCGTATCCGTCAAGTTTGTTGTAGGAGTACTTTCTTGACGTTCTTGCACGAGACGTACACTGTTTTGTGTAGGTGCCATTTTTGGACATTGAGGTGCGGGACTTGAGCTCTTGTGATCAAGTACCATATGTGGCAATTCGTCAAAGTTCACATGAATTGTTTCGAAAATAATCCTTGTTCTCTTGTTATAGACCCGATATCCTTTCGACAATGTAGCATACCCCACAAAAATACATGCATCACCTTTTTCTTTCATCTTGTCGAGATTATCACCGTCTTTAAGAATGTAGCATAAAGATCCAAATACGTGAAAGAATTTAACAGTAGGTTTCCTGCCATTGATGATGTGGTAAGGTGTCTTTTCATGCCCAGGGATTACGAGAGAACGATTCTGAGTATAACAGGCAGTTGCAATTGCTTCAACACAGAAGAATTGTGGTAATTTTGATGCAGAAAGCATTGTTCGAGCTGCCTCAACTAAAGTGCGGTTCTATCTTTCGACAACGCCCTTTTGTTCAGGAGTTCGAGCAATTGAAGTTTGGTGTTCGATGCCTTCTTCTTAAAAGTAGGCTTGCTGAGTCTTGTTTAAAAATCCAGTACCCCTATCCGTTCTTACCGTTAAGACTTGGGCTTGAAGATTGCATTGTATCATCTTGAGAAAGTTTTTGAGAACCTCCGGTGTTTCATCTTTGGACCTTAGGAAGTAAGTCCATGTGTATCTGGAGTAATCATCGACAATCACGAGAATATACTTTTTCCCGTTAATACTCTCTACACGCATGGGACCACATAAATCCATGTGTAGAAGTTCCAATCGTCCTTTTGAGCTTGGGGTATTCTGCGTTTTGAAAGACTTTCGTTTTGCTTTCCCCAACTCACAAGAAGAACAAAGATGAAATTTGACAAATTTTTACTTAGGAAGACCAGTCACAATATCATTCTTCGAAAGCAAGTTGATGGTGTCAAAGTTGAGATGTGACAATTGTTGATGCCATAACCATGCTTGAGATGATGAAGCTTTAGCCATTAAGCAAATTGGATTTGTTGAAGATGTGTCTTGAAGAGTTACTATGTAGAGATCAGAACCACGAGAACTTGTAAGAAGGTCATTCCCATCGTAGTTTTTAACATAGCAAGTAGTTTTCCAAAAATCCGCTTCCAAATCCGCATCACAAAATTGACCAACCGAGAATAAATTGTGATTCAGTCCCTTGATAGTGTCGTTTTCGTACACCCGAAAGGTTATCGTAGTTTCTCGCGAAGTGTGAATGGAAATATGCGTTTATGTCTCAAGTTTGATGCTCAAATAGAAAAGGTTTTGAGTTTTATATTTAAATCTACTAATTTTAATACTAAAAATTAAAATATATAAAAGTGATAAGGATGAAAATTAAACTTACAATTATAAAGCGAAAGATATCTAAAATAATAATAATGACAATAAAGATGCTAAACTAAACAAGCATAATCAAACTACTCAAATCAAGATACAAAAGCTAAACATGCAATAATAACGATATATTTAAGCTAATGAAATAAAATAAGAAAAGAGATATAGAATTAAACCCGTAATGATGAACCGGTGACGAAAAATTAAACACCCGATCTAATAACTAAATTAAATCAAAAGCTTATAACTTTCAAAGTTTTTATCAAACTAATTAGCCGATAAAGTTGTCAATTTTATCGACTAACTAACGAGATAAAAACAAATCGAGCTTTAAACTTTAAAACTTAATCTACCCGTAAAGCTCCTCGCCAAAAGATGAATAGAATACGCCGAGATACCAAAAAACATAAAACGGTTAATGGACAATTAAACTAAAAAAAAGTATTATTTTTTTTACATCTAAATATATAAAATATTTAATAACTATTAAAACTGATTTTAAGAATATTTAAAAAAAAAACTGTTTTAATTATAAAAACTAATTATAAAACATGAATTAAAATTAGATCTAATTTAGAAAGAAAAAGAATATACTAAGACCAAACCTACTATACTCCAAATTAATGTTGATGCTGCGTTTTTTTTTTCAGAATAAAAAGAAACAAACAAAAAAAACTTTTAAAAAAGTAAATAATGATAATAAGATATAATAAAAAGGGAAGTTGCGATCTACCTTTTCTACTAAAATAAAACTGGGTAAAAAAAATTAATAATAGAATGTTATGTGTTTGTTTCAATTGTACGCCACTTCATAAAAATGGAATTAACACAATGAATAAAATATGTACTGCCTAATCTACTTCATAAAAAAACGTAGGATTATTAAAAACAAAGTGAAGATCTGGAATTAAAATGTAAAATGTTGAATCTGCTTAACAAAAATATTTAAATGAAACAAATAGAACAAAAAAAAGATCTATCCTAAATCTACATTTCTCTAAAAAAACGCAGGGGAGTATGAGGTTACAAAAAGTGAGGACAATAAATGGAAACAAATCATATCTAAAAATAAATTACTACTACGTTTAAAAGAAATTCCTACGCTACATAAAAAAACTGGGAGAATGAAAAAATAAAAAATAGATAAAAGGAATGTTGTTAGCTTCCAATGTACGCCTCTCATTTTTATGCCAAATTCTGATCTTTTCTTTCTTCCATTTAATGGGCCAGTGTGGGCTTTTAGCTCCCCTTTTCTCTTTTTCTGGGCTGTGTCATTTTAAGGATGTTGTTGGGCTTTTGGGCTGTATGATATATTAATGGGTCGGTTCGACCCATTTAAATGGTGTCGGGCCGGCCCACTAAAATATGAAGGCACCGTCAGACTCGATTTTTTTTTGTGCTCTTTCCATTTTTTGTGCTCGTCTTAGCTCTTTTTCTTCATTTTGCTCCTTTTCTTTAATATTCGTACCTACAATAATAAATAGCAAATATAAACAATATATGCACTAAAAATACACGTTTTGCTATTTATTATGCCAAAAATGAAGGGATATTAGCACTAAAAAATTGAATAATTACGTGTCTAACACACCCCTACACGTAAGCCGTTGCTTGCCCCCAAGCAACTATTATGACAAACGTTAAGTTCAAAAACAATTTAAAACCACTTTATTCGAAATTGCTTTTTATTTTTTTTATTTTTTTTATTTTTTATTTTATATATAAAAGAAAAATAAAAATTCATAGTGACCCGCCATGCTCGACTTTTTATTCAAGTTATAAGGATCATAGAACGGGAAACACGCAAACTGGGTGTCGCCAGGGAATAAAGATCGTCATCCTCTTTTTATTACTCCCAACTAAGCTAAGACTCCTTGTGCAAACGTTTTGTTAAAATGCTAACACTACTTATACTAATAACCTATGTAAATATAACTTTTCACTCCTATAATTATAACGACTAGGCAAGTGTGTTCATTTTCAAATTTTTGATCGTTCAAATCGACATTTGTCATGGTCGCCTAATCATCTAAGTGGAATATTAGACTCACCAAAAATAACGAGATTTAAGATTCAAAAATGGCCTTTCCCATGTAGCGGCTTTCTTCTCGGAACGTCCCAACCTAATCGGTTAAGTGCCCGGGCTTTTGACACCCCACGGAGAATAGTACCGGGATTTGCGGGATTTTGAAATCAAAGATCTTGAAATCACCGCTAAGCTAATAAAAGACACTTAGTTGAAAAAACAACGACGGTAATTAGAGAATGAAGATTCAAAGGAGAGATCACTCCATGTAGCGACTTTCTTCTCAGCTTGTCCTTTAGCAAAGCTTAGGAGGCTAGGTTTTTACACCCTCGAGAATAGTATCGGAGCTCACGGGACCTTTGACTTCTACATTCTCAATTACCGTCTAAACTCTTATAAAAAATTGACGAATTCTAGTTCAACTTCGGATTTAAATTTAAGAAAAAGCAAGTTTCTCACAATTATAATTAAAACAACAAAAACACTTATTCATTCACTCGACTCTTCTAACTCCATTGAATACTTTTTTTTTTCCTTCTTTTCTTTTTTTTTTCATTTTTTTTTCTATATATATATATATTTTTTTTTGCATCATTTTTTTTTTCGATTTTTTTTTTCTCGACATATTTTTTCACGCAACATTATTTCAAATTTAAGAAAGTATGGTTTCACTCAAATTTAAATAAAAAGTTGAACTAGGACTCTATATCAAAATTGCATAAGAATTTATTTTTGCATAACAACACAATTTTTAACGTTCAAAGGCTTGAAAAGAAAACACACTTATTTAGTCTAATTATAATCTAGGAGGAAAAAGCCACAGGTTACTCATATAAGCTCTAAAGAGAACCAACTACTCCACGTTTAGCATTTTTATTTGCACAATTCCTAAAAGCTTAGTCTAAAAGTAAAGGGAGCAGCCAGATAAACACTCAGGCAGAGTCAGGATCCCCTTTGTTCTAGCCTACGGGACAAGTCAATCACGCACAGTCAAAAACATTTTATTATTTCTAATAAATAAAAAAACAAACACACATTTGATCAAAATAGGATGCAAGAGGGCAAACAAGTAGGCAAGAATATGATCCATATGATATAAACCCCCCTACACTTAGAACCGAACATTGGCCTCAATGTTCAAAAGTGATAAGGTGCTACCCCTACACTTAAGAACAAAAAAGGCTAATGCTAGAATTCCAAGTGTAAGAAGGAGAACACAATCAGATATGTATGGATAAGGATGAGAACTGAGTACTCCCCTGATATAGACATGAAGATCGATCGGAGACTGAATGAAGAAGATGATGGAAAACAGCAACATCAACCCTCTAAAAGTCTTCTCGATCCAAGGGAACCTGCACACAAAAACAAAGACCAACAAGCACACATGGAGAGAAGCACACGCCCCTACACTTATGTTAGAAAATAAATAAAAAGGATAGATCATCGGGTTGCCTCCTGAGAAGCGCTTGTTTTTGTTAACCAAGTCACGAGCCTGACTCGACCCCGAATTAAATGGTCCATGGGGGAGCAAGAGAATCACCACTGGCTCAAAACAGATATGCCAGGGTCAAAAATCTTATCCTCATTACCGGATGAGAATAAAGAAGAAGAATCCACAGTATAAGTGAAGAAAAGCAGAAGGATTCTTATAACATACGAGAAATAGGTATAAAGGCGATCCGTAAGAATACTCGTCTTCGCCAAGGGCGGGAGGGTGGGAGAAAAAGATATCAAAGTGTCACCCGAGGACACTTTATAGAAACTCAAAGCAAGAGTTGATGGGATAACCGGTAAAACATCACAAGAAATAGCAACATCAACGTCTCCTCCGGGATCAAAACACTCATCCTCATTTCCCGGTATGAAATGAGGCGAGTAAAAACGATACATCACCTGCTTGGGTGTGCACGCAGTAGGACGGGGTGACAACATAATATGAGAAATATCAGAAGAAATATCGACCACCCGCGTCACCTCTCCAGATCGAATCAAACAGAAGGTAGGGTCAAATCTCTCCACCTCCTCTACGATGGGAGGTGGCATGGCTAACAACGAATGCTCATCAATAGCAGGAGAGTCGGAGATATCAATGTCCTCAATCCCCTCTTCAAAGAGAGGATTCACCTCACTAGAGATGTAGGCGTCATCAAATTCAAATAAATGGTTCGAATAAATCTTGAAATTTTCCTTCTGAACGTCTTCATCGGATAGTGACTCGTCATCACTAGAAGTAAAATCATCATCGAGATCAAAGAGAGGATCAGAGAAAGCCAAAGAATCGTTTCCCAAGATGTCGGTGGGAGGTAATGAATCATCACGAGAAAGAGATTCACACTCATCGTCACTATCGGAAGCAACCGTAGGCTCACTTTGGATTGGAATAAGAGTCTCATCGCAAGGAATAGTGATAAGACCCTCATCCCCCATGATGAGAGAGGCATCGGTCTCCGTAGTGGAAGAATCGAGAATAGGAGTGGTAGAATCCTTAGGCTCGAGAGCCGGCAAGTCGAGAGAAGGAATTACAATTGCACTAGGACATTGAGCACAAAGATCATTCCAAGAAATAGTATTCTCGTCGTCATCATCATCATAATAGTAAGAACGCACAAGAGGAGGAGTAGAAACACTAAGAGTAGATACTTGCTTTTGTCGTTGTCGTTGTTGCTCCTCCAAAGTCTCGGTCAGTCGAATTAAGCCGTCATGAAGTTTCAAAAGAAGGGCTTTTCTTTCGTCATTCAAAGCATTGATTTGTTGAATTCTCTGAGAGGATTGATGATTGAGGATGGGATGTGGGGGTTCAAAATTTTGAAAACCGGAATTATAGCACGGATGTGGCTCATAATTCATTGGTTGACAATAAGAAGTATCGTGAGGGCCCCCACAATGATTGCAACATGGGTATTGAGAAAAACCCGATGCATGTTGCGGATAGGGATTGTCATAGACGGGAGGGGGTGAGAAAGTATTGTAAGAGGAGAAGTACGAATTTGTTGAATTGCAAAATGGACAAAATCCAAATTGTGTATTGTCGATATCAAAACCGCACCGCTCACAAGTACACCATTGACATGTTTGAAAACCATACCATGGTCTCCCACACCGAACGCAAGACGAATCCATGAAGAATTATAAATAAGAGGGGTAGAGAAAAGAATTAAACACAATAGAAGATAAAGAAGAATATTTTTTTATAAACTTTTTTTTTTGTTTCTTATATATATATATATATATATATATATATATATATATATATATATATATATATATGATATATATAGTAATAAAGACAATAAAATAAAATAAGAAAATATTTTTGATTTTTATAAATTTTATATATTTTTTTGGATTTTTAAATTTTTTTTTATTATATATATATATACAAATACGAAAATAAACTTTCAAAACGAAAGGATCTTCAAGTCACCAACTAAAAAACACAACGCCAATATCGCTACACACAAAGCCGGCAGCGACGCCATTTGATAGTGTCATTTTCGTACACCCGAAAGGTTATCGTAGTTCCTCGCGAAGTGTGAATGGAAATATGCGTTTATGTCTCAAGTTTGATGCTCAAATAGAAAAGGTTTTGAGTTTTATATTTAAATCTACTAATTTTAATACTAAAAATTAAAATATATAAAAGTGATAAGGATGAAAATTAAACTTACAATTATAAAGCGAAAGATATCTAAAATAGTAATAATGACAATAAAGATGCTAAACTAAACAAGCATAATCAAACTACTCAAATCAAGATACAAAAGCTAAACATGCAATAATAACGATATATTTGAGCTAATGAAATAAAATAAGAAAAGAGATATAGAATTAAACCCGTAATGATGAACCGGTGACGAAAAATTAAACACCCGATCTAATAACTAAATTAAATCAAAAGCTTATAACTTTCAAAGTTTTTATCAAACTAATTAGCCGATAAAGTTGTCAATTTTATCGACTAACTAACGAGATAAAAACAAATCGAGCTTTAAACTTTAAAACTTAATCTACCCGTAAAGCTCCTCGCCAAAAGATGAATAGAATACGCCGAGATACCAAAAGACATAAAACGGTTAATGGACAATTAAACTAAAAAAAAGTATTATTTTTTTTTACATCTAAATATATAAAATATTTAATAACTATTAAAACTAATTTTAAGAATATTTAAAAAAAAACTGTTTTAATTATAAAAACTAATTATAAAACATGAATTAAAATTAGATCTAATTTAGAAAGAAAAAGAATATACTAAGACCAAACCTACTATACTCCAAATTAATGTTGATGCTGCGTTTTTTTTTTCAGAATAAAAAGAAACAAACAAAAAAAACTTTTAAAAAAGTAAATAATGATAATAAGATATAATAAAAAGGGAAGTTGCGATCTACCTTTTCTACTAAAATAAAACTGGGTAAAAAAAATTAATAATAGAATGTTATGTGTTTGTTTCAATTGTACGCCACTTCATAAAAATGGAATTAACACAATGAATAAAATATGTACTGCCTAATCTACTTCATAAAAAAACGTAGGATTATTAAAAACAAAGTGAAGATCTGGAATTAAAATGTAAAATGTTGAAACTGCTTAACAAAAATATTTAAATGAAACAAATAGAACAAAAAAAAGATCTATCCTAAATCTACATTTCTCTAAAAAAAACGCAGGGGAGTATGAGGTTACAAAAAGTGAGGACAATAAATGGAAACAAATCATATCTAAAAATAAATTACTACTACGTTTAAAAGAAATTCCTACGCTACATAAAAAAACTGGGAGAATGAAAAAATAAAAAATAGATAAAAGGAATGTTGTTAGCTTCCAATGTACGCCTCTCATTTTTATGCCAAATTCTGATCTTTTCTTTCTTCCATTTAATGGGCCAGTGTGGGCTTTTAGCTCCCCTTTTCCCTTTTTCTGGGCTGTGTCATTTTAAGGATGTTGTTGGGATTTTGGGTTGTATGATATATTAATGGGTCGGTTCGACCCATTCAAATGGTGTCGGGCCGGCCCACTAAAATATGAAGGCACCGTCAGACTCGATTTTTTTTTTGTGCTCTTTCCATTTTTTGTGCTCGTCTTAGCTCTTTTTCTTCATTTTGCTCCTTTTCTTTAATATTCGTACCTACAATAATAAATAGCAAATATAAACAATATATGCACTAAAAATACACGTTTTGCTATTTATTATGCCAAAAATGAAGGGATATTAGCACTAAAAAATTGAATAATTACGTGTCTAACATCCCTTGACGTAATAAACCCGTTTGATAGTGATATTCCCTTGAACCAAATCTCCATATCCGAGTATCGATGCAAACTGATCATTTCCAAACCGTATCGTACCCAGAAACTTCTCCACGAAGTTACTGAGAAGCTTGAGATTTCCCGTCATGTGCTTTGTGCACACGGATTCCATTATGAATAGATTGATTTTGACGAGCTGCATAAGAATTAGAAGACAATGTAGAGTTTGACAAATGGGAGCCCTTGATAGAAGTGAGTTCCAAAATATTAGTAGGGCTAGATGCAAATCCTAAAGGCAAGCTAACACTCATAGACCCAATTACAATAGTGGTGTTTTAGCCGATCTCAGTATCGGTGTTTTTTCTTAGGTACCCATTTGTATCCGGGTGGTGTAAATCTTGAGTACCCCCATTTACATGTCCTACTCATATTCTCATAAAGCTTCTTTAACATGTTTTGTTTATGAAAAGTAGTGGATTCTAATGCACTTAGTTTCTTAAGTGGTTGAGCAGTGGATTGGTTCAAATTTCTTGTGGGTTTTCTAGTACTAGTGGGCACAAGAATAGGCTTCCTAGTTCTAGCATTCACGCCATTATCATTAAAAGCACAAGCATCATGATTGAAAGTACGAACACATTTTCCACATTTAACACAAGCAAATTCAACATTCAAGGTCTTAGCATTCAAACCGTCATTACATGCAGTTACAGACGTTTTATTCTTAGAAAATTTAAAAATACTATGGTGGTCTTCTACTTCCAACTTCTTTCCTGGACTATTGTTAGACATGACCTTATCTTGCATTCTAGTGCTCTTAAGCTGTGGTCCGCTAACGCTAGTAGTGGGAATTACTCTTGTAGAAGAAGACACACGTTGATTAGTTTTCCTAATATACTGAGGTAACTGCGATGTTCCAGTTTGAGTGGGCCTAGTGTTCATCTTATACATTCCTGGTCCTATAACATTTGCGCTCTTATCATTTCCTATCTTAGGCAAAGTCTGTGGGGGGTTTTCCCAAAATAGATGATTTAGGACATTTAACCGCATTCGGTTGACGAACGACGGATGATTTACCCAAAGCAGACTTTCCTTTCATTTTATCAATGAGTTTTTGTAACTCACTGATGGATATGTCCCTTTCTTGTAGCTGAGCTTTCAAATCATTTATTTCGAAACCTTTTTCATTCAATTGACGAACCAAAGAAGCTACCAGTTCTTGACACTTTTTATGATTATGAGATTTATCACCTTTTTGTAAAGCAAGTTCAAGAGAAATGGAGTGTTTCTCAAGTTGTGAAAAACTTTTTGAAAGTTTTTTATATGATTGAATTTGTTTCGAAAGCTCAACTTCAAGATTTTGACAATTCGTCTTTGTTTCTGACACAAGACATGCTACATGACAATATTGATCAAGATCGATATACACACCAAGTATAGCATTCATATGATCAGCATAAAAGTATTCCTTAGAAAGTCGATCAATTTCGTTAGAAAGTTGGTGTTCTTGAGTCGTTAATTTAGTTTGTAGAAAATCAACTTCATCTTCAAGAGATTTAACATATCTTAAATCAGTTAGCATTTCCCCAGTGAGAGTGTTATAAAACATTTCCACATTATTTGAAAGATCATCGATGGTTGGAACAATACATTGTTGAATGACGACTTCTACTTGTGGGTTGGGTTTAATATTCAAAACGGTATCTCTAGAAACTTTTTTATGATCGACGACACCTTTGTACAAATTTAAAACCCCTTGTTTTATAAACTCAAATTGCTGAACACTATTACTTTTCTCATCCCATTTACGTTTTTCATCCGTAATTTGTTTTTCTAACAAAATTGATTGCTTTTTGAAACCCCTTTTTAAAGAAACTTTCTTTTCCGTTTCATGACTCGGTGGTGGAACATTTGTAAACATCTTTTGTTCTTTTGAAAGTTCTTTATGAGGAACAAACTTAATATGATTATTAGAGTCAGAAAGGTCTATCAAATCACTTATGTTCGATCGACTTTCTTCATGATGACGAATGATTTCGTCGTAGTCAGGGGAAAGCATAAGGGCAAGATTATCATTATAACAACCGATATAATAAAGAGCAGACTTGATACTTTGAACTTTCTTGAGATAGCCAGGCTTAGAAAAACTCATTTTCATATTTCTATTGATCATGTTCATATTTTGAATAGATTGACCCGTTTTGTAAACAATGTTGTTGAACGTTTCGACTCTCTTTTCCAAAGCAAGAATTTTTTCAATGTCCTTTGTTAATGCAATAATGCCTAAAAACGTTACTTGCATTTTCCGGTCTCGCTTAGTTTTAATTACGACAATATGTAAAAACAAGCATTTACAAAAACAACGAAAAGCGAATTCTTGAGTTCAAGTATTTTTCATTTTACCCATTTTCACTTAAGGTATGAATAAACAAGTACTAACCTTAATCAAGTGATCAAGTGATATAATCTTTTCTTAAAACTCACTTTTTATTAAGCGTGACAAGTTTTTTATTAAACTTTCTTTTTAAAAAATGTTTTATTAAATTAAATATTTGAAAATTTGAAAATGGCATATTCCCTTTTGGTTTGGAATATCCTTTCTGGATATTTTTATAACCAGATATGACCTCCACCACTAAAGGAAAAAAAGGGAGCGGAGTCTATCCCAGCGGTTCCTTAGCACCTAGGCGGTTCCTTATCAATAAGGTACCGCGGGCTAAGATAAGGAACCACAGGCAGATATAGCCGTTGGCCCTTTGTCCTATAAATAGTGGACCTTTCTCAGATTTTCAATTCACCTCTTTTGCATACAAATTTCCAGATTCAAACATACTTCTTAAATAACTCAAATCCTTGATTATTTGATTGATTACTACTTGTTTAGAAGTGAATCTATCTCCACCATCCCTTCCTCTTCAAGTGCAAAGAGAAGAACACTATCATTGTGAAGTGTTGAGTCCACCACCAAAGATCCTTTGAAGATCAAATCTTATACATTTGTTGTTGTGTAATAGTTGTGAAGATCCTAGTAGTTGTGTCTATTTGGAAGTTGTGTATTTACTAAGTATAGTTGTGTATATTGGTCCTAGCTACGATTAGGGCTCGACTTTTAGCTTAGGGTCGGAAATTAGTTAAGCGACGTGTACGGTTTTCTCCACCATAAGGAGCTTGTTGTGTAGTGAACTCTCGAGTAAGGATTACTCGAGGAGTGGAGTAGGAACGAGGAGTGAGCTTCGTTGCCGAACCACTATAAATCCTTGGTGTTTGGTTTGATATTTCTTTACCCTTAACTCTTTATATTCTTTATTCTTTGTGCATATATATTAGTTAGTATTAGTTTAAATTACACTATCATTGTTCATATTGTGCATTAATAGATTTCACTTATTTCCTTAAGTGTAAGTTTTTTTTGAGAAAAAGGATTTTTTTTAAACCATCATTTAACAAGTAAATATAAGAAACTATTCACCCCCCTTCTAGTTTCTACATTTGCTATCAGAGCGGGTTGCTCAAGTATTTTTAAAGTATATTGTATTTTAAAACTTGAATCGATCTATGGATTCCAACAAGTACCTAGAAGGGCAATCTATGCAAAGACCACCACTTTTTGAAACCGATAGTTTTATTTATTGGAAAAATAGATTTGAGACTTATGTGAAATCAGAAGATTTATATCTTTAACATATTATTACCAATGGTGATTTTTTACCTTATCAATTTATTGAAGTTTCTAAAACAAAGGAATTGGTCACTTTTGACAAAGCTAATGATGATACTAAAAGAAACTTTCGAAAAATAGTGAGGCTAAAATGGTGATTTATAATGCTTTACCTAAGAAAGAGTATGAAAGGATTTTTATGTGTAAAACCGCTAAAGATATTTGGAACACTCTTTTAGTAACCCACCAAGGTAATAGCCAAGTCAAAGAAAGCAAAATCGATCTTCTTGTCCAACAATATGAACAATTTGTCATCTTAGAAGATGAAGCTATTGATAGTGCTTTTGCTAGATTTAACACTATTATTACTAGTCTAAAAGCACGTGATGAAGGTTTTTCTAGCAAGAACAATGTTAGGAAGTTTCTTAGGGCCTTACATCCGAAGTGGAGAGTAAAGGTCACGGCGATCAAAGAATCGAAAGATCTCTCAACTTTATCACTCGATGAACTCATAGGCAACTTGAAGGTTCATGAGATGATAATTTTGAAGGACTCGGAATTGGTAATGAGCAAGAGTGAAAGGAAGTCTCTTGCACTCAAAGCCAAGAAGGCACAAAGCGATCATGATAGTTCCTCTGATAGTGATGACGAGGAGTATGCATTGGCGGTAAGAGATTTCAAGAGGTTCTTCAAAAGACGAGGTCAACACGTGAGGCAACCCAACAATGACAAGAAACCATTGTTAAAGAATCGGTTTGCCAAGAAGAAAAAGGGTGATAGGAATTGCTTTAGATGTGGTGATCCAAATCATTTCATTAATGAGTGTCCAAAGCCTTCACGCGATAAGAATCACACGACATTCGTTAGTGGTTCTTGGAGCGATAGCGGTGAAGATGTTGATGACAACCCCAAAGAGGAGAAATGTCTCATGGCTCACACTTCTAAAGAGGTACATTCCGAAACCGATTATTATAGAAATGATAGCTCGACCTTAGATGATATTGAATTAGAAGGCCAATATGACAATTTACACAAACTTAGCCTTAAATTCATAGAAAAGAACAAAACACTAAAATCAACTAAAACTAAGCTTGAAAATGAGATTAATGAACTTAGGGAAAAATTCGGCAAGCTTGAGAAAAATAAAGAAGTTGATATAGGTTGCTTAAGTTGTGAGAAAATTAGGTTAGAGAATGAAGATCTCAAGAGCACCTCCATTAAATTGGAAAAGTTCATGAAAAGTACTAGTGCTCTTGATGATATGTTAAACAAAAAAATTCACTCTAAAGAAAGACTTGGTGTAGGTTTTAAATCAGATGAAGCATCAACTAGTGAACCTAAACAAGTTCGATTTTCAGAAAAACCATCTGCTGTACGCGGTCCCAAACTGTATGGGGCGGTTCCTTATCGATATTGAATCGCCGCCATAGATAAGGTACCGCGACCAAAAAACGTTTTTGATGAAAATCCTAAACTTCCTAAAAAATCAAATTTAGGTGAACACCCTAAGCATCTTATTGTTAACAAAGTGAAATTACCTATACTTGACGAAAATGCCGTTGATAAGTTCTATAAGCCTTTGAGTAAACCTCTAATGGGAAATAGAAGTTTATCAAGACCATCTTCTACTCTACCAAGAGTACGGAATGAGTCTAGGCCTAGAAGTAGAACGACAACACCTAGAAGAGATAATCAAAACAATTCACGACCTAGAAGTAAAATTCCAACACCTAGAAGGAATGACCATAACTCTAAACCAAGATCAAATACACCTAGGAGAAATAATAAACAAAAAAATGGTTATATGAATTTTTATCCTCCTCCCTTTTGTTCCCCATGGGGAAACCCTCCTCAATACATGCATCCCAACCAAATGCAAGGGATGTTTGGAACTAACAATTTTGGACCCATGAGATATTGGGGACCAAATGTTTGAGCGTGTTTGTTGTTACCTAGATATGCTTGGGAATTGATTTGGAACCCGACGAGTGGATTAAGGATAGTGGTTGTTCTAAACACATGACGGGTAATCGAAGTTTGTTCTCACGGTACAAAGCATATGATGGAGGTAACGTCACAATCGCTAGTAGTCTACGTGGTAATATCATTGGCAAAGGTACAGTTTCTCTTGACTCCATGACTATTGAAAATGTTGAGCACGTAGATAATTTAGGGTTTAACCTTTTAAGCATAGGTCAAATTTGTGACAATAAGTGTAAGGTCATCTTTTCGAAAAATGATAGTGAAATCGTAAAAGATGGAAAGGTCATTGGAAAAGGTATTAGAAAGCATGGGCTTTATGTCATGAAGGTCAATAAGAAGTAAAAAGACAACATATGTCTTGCGACTATAGATGATAGTTCTACTCTTTGGCATAGGAGATTAGGTCACGCTAATATGTGTCTAATTCAATCTTTAGTCTCTAAGGAGTTGGTAAGACACCTCCCCAAGATGAAGTTTGATAGTCACTTTTGTGATGCTTGCAAAGTTGGAAAGCAAGTTCACTCAATTCACAAAGCCAAGAATTTGGTTTCAACCTCTCGGTGCTTAGAACTCCTACATATGGATCTCTTTGGACCTACCGCCATACGGAGTTATGGAGGTAACCTTTATACCTTAGTTATAGTTGATGACTACTCTAGATTCACTTGGACTAGATTTTTGGCATCTAAGAATGAAGCTTTCGATCATTTCGAAATCTTTAGTCGAAGAATTCAAAATCAACTAGGATGTCTAATTGTTTCTATTAGGACGGATCATGGTAGGGAATTTGATAATGAAGTGCAATTTGGTGCCTTTTGTGAAGCTCATGGTATTACCCATAACTTCTCGGCTCCTCGCACTCCACAATAAAATTGGGTAGTTGAAAGGAAGAATAGGACCATCCAAGAGATGAGTAGGACGATATTAAACGAGCAATTTTTGCCTCAAAAGTTTTGGTGCAATGCCGTGGACACATCGACTTATATTCTCAACCGAATTCTTATTCGACCCTTCCTATGAAAGACCCCCTATGATATTCTTAAAGGTAAGAAAACCCTCATTGGAATACTTTAGGGTGTTTGGAAGCAAGTGCTTTATCCTCAACACCAAAGACTACCTTACCAAGTTTGACCCAAAGTCTTACGAAGGTATCTTTTTAGGTTATTCCCAAACTAGTAAAGCCTACATAGTCCTTAATAGAACCTCAGGCGTAATTAAAGAATCACTTAACGTGACTTTTGATGAAACCCCTCCTTTAACCAAGGCACCACCATTGGTTGATGATGATTTGGATGAAGTAGAAGTAGTTAGAGCCAAAGAGGTTAGAAAAATAGGAGTTGAAGACCTTAGTGTTGAAAAGGAAGTAAACATTAAGGAATCTAAGGATCATACTCTCAATAATATCATTGGCGACTTAAATCAAAGGACCCTAAGATCTCAAGTCCAAAACCAAAGTAACCTCTTTTGTTTCGTCTCCTTAATTGAACCAAAGAATGTTAAAGAAGCTTTGACGGATGAGAGTTGGGTCATTGCGATGCAAGAAGAATTGAATCAATTCGTTGCTAATGATGTTTGGGAACTTGTTCCTCCACCTAGAAGTTCTACCATTATAGGAACCAAATGGGTATATAGGAATAAGCTAGATGAAAATGGTGTTGTGTCTCGTAACAAAGCTAGACTTGTAGCACAAGGCTATAATTAACAAGAAGGGATTGATTATGACGAGACATATGCACCGGTATCTAGATCAGAATCCATTAGAATCCTTTTAGCCTACGCTTGTGCCTTAGATATTAATCTTTAACAAATGGATGTAAAGAGTGCGTTTCTTAACGGTTTGATCAATGAGGAGGTATATGTGGCTCAACCTCCTGGCTTCATTGATTTTGACAAACCGGATCATGTTTACAAGCTTAAGAAGGCACTTTATGGTCTTAAACAAGCACCCAAAGCTTGGTATGATAGACTTAAAGCGTTTCTTGTCAAACATGAGTATACCATGGGAATGGTAGACAACAATCTCTTTACAAAGAAGAAAGGTTCTCATCTCATAATCGTGCAAATATATGTTGATGACATTATATTTGGCTCAACTTGTCAAGAATTGTGTGATGACTTTGCCAAAATCATGCATGATGAGTTCGAAATGAGTATGATGGGAGAACTTAACTTCTTTTTAGAACTCCAAATTAAACAAATGGACGATGGTATTTTCTTTAGTCAATCTAAGTACGCTAAAGAAATGCTAAATAATTTTGGATTAGAAGAATCTAGACCAATGAAGACCCGTATGGTCTCTGATACTAAACTCACCGTAGATGATGATTGTGAGTCGGTAGACAACACTAAATATAGAGGTATGATTGGTAGTTTGTTGTACCTCTTGGCAAGTCGACCGGATATCATGTTTAGTGTTTGCCTTTGTGCTCGCTTCCAAGAGGCTCCCAAAACCTCTCACCTTGAAGCGGTTAAGCGTATCTTCTGATACATTAAAGGCACTATACATTTAGGATTATGGTATCCTAAAGGGACCGGCGTAGAAACCATTGTCTACGCGGACTCGGATCATGCGGGAGACTATGTGGACCGGAAAAGCACTAGTGGTGTTTGTACCTTCATGGGTCGTTGTTTAACTTCTTGGTTCTCCAAGAAACAAACCGCTCTTGCGATATCCACCACGAAAGCCGAGTATGTGAGTGCCGGAAAAGCATGCCAACAAGCTCTATGGATGAAGCAAGCGCTTGTTGATTACGGGATTTGTCTTGATGATGTTCCCATCATGTGTGACAATAAGGGTGCTATAGACCTTAGCAAGAATCCCGTGCAACATTCGCGAACCAAGCACATAGAAATTCGTCACCATTTTCTTAGGGATAATGTTCAAAAGGGGAACATTTCAATTGAGAAGGTACCCTCCGAGGATAACTTAGCCGACATCTTCACTAAGCCACTTAAGAGGGAACCTTTTAATTACTTGCGTTTAGGTCTAGGATTAATGGAACATATTCCTTAATTGCTTTCCTTTATTGAGTCTTTTTCTTTCCTTTGAGTCTTGTATGACTTTGAGTCCTTGAGTCTCCTAAACTCTTCTTGAAAATCTTCTCTTCTCCTTTTCAAAATCCTCAAAGTTTCTTTCAAAAATGGTTGAGAAATGTTTTTACATTGTTAATTCAATCTAAAAACGTTTTTTTTATAGATTCTTGCTATTAATCTCGAGCTTACATAATTCATATGTATGATTCTCTGAAACATAGCAAGAACAAGACAGAATCATGGAGGATCATTGTGTCATGACTTAAGGTCTTGTCTTACACACCTCCTACATCGTTTTTTAAAAATCCATGTATTTTGGTCAATCTCTATTTGGTGAGTTAGTATGTGTTCTCTTTGTCTATCTTTGCTCTCAAGCATATCCCTATGATAAGTTAGACTAGAAAAATAAGATTTGCTGAAAAATCTTCCTTCACCACCAAAACTCAACCACTGTAGGCGGTTCCATATATGAACCGCGGTTCCTTATCAATAAGGAACCGCCGGAAGCAATAAGGAACCACAGACAGTGCTTCCTTATTTTTCGGGTATTTCTGAAATTCCAAATTTGTTCCAACATTTTTGAGAATCTTTGCTTCAACCCTTTGATCACCCCAAAAATACCTTGAGCCTTCCCTATTAAACCATAAGCATTTTGCCTTACTTCACATCCCAAAATGTCTTACTCTCCTAATGAAAGCCTTGATTCTCCTCCATTCTCCCCAATTGCTTTCAATCCCAATTCACCCAAGAACACTCTTAATCACATCTCTTCTACCAAGAATGTTGATTGTGGAACATCTTTTCTTCCACCACCACCCTTTAGTGTTCTTCCTCTTTCTCATGATAATGTCATGCACCATGGGACATATTGTCATTGTTGTCAATATCAACATCTTGCTATGGCACACATCTATGAGGAGTTGAGCTACATTAAGAGTCTCTTAATCAAGCCTCCTCTTCACTTTGATTATGAGATCTCCACCAAGCCACCACCACCACATTCCGCCACTACCTTGTCTTTCATATAAGCATTGGTTGCTTATCCTCAAGACACCTTTTTCTTTAAGCAAATCTTAGAATTCTAGATTAACAAGGATTAGATTTATGCTTTTGGCTTGTTTTCTATTTCATACATATTTGTATGACTCTTTTCTTATTTTTATATGACTTCACTTGGATCTTAGTCTTTGTGTTTTATTCTCTTTTATTCTTTTAGTGTGACCTTTAGCTATGTCTTGTTGGTTTTTTCTTTTGTTCAACTAACCCTTCTATGTAGCTTGTCACCATATCTCGATTCCTCGGTGCCCCAATCTAGGGGGAGTAAGCACCAAGGGGGAGTCTTTGCAAAGTCTGTTTCTTCAACACCGACTTGTGCAACCTTTTTGCTTCGACAAAGGGGGAGAAATGAATAAACTCGTCTTCGAAAATCTTGTGTTTTGTATGATTGAGTTTATATATTGTCGGAATCAAAAAAGGGGAGATTGTTAATGCAATAATGCCTAAAAACGTTACTTGCATTTTTCGGTCTCGCTTAGTTTTGATTACGACAATATGTAAAAACAAGCATTTACAAAAACAACAAAAAACGAATTCTTGAGTTCAAGTATTTTTCATTTTACCCATTTTCACTTAAGGTATGAATAAACAAGTACTAACCTTAATCAAGTGATCAAGTGATTTAATCTTTTCTTAAAACTCACTTTTTATTAAGTGTGACAAGTTTTTTTATTAAACTTTATTTTTAAGAAAATGTTTTATTAAATTAAATATTTGAAAATTTGAAAATGGCATATTCCCTTTTGGTTTGGAATATCCTTTCTGGATATTTTTATAACCAAATATGACCTCCACCACTAAAGGACAAAAAGGGAGCGGAGTCTAGCCCGACGGTTCCTTAGCGCCTAGGCGGTTCCTTATCGATAAGGTACCGCGGGCTAAGATAAGGAACCACGGGCAGATATAGCTGTTGGCCCTTTGTCCTATAAATAGTGGACCTTTCTCAGATTTTCAATTCACCTCTTTTGCACACAAATTTCCAGATTCAAACATACTTCTTAAATCACTCAAATCCTTGATTATTTGATTGATTACTACTTGTTTAGAAGTGAATCTATCTCCACCATCCCTTCCTCTTCAAGTGCAAAGAGAAGAACACTATCATTGTGAAGTGTTGAGTCCACCACCAAAGATCCTTTGAATATCAAATCTTATACATTTGTTGTTGTGTAATAGTTGTGAAGATCCTAGTAGTTGTGTCTATTTGGAAGTTGTGTATGTACTAAGTATAGTTGTGTAGATTGGTCCTAGCTACGATTAGGGCTCGACTTTTAGCTTAGGGTCGGAAATTGGTTAAGCGACATGTACGGTTTTCTCCACCATAAGGAGCTTGTTGTGTAGTGAACTCTCGAGTAAGGAGTACTCGAGGAGTGGAGTAGGAACGAGGAGTGAGCTTCGTTGCCGAACCACTATAAATCCTTGGTGTTTGGTTTGATCTTTCTTTACCCTTAACTCTTTACATTATTTATTCTTTGTGCATATATATTAGTTAGTATTAGTTTAAATTACACTATCATTGTTCATATTGTGCATAAGAAGATTTCACTTATTTCCTTAAGTCTAAGTTTTTTTGAGAAAAGGATTTTTTGAAAACCATCATTTAACAAGTAAATATAAGAAACTATTCAACCCCCCCCCCCTTCTAGTTTCTACATCCTTTTCTTCACGAGTTTTATAAAGCTCAGTTTGTTCTTTGTTAACCGACTCTAATTCAGAAATCTGAAGTTTATGTAGTAGAAGTTGTTCTTCAGGTTCCGATATCTTTTGTTTTGACATATGAATTTCATGTGTTACTTCAGAACAATATTGTTCATTGAGCACCTTACGTTCATATATCAAACCATTAGCTATTGCAACTCGTCGATCAGCTTCTTTTACATAATCACACTCTTTAAGTCTGTCTATCTCCTCGGCTAAGGATGTGTTTTCTTGCTTTAAACGTTTATTAGCCTCTTTGTTTTCATCAATTTCATGTTTCAAAGTATCAATAATAGACGCAAGCAAATCACGGTCCTCATCTGATTCAGTATCTTGAGCAGCATTACCGTCATCATTACACATATGTTGTGAATCCGTAGAGATATTGATATCCTCCATGTCTATTACATATGTGTCATTGATGCTTTCGGGTTGCTCAGGATGCCGTCGTTCATTAGCAAATACATTATAGTTATCGTATGATGGTACCTTTTCAATTGGCTCAGTATCAAAGATAGGTCTAGAATTGTCAGTAGTCTATTGAAACACTTCTTGAATCTTTGCCATGTACACGTAATGTGCCTCCAAATCTTGATCATCGGCTTCATCATCAGTGTCGTCGCGCCAATCTACTTCATTTGCTATGAGTGGAATCCCTGCTTCTTCTTTCTTACACATCAACATCTTTTCCTTGTGATATGCAGAATCCTTAACCCATTTTGGCTTCTTGCATTCTCTAGCCATGTGCCCAAATCCCTTGAAATTAAAGCATTGAATCCCAGTCTTCTACACAACCGGAGTGCCTACAATATCTCTAGCACAACACGATTCGACATCCTCTGATTATCATACCTAGCATCACGATCATACCTTGGTGCATGATCAACTTCCTTATATCTAGCATTGGATGATGATCTGAGGTTGTTGTTCGTAGGTTTGTAGATCTTCTTATATGTTGTGGTGAGAAAAGACATGAGTTCCTCAATCTTTTTGTCCCTTGAAGTTTGTTCATCATCACTGTCTCCATCTGACTAGGTGTCATACTTTGGAGGTGGAGTGGGGACAATTGCTTTTGCTTTGTTTCTGGAAGAAGCTAGAGGTTTGGTGGATGAGCTTGATGGCCTTAAGGAACGAGAAGGTGCATGTTGACGGTGATCGGGTTGTGTTGAAGTAGCAGCCACAAAAGCAATAGAGTTAGCACACCGTTCTGCCTTTTCAGCCCTAAGTTCATTCACTTCATTCTGATGTTGTTTCAAGATATCATAAAGTTTGTGATATGAGATAGTCTTGATATCTTTCCGTTACTTAACCAAAGTCACAAACCTTTGTCATTTCGGTTTGAGTTGAAGTAAAAACTGAACATTGGCATGATGACTGGAGATGGTGCACTGATTTCTGACAAGTTCATTCATCATTTTGTAGAATCTCGAGTAATATGAGTTAATGGATTCACCATCTTCCGATGTGAATTTTCCGAACTCCCAAAGTAGATTAGTCTCGAGATCTTGAACATTGATTGACTCAACTTGCTTCAATCGATAAATAGCATTCCACATTTCCATAGAATTAGGACAATCATCGACCGTGGAATAGATATCGTTATCAATCCTAGTTAGTATGTAGTTCACAACATCAGCTTCAGCTTGGAGGAGTTTCTTTTTCTTAGCAGGACATGTGTCAAAATTCTCCATAGATCGTGTAGTTGATGAAGTGCCATGCTCTGCTTTTCTGGTAATGGGTCTGAATTCAAAAACCGAAGGTGCATTCTCAAGGCAATGATGAAGAGTGGTTCGGTTCTCCTTAGTGTCGAGAAATCTTAGAAAACGAAATCTCCACTGAACGTAGCAACCGGCTGTCAGCACAGGTGGATTACCGTTGCCACCTTGTTCGAAACGAACTTGATTAGCCTTCGCAATGTTGTTGTTGTTTGACATGGTAAATGCTTGTGAATGGATTACAGATCTTAGTATATTTGTTGTGATGAGGTGTGGTTGAAATTTCGTAGCGATCCAAGAATCTTCAATGCGACAATAAATTCCTCAGTCCGACAAAACGGTAGACCAGAAAATTTTGTATCATCAAATTTTGAAATCGAGTTAGAAATAGCCAAAAAATAGTATATAAAAAATTTGATTTTACTTGACCTAAAAATTTTAAGTTTTATTTTTTATTTTTTTGGTAAATATGTTTCGGGACTAGTCTAGATAGTGGCTAAGATTGAAAAATACTCGAACAAAGTTTACCAATGTTATCAAGGATTTTGCAATATTCTCAAAAACTAGATTTCGCAATGTAAAACTTTGTATCTTCGCAATGTCTCAAGATTCCAATCTTCGCAATACTCAACAATTTCCAATCTTCGCAATACCCAGAAAGTCCAATCTTCGCAATAAAGTAAAATCCACTCTTCGCAATAACAAAAAAATGAATTTTCGCAATACTGAAACATGCAAACTTCAAAATGTCACAAGTCAATCTTCGCAATAGCACATTTATGTATCTTCGCAATAATCTCAATAATCAATCTTCGCAATAATTAAGAACTTAACACTTCGCAATAATTAAAAGGCCAGTCTTCGCAATAATCCAACTTCAAACTTCGCAATACTGAAAAATAAAGCAAACTTCGCAAAAACAAAACCCTTAAGTATTGCGAAAAGCCTAACTTCGCAATAACAAAAGCCTTAAGTATTGCGAAAAGACTAACTTCGCAATAACAAAACCCTCAAATATTCCGAAGAGTTTTTAAGGCCCATATTTCGCAATAAAGACAATGTTTCAAAATTTGTGAAGAAAGATGAGATTTTTTGCTTATATATTCTTGATTTTGACAAATCCAAAGCACCCAAATCCCTACCACAACTATGTAGGAGATTCCAAAATCATAAAAACATGAAAAGAAATTTGGACGTGGGTATGTGGATCAAAAAGCACACGAAATCAATAAAACACAAGCCACAAAACTTCAATCACCTATCTACTATAGGCTCTTGATACCAAATGTTAATCCCATTTAATCCATAACACAAGATTCTAGATAGAGAAAGAGAAGAGAGTTAGAGAGAGAAAGTAGAGAGATGGTGGAAGGTTTAAACTTTACTAGAGTGAGAAAGTAAATAAACCAACACCCTCTTCCACACATGAAAGAGGGTTTATATACCCACGAGCTTGGTGGGCTCATGGGCTTGTTTCCTTGGACCGGGCTTGGCTTGTCTTTGGCTTAGAGCCCCTAACTTATAGAATATTAGCTTAAGTCTAAGCCCGGTTAACCCGACTAGCCTATTACTATACAAGACCATTAACGACTAAGATGACCTATTACATACTTGTTCGACTATATGAAATATAGGGCTAACAATAGTTAACAACGTGTTCAAATGTTACAAGACAGTTTTTAACCTTGTCATTTGGTTGTAGTTTAACATATATTTATGATGCAATGCTTATAATGCTTTTATATTAAACACTTGAAAGTCTTTTTCTTTATCTACTTTCGAAGAACTTTTTAATTTAATATAAATTTTATGTATTTGTATTCAAACAGAGAGGTGATTTGCACTCTTTAAATTGATTTACACATTCAAAATTACGACATATATGCCTTTTGTTATATATATATATATATATATATATATATATATATATATATATATATATATATATATATATATATATATATATATATATATATATATATAAACCGGCTATTAATACTATTTGCAATTCTAACCGCTCACTTTTTTGTATTATATCTAGATATAAAAGCATATAAAAATTATTTAGAACTATGACTTGTTTTATATCTAGATATAAACAGGTTATTAATACTATTTGCAAAGAAACCTCTCACCTTTTTGTATTATATCTAGATATAAATGCCTACGAATATTTTTTAGCTCTATATGTTTTTCTCTTGCAACGACAAGTTTACCTTCTTTTGACTTTGCTTCTTTCCGCACGACAACTTCACCCGGAAGGTAAATATCTCATGTGGAAACAATCAAAAAACTAATAAGGTAAACGTATCCTTGTGCATAATTTTAATCATTCTGTTTTATATCTAGATATAAACAGACTATTAATACTATTTGCAAAGTCAATCTCACACTTCTTTTTTTATATCTAGATATAAAGTAACTCAGACATAAATTATGATTTATATCTAGATATAAAGCAACTCATAATTTTTATATCTAAATATAAAGTAACCAAGTTTTTTTAATTATGATATATATCCAGATATAAAGTATGTCATAATTTCTAAATTGCCCTTTATGTTAGTTTATCGTAATCCTTGGATTATAGTATTGATGAAATGATTACAAGAGAGAGAGATAGATGAAGATCTTAGATAGAGAAAGTAGAGAGAGAAAGGAGAGAAAAGATGAAAGATTAGATTAATGAATAATGTGAACAATAACCAACCACCAACCACCCCTCCTAACATGCTAGGAGGGGGTTTATATAGCCCACCCTACATGTGGGCTTTGTGGGTTATATGTTTGACTATGACTACGAGCCCATACTACATATATATTGTTGGAGTGGCCGAACCTTCCTAAATACGTAAAAACGTATTTCCAACAATCTCCCCCTAAGGGAGGTCACTCCAAACAAGGGCGTTACCCGAGTTACAATAATAAAATAAACTAGTATACTATGCTTGTCTTGAGCTCGTAGTCGTCTTTCTTTTTCTTGTGAATTTGCTGATGTGATCTTTGACTTTAGTCTTGAGCATGTTTCCTTGCCTTGACCTTGTGCATTCATCACTTGTGATATCGCCTCCTCGTGAATTCATTTTCCACATACTTACAACTTTATAAATTCTTGAAAGTTTTATAGTTTGATACAACCCAAGACTTGACTTTTAGGCTTTCTTGAAGTTGTTGAAGTCTTAATTACAGAAAGTATAAGCATGTGAGGACCACTTCTTCTGTTACACCGCGACGTTACCTTCTTGTTACGCTGCATAAGACAGTTAGCAACAAAACATAAACATGGATGAAATGGCCTTGAACATTTCAACCTAATTAGGTAGCATTTTACCTCTAATCGGTGAAGACCTATGGACGATATTAAATATCATACTTGTGGAAGGTAGTTTCAATTAAGAACCTCCTTTACAATATTTCGAAGGTAAACCCGTTCTTTTTACTCGACCGTCCAAAGCTGACTACAAACATAAAGAGTGAATCATTTGGATAAAATTATCCGCATGATTGAAGCCGTCAATTCATGTTCTTGGAACAAGTGAAATTCAATTAAGAATCGCACCATCGTTGCTTTCCAGTTGTCACGAGCTTGATTCATATTGAATCTTGCAAGTTACCTACCAAGTGCTGTTTGATGTTAACACTAGAAGGATTTCCACTCATCACTGTAAACACTTAAGAGTGTTGTAAGATATTATAAATCTTGCTTATATTCTAGAGAGAGAGAAAGAGATAGAAAGATGGTGAGAACACACACACACTTAGAGAGAGAAAGTATGAAAAACACACTTTACTATGTGTAAAATGAAAGTGAACCACACCCCTCCAACTAAGGAGAGGGTTTATATACCCAAGCCCATGAGATGGGCTTGGGCTTACAATGGGCCGCCGGCCTACAGATGTTGTAGGCTTGGCTTGGCCTTGTTTGTTTACTATTATGATGCTAGACTATGAGCTACTAACTTATATATTGTTAGAGTGACTGAACCTTTCTAAATACGTAAAACATATTTCCAACAATCTCCCCCTAAGGGAGGTCACTCCAAACAAGGGCGTTACCCAAGATACAATAATATAATAAACCTAGCATTCTATGCTTGTCTTGAGCTCGTAGTCTTCGTCTTTCTTTTCTTTTTCTTTTCTAGTGAACATGTTGATGTGATATTTGACATCAATCTTGATCATTAATCTCTTGCCTTGATCTTGTGCATCACTACTTGTGATATCGGCCTCCTCGTGACATCATGTCCCACATACTTATACCTTTGTAATTCTTGAAAGCTTCAGAGTTCGATATAGTGGAAGACTTGACTTTTAGGCTTTCTTGAATTAGATGAAGTATTAAGTGCATAACGTATCAGCATGCAGGGACGACTTCTTCTCAGATTCCGCAACACCACCGTCTTCAAATATAGTAACATAAGTAGACATGAACGAAATGGCTTTGAACATTTCATTCTAATTCGGTAGCATTTTACCTCCGGTCGGTGAAGACCGTTGGACGATATTAAATATCGTACTTGTGGCAGGTGGATTTAATTAAAAATCTCTTTGACAAGATTTCGCGGGCAAACCCGTTCTCTTTACTCGACCGTCCAAAGCTGACTGCGAACGTAAAGAGTGAATCATTTGGATAAAGTTATCCGCATGATTGAAGCCGTCAATTCTGATTCCTGGAACAAGTTAGATTCATTAAAGAATCGCACCATCGTTGCTTTCCAGTTGTCACGAGCTCGATTCATATTGAATCTTGCAAGTTACCTACCAAGTTCTGTTTGAGGTTAACACTAGAAGGATTTCCACTCATCAATGTGAACATTAAGGTATCACTCTGAGTGTTTTGGCAAGATCACTGAGATATTGCGTAGAGGCCTGGAACGTGTTTAAATTCAATTAAGAATTAAACAACTGTTGCTTTCCAATTATCACAAGTTTGATTCATAAAGAATCTCACAAGTCACCTACCATGAGCTTTTTAATGTTCGCTCAAGAAGGATTTCCATCTTCATTGTAAATACTTTCGTATTACTCGGATGTTCAGGCAAGATCATGAAGATTTTGCATAGGACTCTTAATATCTTTCTTACTTTTCACAGTGTGTGAAGAAGCAAGGAAATATGGAAGTGTGTCCTAATAAGATATTTGATGATCTCAAATGGCTCTAGACTCGATCATGCATTTTGGATTTTAGTGATCGGAGGCTGGAGTGGAGTGCCACCATTTCAATACCAATATATTCAGAGTGAATAAATCGACAGATAATGCGTTGTCTCCATGTGATTAAAACAAATACCTTTTGAGAGATATCTGAGTTAGCTGGGATGGGTTGTGCATTGCATCACTGGGTCCATGATGTCTATCTTCAATATCGAGCATCATTAAAATGATCTCAATAGCATATGTGTTGACCCGGTTTCTACCTAAGGTTGTAAGGAGGGCTTCTTTCTTTAGACCCTTTGTCTTTACAATTCTTTTTCATTCTTCAATCCCGTCAATGCTTACCAATACGTCATAACTAGCACCTTTTTGTGATTTTTCCAGTGCTAATTTAAGTACTTGGTCGGCATTCAGCTACATTTAAAATCTTTCTCCATCTTTCCTAAGGACTACTATTTCTAGATATGGAATGTCATTGGGAAGATTCCTCTGGTTTTGGACGAATCATTAGACTTTAACCTATCCTACCATCCTTTTGTCGCCACAATCTTCATTGTCGTGAAACAGATAGGGTATGGGTAAGAATATGTCACCATGAAATCCATTCTGATAACCAAATCCATTTTACTCCCCCTTAACATATGCCACGATATTCGAAAACAATTCGCACATGTCGGGATGAGCCATCACGTTAAGTCAAACCATTAGTGGTTAATCATTTCCCATATTAAATCACATTTTCTCCCCCATATTAAAAATATTAACCCAACCGATATTTTTGATATCAACTGATTTAATGAAGTTTTAACAAAGTGTTAATGCAATGATGCCTAAAAACGTTACTTGCATTTTTCGGTCTCGCTTTGTTTTGAATACGACAATATGTAAAAACAAGCATTTACGAAAACAACGAAAAATGAATTCTTGAGTTCAAGTATTTTTTATTTCAACCATTATCACTTAGAGAGCTGGGAGCCGTTGGCACCAGAATATGGTGCCAAAGGCGCCACGTAGGATTTTGGGCCTTTGGCACCAGATTCCTGTTGGCACCAGATTCCTGTTGGCACCACATTTCAGGGGTAACCGTTGGCACCAGAATTTCTGGTGCCAACGAAAATAATAATTTTTTTTCACACAAAATATGTTAAATAAAAACTTTATTAATAAAAAAAACATTACATAAAAAAAAAAAAAAAAAAAACATAAAAAAATATAACAATAAAAAAATACGGAACATAAAAATAAAGAAAATACATAACGAAAAGAAATATAGTAGTTCTCGCGAAGTGCATACGATGCGCGAATTGCATCTTTTCGCAATTCGATGATAGCCCGATACGATGAACTCATCTTGGTTGTGTCGATTTGAAGAATCGCGAATTATTGAGCCACCTTCTGCGTGTGGAAATACTCAGTTTTTGCGTTTGACTCACGCTCCATGATATCCAACTTAGCTTTTGTCTCACGCTCGTATTGCTCTTTCATCACTTGCTGATAAGCTTCCAGGTTTGAACCAGAACTAGCCGATGAGTTGGTGGATCGTTGAATTTTTGCAACACGATACGCCCCGGGTGGCCTCGGGACGGCGTCGGGACCGAAGAACTAAGGACCTTCTTCAATAACACGGAGACGGTGTCGTCTTTCTTGAGTCGAATCGGGGTTCCTCCACTTATGCTAGTCCTTCAAAAAATTCCAAGCCGACTTGTGCTTAAAATTTTCCCCCGTCATCCGTTTATACGCTAGCTCAACCCGTGCCATAAACCCCTCATCACTCTCCCCCCTCATCATTTGCATCTCGTCATAAAGACTACTCCACTTCTTAATCGCACGATTCAACGGGGTCCATTTTCCTGTTAACATGTTTTTGGTGCGTTTCGGGAATTTTTTTGATTTCGCCACCTCATTGTATGCTTGTTCAACCCGCTACCAAAAACTATCCTTTGTTTGACTCACACCAACCTTAGGATCCTCCGAAATCTATATGAAGCATTCAGATAAAAGCAACTCCTCGTCATCGGTCCACAAATGCCGATCCGCATCATCTTCATCGTCTTCCTCAACATCAACCACCTCTTTCGCCTTCTTACTAGTCTTAGCCTTACTAGTCTTAGTCTTAGCCTTACGACGAACTTTCTTTGACGTTGATGTCGGGACTTGTTCTTCATCTTCGTCTTCGTCGATTAGGTGATGGGATTGTTGGTCGGATTGTGGTGTAGGTTGTGGTTGTGATTGAGTTTGTGGTTGTGAACCCATTTAGGATTGTTGAAATTCTTGAAATTTTGCCCATTGATCTTGTTGGTATTTCATGTAAGCTTCATTTTGTTGTGGTGGGTAAAACGGGGTATTGAAGTTTTGGGGTTGAGAAGACACACCCGGATTCGAAGATGAACCGAGATTGTAGTTTTGGAATTGGTTGGAGGGATCATTAATCATGTTGTTAGTCCAATTGGGATCCAATTTTTTGTAAAGAAATTGAAAGAATTTAGGATTGAAGTAATAGATTAGATTGTAAAAAATAGGTGAAATGAGGTATAATATATAGGGATTTTAGGAGTGTTTTTTGAAAAAAAAAATTTAAAACCCAACGGCTAGTTTTTTATTTTTTTTAAACACTCTAGCCAACGGCTAGTATTTTTGAAAAATCAATTTTTTTTACAAAAACCCTCCAATGGCTAGAATACTCAAAAGGAAAAAAAAGGGAGGGGGGTTGGCGTTGGCTGTTATGGTTGGCGCGAGGCCGGGAGTGGTACGCCAACGAGGGTCTGGTGCCAAAGGGCTACCAGCCCTCCTAGAAGCTACCACTCCCCTTGCTCATAAGGTATGAACAAACAAGTAATTATCCTAATTAAGTGATCAAGGATTTAATCTTTTCTTAAAACTCACTTTTTATTAAGTGTGAGAAAGTTTTATTATTAAACTTTCCTTTTAAGAAAATGTTTTATTAAATTAATTATTTGAAAATTTGAAATTTGAAAATGGCATATTCTATCTTGGGTTGGAATACCCTTTCGGGATATTTTAATCCCCATATTCAAACCAATCCACTAAAAGACAAAAGGGAGCGGACTCTACGCCGGCAGTTCCTTAAAGCCTATGACGGTTACTTATCGATAAGGAACTGCGGGCTCCAATAAGGAACATCGGTCAAATATAGCCGTTTGATTTTTGTCTTATAAATAGTGGACCATTCTCAGACTTTCAATTCACCTCTTTTGCACATACATTTCCAGATTCTTTCATACTTCTTAAATCACTCAAATCCTTGATCATTTGTTTGATTACTACTTGATTAGAAGTGAATCTTTCTCCTCTTATCTTTTCTTCTCAAAGTGCAAAGAGAAGAACACTATCATTTTTGAAGTGTTGTGTCTACCTCAAAGATCCATTGAAGATCCAAACTTATTTATTCATTGTTGTGTCATTGTTGTGAAGATCTAAGTAGTTGTGTCTATTTAGAAGTTGTGTATGTATTAAGGTTAATACTTAGTCCTTAAAATATATTGGTGTAGATTGGTCCTAGCTAAGATTAGGGCTCGACTTTTAGCTTTGAGTCGAAAACTAGTTAAGCGACGTTGTGTACGGTTTCTCCACCTTAAGGAGCTTGTTGATTAGTGAACTCTCGAGTAAGGAGTACTCGAGGAGTGGAGTAGGAACGAGGAGTGAGCTTCGTTGTCGAACCACTATAAATCCTTGGTGTTTGGTTTGATCTTTCCTTCCCTTATCTCTTTACATTCATTATTCTTTGTACTTGTGATTATTAGTTTAGTTGCACTATACATTCATTATTCTTTATACTTGTGATTATTAGTTTAGTTGCACTATACCTTGTTCATATTGTGTATAAGAAGGTTTCACATAAATACTCAAGCTTAAGTTTTGAAAAAAGATTTTTATAAATCAATCTCTAACAAGAAATTTTAAGAAACTATTCAACCCCCCTTCTGGTTTCTACAATTGGTATCAGAGCGTGGTTGCTCAAGATTTTCAAAATATATTGTATTTTAAAACTTGAATCGATCTATGGATTCCAACAAGTATCTAGAAGGGCAATCCATGCAAAGACCACCTCTTTTTGAAACGGATAGTTTTATTTATTAGAAAAATAGGTTTGAGACTTATGTGAAATCAAAAGATTTAGATCTTTGGCATGTTATTACCATTGGTGATTTTTTACCATTCCAATATAATGAAGTTTCTAAAAGTAAAGAGATAGTCACTTTTGACAAAGCTAATGATGATACTAAAAGCAAACTTGCTAAAAATAATGAGGCTAAAATGGTGATTTATAATGCTTTACCAATGAAAGAGTACGAAAGGATTTTTATGTGTGAAACCGCTAAAGACATTTGGAACACTCTTTTAGTAACCCACCAAGGTAATAGCCAAGTCAAAGAAAGTAAAATCGATATTCTTGTTCAACAATATGAACAGTTTGTCATCTTAGAAGATGAAACTATTGATAGTGCATTTGCTAGATTTAACATTATTATTACTAGTCAAAAAGCACTTGATGAAGGTTTTTATAGCAAGAACAATGTTAGGAAGTTTCTTAGGGCGTTGCATCCAAAAGAGAGCTAAAGTCACGACGATTGAAGAATCAAAGGATCTCGCCAAATTATCACTCGATGAACTCATTGGTAACTTGAAGGTTCATGAGATGATAATTTTGAAGGACTCAGAAATGGTGAAAACTAAGAGTGAAATAAAGTCTCTTGCACTTAAAGCCAAGAAGGCACAAAGTGACATGAAATCTCATCAGATAGTGATGATGAGGAATATGCCTTGGCGGTTAGATACTTTAAGAAGTTCTTCAAAAGACGAGGTCAATACGTGAGGCAACCAAACAACGACAAGAAATCCTTCTCCAAAAACCGATTTGCCAAAAATGATAAAGGTGATAGGAAATGCTTTAGATGTGGTGATCCAAATCATTTCATCGGTGATTGTCCTAAGCCTTCACGTGACAAGAACCACACGGTGTTTGTTGGAGGTTCATGGAGCAATAGCAATGAAGATGTTGATGACAAGACCAAAGATGAGAAGTGTCTCATGGCTCACACTTCTAAAGAGGTACATTCTGAAACCGAGTATTATAGCAATAATATTTCTTCTCAAGATGATAGTGAATTAGAAGGTCGATACAATAACTTGCATAAGCTTAGTCTTAAATTCATTAAAAAGAACAAAGTGCTAAAATCAACTAGAACTAAGCTTGAAAACGAGATTAGTGAGCTAAAAGAGAAATTAGCTAAGATTGAGAAAAATAAAGAAATAGATCTAGGATGATTAAAATGTGAAAACCTTAGACAAGAAAATGAAAACCTTAAGAGCACCTCCATTAGACTTGAAAAGTTCATGAGAGGTACTAATGCTCTTGATGATATGTTAAACAAACAAATTCATTCTAAGGAAAGACTTGGGTTAGGATATAACACTAATGAAGCATTAACTAGTTAACCAAAACAAGTTAGGTTTTTCGAAAAACACTCCCCTGTACGCGGTTCTCCAATATATGGGGCGGTTCCTTATCGCTATGGAACCGCGGATGGAGCTAAAGAACCTCGGCCAGAAGAAGATTTTTTTGAAAATCCTAAACTTTCTGGAAAGTCAATTTTAGGTGAAGGACCAAAACATATTCTTATTAACAAGGTCAAAGTACCTATAATTGAAAAGTCTACTCTAGATAAATTCTACAAGCCCTTGAGTAAACCTCTAATGGGAACTAGAAACTTATCTAGACAAACATCTACTCCTCAAAGAGTACGAAATGAATCTAAACCTAGAAGTAGAACACCTACGCCAAAAAGAGATGATCAAGCTAAATCACGACCTAGAAGTAAAACTCCAACACCTAGGAGAAATAATAATAATTCTAGATCAAGATCAAAGACACCTAGGAGAAACTATGGACAACAAAATGGCCATATGAATTGAAATAATTTTCAACAACAATACTTTTCCCCATGAGGAATGTCTCATTCATTCATGCATCCCAACCAAATGCAAGGGATGTTTGGAACTAACAATTTTAGACCCATGAGATATTGGGGACCAAATATTTGATCTTGTGTGTTGTTACCTAGATATGCTTGGGAATCGATCTAGAGCCTGACGAGTGGATTAAGGATAGTGGTTGTTCTAAACACATGACGAGTAATCGAAGTTTGTTCATATGATGGAGGTAACGTTACATTTGCGAGTAATCGATGTGGTAATATCATTGGCAAAGGTACAGTCTCTCTTGACTCTATGACTATAGAAAATGTAGAGCACGTAGATAACTTAGCTTTTAACCTTCTAAGTATAGGTCAAGTTTGTGACAATAAGTGTAAGGTCATCTTTTCGAAATATGATAGTGAAATCGTAAAAGATGGAAAAGTCATTGGAAAAGGTGTTAGAAAGCATAGGATTTATGTCATGAAGGTTAATAGGAAGTCAAAGGACAACTTATGTCTAGTGACTTTAGATGATAGTTCTACTCTTTGGCATAGGAGATTAGGTCACACTAATATGCGTTTAATTCAATCTTTTATTCTCTAAGGAGTTGGTAAGACATCTCCCCAAGATGAAGTTTGATAGTCACTTTTGTGATGCTTGCAAAATTGGGAAGCAAGTTCACTCAAGTCACAAAGCCAAGAATTTGTTTTCGACCTCTCGGTGCTTAGAGCTCCTACATATGGATCACTTTGGACCTTCTGCCATACGGAGTTATGAACGTAACCTTTATACCCTAGTTATAATTGACGACTACTCTAGATTCACTTAGACTAGATTTTGGGCATCTAAGAATGAAGCTTTCGATCACTTTGAAACCTTTAGTCGAAGAATTCAAAATCAACTGGGATGTTCAGTTGTCTCTATAAAGACGGATCATGGTAGGGAATTTGATTATGAAGTGCAATTTGGTGCCTTTTGTGAAGCTCATGGTAATACCCATAACTTCTCAGCTCCTTGCACTCCACAATCAAATGGGATAGTTGAAAGGAAGAATAGGACCATCCTAGAGATGAGTAGGACGATGTTAAATGAGCAATCTTTGCCTCAAAAATTTTGGTGTAATGCCGTGGAGACATCAACCTACATTCTCAACCGAATTCTTATTCGACATTTTCTAGGAATGACCCCTATGAGATTATTAAAGGTAAGAAGCCCTCATTGGAATACTTTAGAGTGTTTGGAAGCAAGTGCTTCATTCTCAACACCAAAGATTACCTTACCAAGTTTGACCCAAAGATTTACGAAAGTATCTTTTTAGGTTATTCTCAAACTAGCAAAGCCTACATAGTCCTCAATAGAACCTTGGGAGTAATTGAAGAATCACTTAACGTGACATTTGATGAAACCCCTCCTTCATCTAAGACACCACCTTTGGTAGATGATGACTTAGATGAAATAGACATAGTTAATGCCAAAGATGTTAGAAACATAGGAGTTAAAGACCTTAGTGTTGAAAAGGGAGTAAACATTAAGGAGTCTA
This sequence comes from Glebionis coronaria, assembly GCA_025667525.1. Lineage (NCBI taxonomy): Eukaryota > Viridiplantae > Streptophyta > Magnoliopsida > Asterales > Asteraceae > Glebionis > Glebionis coronaria. The sequence continues at coordinate 246,682,601 of CM046881.1, read as the reverse complement.
AGGATTATGCTCTCGATGACGTCATAGGCGAATTAAATCAAAGGACCCTAAGATCTCAAGTCCAAAATCAAAGTAACTTCTTTTGTTTTGTATCCTTGATTGAACCAAAGAATGTTAAAGAAGCTTTTATGTATGAGAGTTGGGTCATCGCTATGCAAGAAGAATTGAGTCAATTCATTGCTAATGACGTTTGGGAACTTGTTTCTCCACCTGGAAGTTCGACCATCATAGGAACCAAATGGGTATATAGGAATAAGTTAGACGAGAATGGTGTCGTGTCTCGTAACAAGGCCAGACTTGTATCTCAAGGCTATAATCAACAAGAAGGTATTGATTATGACGAGAGATACGCACCCGTAGCTAGATTAGAATCCATTAGAATCCTTTTAGCTTACGCTTGTTCTTTAGACTTTAAGCTTCAACAAATGGATGTAAAGAGTGCATTTCTTAACGGTTTGATCAATGATGAGGTATATGTGGCTCAACCTCCCGGCTTCATTGACTTTGAGAAACCGGATCATGTTTACAATCTTAAGAAAGCTATTTATGGTCTCAAAAAAGCACCCAAATCTTGGTATGATAGACTTAAAGCATTTCTTGTAAAACATGAGTATACCATGGGGATGGTAGACAATACACTCTTTACAAAGAAGAAAGGTTCTCACCACATTATCGTACAAATATATGTTGATGACATTATATTTGGTTCAACTTGTCAATCATTGTGTGATAACTTTGCCAAAATCATGCATGCGAGTTTGAAATGAGTATGATGGGAGAACTTAACTTCTTTTTAGGACTCCAAATTAAACAAATTGACGTTGGTATTTTCTTTAATCAATCCAAGTATGTTAAAGAAATGCTAAAGAAATTCGGATTAGAAGACTCTAGACCAATGAAGACCCCTATGGCCTCGGATACTAAACTCACCGTAGATGATGATTGTGAGTCGGTAGACAACACCAAATATAGAGGTATGATTGGTAGTTTGTTGTACCTAACGGCATGTCGACCGGATATCATGTTTAGTGTTTGCCTTTGTGCTCGCTTCCAAGAGGCTCCCATAACCTCTCACCTTGAAGCGGTTAAGCGTATCTTCTGATAAATTAAGGGCACCATACATTTAGGATTATGGTATCCTAAAGGGACCAGCGTAGAAACCATTGTCTACGCGGACTCGGATCATGTGGGAGACTATGTGGACCGGAAAAGCACTAGTGGAGTTTGTACCTTCATGGGTTGTTGTTTAACTTCTTGGTTCTCCAAGAAACAAACCGCTCTTACTATATCCACCACGGAAGCCGAGTATATGAGTGTCGGGCAAAGCTTGTCAACAAGCTCTATGGATGAAGCAAGCGCTTGTTGATTACGGGATTTCTCTTGATGATGTTCCCATCATGTGCGACAACAAGGGTGCAATAGACCTTAGCAAGATTCCCGTGCAACATTCGCGAACTAAGCACATAGAGATTCACCACCATTTTCTTAGGGATAAGGTTCAAAAGGGGAACATTTCGATAAAGAAGGTACCCTCGGTAGAAAACTTAGCCGGTAACCTTTTAATTACTTGCGTCTAGGTCTAGGTTTAATGGAACATATTCCTTAATTATGCATTCTAATTAATAGAAGACTCTTTTCTCTTTTGAGTCTTTTCTTTCTTTGAGCTTTTGAGTATAGTAAACTCTTTTTGTTTAACTTCTCTTCCTTTTTCAAAACTCTCAAAGTTCTTTCGAAAATGGTCGAGAAATGTTTTTGCATTGTTAATTCAATCTAAAAATGTTTTTCATAGCTTCTTGCTATTCATAATGAGCTTACATAATTCATATGTATGGGTCTGTCAAATATAGCAAGAACAAAAGAAAATTATGGAGGATCATTGTGTCATGACTTTGTGTCTAGTTCTACACACCTCCTACATCGATTCTCTTTAAAATCCATGTATTTTGGTCAAAACCTTGTTTGGTGAGCTCTTGTGTGTTTTCTTTGTCTATCTTTACTTCTTAGCATATCTCCATGATTAGTTAGACTAGAAAAATAGGATTTGCTGAATTGGAAAATCCTCCCTCATCACCAAACTCAACCCACTGTGGGCGGTTCTTTATTGAGACCGCGGTTCCCCAGTGATAAGGAACCGCCGGATGAGGTAAGGAACCGCGCCCAATACTCTTCTTTTTCGGTATTCCTGAAACTCCAAATTTATTCCAACACTTTTTGGTATTTTTGTTTCAACCCTTTGACCACCCCCAAATTATCTTGGGCTTTCTCTATTTAACCTTAAGCATTTATCATTCTTTCTCAAATCAAAATGTCTTATTACCCGAATGAAAGCTTTGATTCTCCTCCATTCTCTCCAATTGCTTTCAATCCCATTTCACCCAAGAACACTCAAAATCACATCTCTTCTTCTTCTTCTAAGAATGTTGATTGTGGAACTTCTTATTTTCCACCACTAGCCTTTCGTGTTCTACCTCTTTCACATGATAATGTCATGCATCATGGAACATATTGTTATTGTTGTCAATATCAACATCTTGCTCTGGCTTATATCTATGAAGAGTTGAATTACATCAAGAGTCTCTTAGTCAAGCCTCCTCTTCACTATAACTATGAGATCTCCACCAAGCCACCACCACCTCCTTCTGCCACTACCTTGTATTTTATCTAAGCATTGGTTGCTTATCTTCAAGACATCTAGTTCAAGCAAATCTTAGGGTTATATTTTAACTATGATAAGAATTATGATTTTCTTTTGGCTTGTGTTTGTATCTCATACATCCTTGTATGTTTTATTTCCTTGTATCTTTTATCATGTTTCCTTTTAACATGACTTATCTTGGATCTTTTGTTTCTTCTCTTATTTTTTGTGACCTTTGCTATATCTTGTTGGGTGTCTCTTCTCTACTACTAACCCTTCTATGTAGCTTGTCACCATATATCGATTCCTTGGTGCCCAAGCAAGGGGGAGTAAGCACCAAGGGGGAGCATTTGCAAAGTCCGATTCTTTTCTTATTCAAAAACTTTTGCAACCTTTTTTCTTCGACAAAGGGGGAGAAATGATAAACTCGTCTTCGAAAATCTTCTTTTATTAGATGATTGAGTTTATGTATTGTCGGAATAAAAAAGGGGGAGATTGTTAATGCAATGATGCCTAAAAACGTTACTTGCATTTTTTGGTCTCACTTTGTTTTGATTACGACAATATGTAAAAACAAGCATTTACGAAAACAACAAAAAACGAATTCTTGAGTTCAAGTATTTTTCATTTCAACCATTATCACTTAAGGTATGAACAAACAAGTAATTATCCTAATTAAGTGATCAAGGACTTAATCTTTTCTTAAAACTTACTTTTTATTAAGTTGTGACAAAGTTTTATTATTAAAATTTCTTTTTAAGAAAATGTTTTATCAAATTAATTATTTGAAAATGGCATATTCTATCTTAGTTTGGAATATCCTTTCAGGATATTTTAATCCCCAGATTCAAACCAATCCACTAAAAGACAAAAGGGAGCGGACTCTACGCCAGCGGTTCCTTAGCGCCTATGGCGGTTTCTTATCGATAAGGAACCGCGGGCTCCAATAAGGAACCGCGGGCAGATATAGCCGTTGGATGTTTATCTTATAAATAGTGGACCATTCTCAGACTTTCAATTCACTTCTTTTGCACATACATTTCCAGATTCTTTCATACTTCTTAAATCACTCAAATCCTTGATCATTTGTTTGATTACTATTTGTTTAGAAGTGAATCTTTCTCCTCTCATCTTTTCCTCTCAAAGTGCAAAGAGAAGAACACTATCATTCTTGAAGTGTTGTGTCTACCTCAAATATCCATTGAAGATCCAAACTTATTTATTCATTGTTGTGTCATTGTTGTGAAGATCCAAGTAGTTGTGTCTATTTGGAAGTTGTGTATGTATTAAGGTTAATACTTAGTCCTTAAAGTATATTGATGTAGATTGGTCCTAGCTAAGATTAAGGCTTGACTTTTAGCTTAGAGTCGGAAAATGGTTAAGCGACGTTGTGTACAGTTTCTCCACCTTAAGGAGATTGTTGATTAGTGAACTCTCGAGTAAGGAGTACTCGAGGAGTGGAGTAGGAACGAGGAGTGAGCTTCGTTGTAGAAACACTATAAATCATTGGTGTTTGGTTTGATCTTTCTTTCCCTTCTCTCTTTACATTCATTATTCTTTGTACTTATGATTATTAGTTTAGTTGCACTATACATCCGTTATTCTTTATACTTGTGATTATGAGTTTAGTTGCACTCTACCTTGTTCATATTGTGTATTAGAAGGTTTCACATAAATACTCAAGCTTAAGTTTTGAAAAAGGGTTTTTATAAATCAATCTTTAACAAGAAATTTTAAGAAACTATTCAACCTCCCCTTCTAGTTTCTACACAAAGTTTTTGGGAAGAAAAATGCAAGTCCCTTTTATCTTCATGATACCAAATGTTGAGATATGATACCGATTAGTAAAATGATCACAAATTCACCATATTAGAATGAATTGACAAGGTTGGACCTGATTGATGAGAACATCATATGATAAGATCAAATGGTTCTTGTCGGCAAATGTTGGTCACCTCGTCACGTCTAAAGTTATCTCTTGACACCACATGTACGATTGGTATTGTCGTCTTGACACCAACTTGTGAACTTGGCACTTTCGGCATCAAAGATTCTGAATACTTGACCATTGCTCCCCCTCAATTGTTGACCTGTGTTCTATTGAAAGAGCTGTAGTCGCTGTTTGAGTAGTCGCATCGTCGAGTATGTAGATACCAATTGTACAGTGCTACGATTGTAGAGATGATAACTTCATAAAAACAAAATTTCTCTCGTTTTAACAAATAAATGCACTGATGCGTACGTATATCCATGTTAGATTGTGTTATAACGTAAACACAATCCCTTACATGGTTATAAAGTAAACCATGCCCGAGAAAATTAATTCCCGTTGTTGAGCCAAAGCTTTCATAAGAAATACGTGACTTTAATATGAAAAGCGGGTTGTAGTCAGAAATAACTACAAGCCATTTAGGCATGTTTTATGAAATATTTACAACTTTTGTACGAACTCTATTTATGGCGCCGTGTCGATATTAATCAACATTTCTAAGGCCGTAAATATTATCGTACCAAAAGACATGCCTTTGAAAAACGAAGTAAAAATATTTTTGGATTTTTATGAATTTTTCAATTTTTATGGTTTTTATATGGTTTTATATTTTTGTATTTTGTTTTTGTGGATAAAATGTATACAATATATATACAGATGATCACCAAGGATACGGAGAATAGCTTACCACCACTATTCTTTCGCTTCATCTGCCAATTCCTTTAGAGTCTCGGGCGAGAATGTTCTCAAACCTAGCTTGTCGGCCAAAAATTCCATTCGAGCGCGATCTAAAGCCTTCGTGAAAATATCCGCCAATTGATACTCAGATCGGACAAAGTAAAGCTCGATCACTCCATTTTCCACTTGCTCCTTGATAAAGTGGTAGCGAATGTTAATATGCTTCGACCGGGAGAATTGAACATTGTTGCAGCATAAGGCAATGGCACTTTTGTTGTCGCAGTACCACTAGTACAAAAATGGGTTTCGGTCACACATACCAAATTTCGTGTAGTCACAAATAATTTTTTTGTGTGACTGAATTCGCCTGTCATAAATAAACAGTCACACTTGAAGTCAATTTGTATGACCAATTCGTATTTTGTTTGTTACGCATATGAATATTTACGTGACTAGGGATAACAAATGCTTTTTGGATGAGTCGTCAGTCACTTAATAATTTGAGCGTGTTACCGAATCAAAGTCTGGTTCAAGTAGTAGTCATATTATACCTATACATGTGTGACAAATATTTGTCATACACACACTGAATGTGACCAAAAATCATATATGGTCACATAGACTTATTTTACAAGTGAAAAATCAATAAACAAGGTTGTCACACACATTATTTTAATGTGACTAGTATATTTTGTTAAATGTTAACCACACATGAATTTTGTGTGTGTGGCAAATTGAAAGTAGGTATTGAAACATTTGCCACTATATTTATTTAAATGTGACAAAATTTTATAATTACTTGAAGACTATGATCAAATATAGTACATGATCACACTAAATCATCAAACAATTATGTGACTATAAATTTAGCAACTGTCACAACATTTAAGCAATTTGTAACTAAAGTATATTTATGGTCACATTATAATGTTATATGTGACCAACACATTGAAAACTTCACACAATAAAATATTCATGTGACAAATGTTTAGAACCAAATGTAATCTCAATTTTCACTAATCTTGATATGAGTCACATTTTTAAGTGTTTGTATGACTAAAGTCACTACACATAGTCACAACAAGTAATTTTGTTTGTGACTAACTAAGCCCATAAAATAATAGTTCGTCTCAACAAGTATTTTTTTATGTGACTAACTAAGCCCATCAAAAAAACTTTGTCACACACATTTATGAGTGTGTGTCAAAGCTTCGTTGGTACTCCGTGCATGCATTGAGTTCAGACTATTTGCCATTATGGTTTGCAACTCTTCATTTGCCCCGATAAAAAATCTGGTCGTTATGGGTTGTATAAATACCCTGCCTATGGTTACATAGTCTATAACATCACCAACTACCTATCATCTTCCCCAAATCAAAAACACCTTTCTTCTTTTAATTAACAGATCGATCCATGGCAGATTCTCAAGGAAGTACTTCTGATGCAAATGCCACCCCTGTGTTGGACGAGATTATGCAACTCACTGGTGGTGCACCTATTTCGTATGCCATGAGGTTCTTCTTGGAGAAACAGATTATTGAGGAGAAGGATTTTACTAATGATATACGGGATTTTATTGAACCAGTTAAGGTAAGCCTAAAAAGGGTTCATACTGCACTTTCTGAAATGAAGACCAAGCATCCAGCTGCTAAATGGGAGGAGTCTATTGAAGCTTTTACGGATTCAAACAAGAGGTTGGAGTTGAAGCTTTTTCGTTTGAACAAGATTGTCTAGGAACAACTTGAAGGTGTGGATGAGTTGAAAGCTTGGTCCACTTCAATGGAAATAGTTCCACCACCAGAAGAAGAAAATGTTTGATGATTGTTGTGCATCGGCACGTATGATTGTGTTGTTTTTTACCATCAATATGCAGTTTGGGTATGTTGTGTCTAATCCAGTTATTTTGTTTAAGTTAATGTACTATGTATCCATGTTTTGTTACTGCATATGTAATATGGTGGTCTAATGGTAAATGTTTGACATTTATGTTTAATTTCGTTGAATAGCCTGCTATTGTGTTTATCTTAATTGGTATATATTACATCTTAAATTGATCTTTAACTTATAGTTATGCTTAATATCAGTATCTGTTGTTATTTTTGGGGGTTAAGATAGCAGAATGTGCTGTGTGTATGAAATTAAAGAAGGTACATGAACTGATTTGAGTATGAATTTGAGCACAAAGTTGCCAAGTATGAAAAAATTATGTATTATAGATTATTCAAACTTCTTGCAGACACAAACTTATACTCTTGCAGACACAACCTTATACTCATTATGTCAATGGCTATATATACATAATGCACTTCAATAACGAGTATATTTTTTCAATACATGCTAATCACAAAATTTGTGAATAAATACTGAAATTAAAACCAACTTTAACCTATTGTAACTAAAACCTAGGTGTGCAGGCAATCTGAGGTTTAAAATTATGTTGTCAATAATGGTTTAACATATAGTCCCAAACACCCCTTATGTTGATAAGGATATCAAATTTACAAAGGAATAATGAACTTTAAGCAATTTCAGGGCACGCAACCAACCTGAAATATAAAGGTGAGCAACAAAAGAATTAAATAAGTTGGATAATCAATAAAATAAGAATTCACAAGCCAAATCACTAGTGGAGTTGGAAGTTATACCTAGGCTGATGTACATCCACACCAGCCTTGTAAACTGATACAATAGTTATATGTACATTGTGTAGTTCAGTAATTGCAACTCAATCACCAAATTGAACACTAAAGTCGAACACAAACGACACAATTACGACATAATTCACTATGACATATTATAAAAACTTATATGGACACTGCAGACACAAATATAGAGTAAAAAAATACTATGTAGTATGTCACTAGCTATATAAACAGATATGCAACTCATCTCACCAATTTGAACACTCTTTTTGAACACAGAGTTTCACTAGTATGACATAATTCAATATGACAGATTATGAAAACTTACATGTAATTAGCTATATCAGCAGGACACAATTGAAATCTAAATTTCATAAAAACATAATTAAAAGAACCACTGAATGTTAAAGAAAATTTATATTCAAATAAAAGAGATTACAAGTGTTTTTACAGAAAAAATGAAAGATTTATGTTTGTGATATGCACACAAACATAAATCCTTAAACAAGTTCTAGAATTCAGATATTCCTATCCTCTAAAAGAACAAGTTAAATACGATAAAAAGGCTGATTGTGCCAACTTGAGCATGTCAGGCTTCACTTGGTTTTTCGTATGACAACTCCTTCACCGTCGGCTCGATAGTAGTCACTGTGTGAATCATCACCTACAGGTACACCTGGCAAAGTGTTATCATTGTTCTGGCGAATAACTGTAATAAATTCCTCATCGACTTTGTCATATGTATCTTTGTAATTCTTGCTAGGTGTCCTGAAGACAATAGACATATTTTTTTTAACCTGGTCTTGGACATAAAACACTTGTCCTGCTTGTGAGCCAAATATGAACGGATCAGCTTTGTGGCCTAAGTTATTCAGGTCTACCAATGTATAACCAAGAAGCTTATCTGTTTTGACCGCATGTTTCTTGTGATTAACCCAATCACAGTTGAAAAGAGGAATTCTCCTGAAACGGTAATCTAGTACCCATATCTCTTGTAAAACCCCATAATAAAATAGTTTTTTTTGGTTTGAACTTCTTTGGATATATGAGTATCTTCTACACACAAACCCCACTGTTCTGGTGAACTTTTCCATCAGTTATTTTCGTACGAAATGTATAACCATTGATGTTATATGCATCGTATTTCACTACGCTGGCGCGTGGTCCAAATGATATCCACCTAACAGTATCAGATACTCTATCTTTTGATATTTCTAACTCTCTCAAAACCTGAATTTCAACCATTAAAGAATAGTGTTTTAGATAAAGAAATGGTGTGCTGGTGGACCTCTTCCTAGCTAATAACAATGCTTCTAATTACTACTAAAAGTTGGAGATGGCCTCATTACGTTATAAGTGCTTATTTATTATACTCTACTACTAGTATTGGTTTTTGAGATGTTAAGTTAACTAATATTTAGCAACAAACAAACAATTATAAAGATCATACAAGTAATTACCTCATCGTGTAACCACTTAGCAAAAGTTTTACAATGCTCATCCTCCAGCAATGCTATTCGTTTACCCGGTTTATTTTTTTGCAAATAAATCTTGTGTCGCCTGAAACAAAACAATGTATTTGATTTTTTAGAATATTTATATCAATGAAATAGACATATGTTAGTAATACTTACTCGATATAGGATAAAAGTTCATCTGTATTTTGTAGTACATACAAATGAGCTTTTGCAAATAGTTCCCCATTCATTTCGAATGGTGTGCCGGCCGACAATGGCATTCCGTCCTCATTTTCATTGGTTATATCTTTATCATGTGGCAAACCAACAGATTTCATTGTTTTATGATACTCGCTAAAAAACTCTATTATTTCTTCCGCAATGGTCTCCTCAGCAATGCATCCCTCTGGTCTGTTTCTGTTTCTAACATGATTTTTAATAACCTTCATACATCTTTCAAATGGTTACATCCACCGAAAGCATATGGGACCACACAATCTTACCTCTCTAGTTAGGTGCACAGTCAAGTGTATCATAATATCAAAAAATGACGGAGGAAAGAACTTCTCAAGTAGGCACAGTGTCACAAGTAGTTCTTGTTGCATCGCATCTAGTTCTTCCAATTTGATTTCTTTTCTACATATAGATTTAAAGAAAAAGCAAAACCTGGTAATAGCATATCGTGTGGGTACGTGCATGATTGAACGTATTGCAATTGGTAAAAACTCTTGCATCAGCATGTGATAGTCATGTGACTTAAGGCCAATGAGCTTCCTTACCTTTAGGTTGACCAAACTAGCAAAATTTGAATAATATCCCTGTGGTACTCTGAGGTTGGCTAACGTTTCACAAAATTTGTGTAGAAGTATGATAATCTATGATCCTATCAAGAGGGTTGTTGTTTCTAGAGAGAGAAACTAGAGAGAGAAAGATGAGAGAAATATGTGTTTTATTAAAACAATAAGTGACTAACCAACACCCTCTCCATTAAAGGAGAGGGCTTATATACCCAAGTCCTTAGTGGACTTGGGCCTTCTAACCCATGAGCAGGCCTATGGGCTAGGTTGATAATGTAAATGTATTAACTTTCTAACTACGAGATTAAAACGTTTAATAATATAATTGGAGTGAACGATACTTCTAATATATGTTAAAACGTATTTCCAACAATCTCCCCCTAAGGGAGGTCACTGCAACTTACAAAGTTCTAAACCTAGCATACTATACTAAGTCTTCGTTCTTGAGCTCGTAGTAGTTTCTCTTTTCTTCTTTTTCTTTTTCGGCTTGTGAATATGTTGTAATAATCTTTGAGCTTTGGCTTGCAACATGTTCTTTTGGCTTTGACTTGTCTTGTAACTTGAGATCATCTTCACGTGCAGTCTTTGCATTCTTGTGATGTTTGTCTCTTTGTAACTTCATGTCCCACATACCTATCCTTTGTTGAATTCTTGAAAGTTTAGAGTTGATACAGCGGAAGACTTTTAGGTCATACTTTCTTGAATTTTGTTGAAATATTTGAAGCAGAAAGAATAAGTATGTGAGGACGACTTCATCTGGTAGTACCCCGCAACGCCACCGTCTTCAAATGCAGCAACATAATAAGACACGAATAAACCGATAGATAACGTGTTGAACTCCGTGACATTAAAACAAATATCTTTTGAGAGATATTTGAGTTGGCTGGGAGGGGTTGTGCATCGCATCATTGGGTCCATGAAACTTTGTCTTCAAGATGAGTTGACCCGGTTTCTGCCTAAGGTGTAAGGAGGGCTTCTTTCTTTACACCCTTTATCTTTACATTTCTTTTTCATTCTTCAACCCCTTTAATGCTTACCAATACATCATCACTAGCACCTTGTTGTGATTGTTCCAGTGCTAGCATCAGTACTTGGTCGGCATTCAGCTACGTTCACAATCCATTCTCCATATTTCCTAAGGGCTTCTATTTTCTAACTATGGAATTGTCCTTGGTAAGATTCCTCCGGTTCTGGAAGAATCATTGGACTAGCACCTAATCCTACCACCCTTTTGTCACCACATCCGTCGTGAATTAAGTGTGTTTTGGGTAAGTGTTCGTCTTCATGAAATTCCTTAAAATCACTGATGTACTTGTGACATAAATATCAAGAGTGTTTTGTACCTTCAGTGTTTTTGATAACAAAATGCTCCCCCTTAACATATGCATAGCATATATCAAGTTGGGTTTACCATTAAGCTCTTTTCATTTTAGCCACATATATTTACAAGTCTCCTTAATCCTATTTTCTCCCCTTATCCAAAATGTTAACCATCAATATTTTGGATATTAATGGATTAAACAGTCTTTGGATAACAAAATAAAATCAGTTGTTGGCCATAGAACATATCAATGCTCCCCCTCAAGTTAATGAGGGTTAGTTGTAGTGCTTGAGTATGATAGATTTTGAATGATTTAGAATCTCGTGAGAAATTCTTGAAAAATTATCATACTTTCACACTATAACAAGCCATAAAAGCACAATATTCACAGTATTTACATATTCACAAGTAAAATACGGAGTTGACCTAAGATAGTACGACCCATTTTAAATGGATCGTTCCATTAGCTTGTGGTGCGCTCCATATGGTCTTCCACCGACGAATCGTTCTACACTTCTCATAAGACGTCTTTCCCTAAGCTTTTCATCAATTTTCTTGATCGTATAGTTAGCACTCTGGTGAAATATCGGGTGCCAGTCTACAGTAACCTCTGGAAGAGTTTTATACTTGTTGAGATGCACCAACATTTCCCGGATATGGTTGAGAGTCCCGTCATTGAATTTGTTGATCTCTGGAATTCTCATGAACTTCATTAGACCACGGCCATTCAAGTAGAAAATGTCGGGAATCGGGTCAGTGGTGTTGGTGTATGGAGATTTGTCTGTATGCCTCGTCAACACTTGAGTACGTGGTTTTGTAAGATTTAGCTTCCTTTGATAACTTTCTACTCCAAGTTGCATATCTTCAACTCTTTTCTTGATGACAATTCGACGTGTGTACATTCTAAGAGTTGAATTGAAGGCAATGATTTCTTCAGAGTTCAAATGTCTGAGTGCATTGTGAGTAATCAAAAGCAGCATGTCTTCAATATCTTCGAGACGAAGAAGTGGAAAATCTCCTTCCTGGATAGTGTAGATATTATCATCTTCTCTTTTGATTCTGATCTCTGTCAAGTGTTCATAGCCAGTTTTGGCTTCCATCCTAACCCCTTGGATGCTTCTGATTTGGATTAGAGAAAATACTTGAGAACCTGAGTTGTGCACACATGCATAGTTGTAGGCGCGTCGCACACGCTCATGCCAATGTGAAGCACCCAATCCGGCATATCGATCATATTCAGGATATACTTGTGATACCCAGAGACGATTGACTTTTTCTTCTATCCACGGTATCAAATCCCAAGTTGCAGCTTTTACCAATGTTAAGGAGGTCGCATACTTGTTTGCTCCCTTGACCAAGTATTCGAGATCCTTGCTGACGAAGAATTCAAGTGCGATTTGATCATCATCTGCAGCTGTGGGGAGAGGAGGATTTCCAGGTGCATGAAGATCATCCATTTGAGTAGTTCTCAACGCTTTCAGAAGCTCATTAGCGTTGTACTCGTATTTCGTACTGCTGATCTTGGATTTAACACGAAGTTTGGGATATTTGAGTCCTCTCACAACCATTGCTTGAGTTATGTTAGACCCATAGTTATACTCTAAGTATCTTGAAAAATCTATTAGATTGCTTAGGAATTGGGAGAATTCAGCTTCATCAGCCTTTGTCAATGGACGAAGTGCAGCAGCGTTTGAAACCCAAGGTTGTATAGGTGCATTTTCATCTTCCTCGAGTGTATCCACCTATGCTGGTTCACTTGACTCTGGAACATCAGGAACTTGAGTAGATACAGGAACATCAACAACAGGTACGACTACGACTTCAGTTTTTGGTATGTCTTGGACTGGATCAGATACTAGAAAATCCGGTACAGGTTGATCGGGTTCTGTTAGTTGTTGTTGCACTAAAGGTGTGGTAACTAAAGAAGCGGTAACTGGGGCAGATGTGACAGGGACAGATGTGGTTGCCGGAGCGGTTGTGGCTGGAGTAGGTGATGAGGCTGTATTAGCATCTACGTCATGAAACTTCTTGGTGCGTTTGCCTTGGCGGGGTGGAGGTGTCTTAGCTTTTGGAGTTGATTTATCCTTGGTAACATCATCCTTGTGAGATTTGTCACCTTTGGACTTGTCTTTATCAGACTTGTCTTCCTTATCTCCATCCTTTTTCCCTGTATCACGGTCCATTCTTCTTCATCATCACCATTTTTACCGTCACCATCACCATTATCATCACCATCACTGTGTTTATCACTACCGCCTTCGTCATTACTACCGTCTTCATCATCACTACCTCCTTCGTCATCACTTCCTCCTTCGTCATCACTACCTTCGTCGTCATCATCATTGTCATCATCAACATCATCGTCATCGTTGTCAGATTTGTCTTCATGTTTCGCTTCATTTAGGATATTGTACGGACTACAATACCCTGTTTCTTGAATATCTCAGTATCTTCATCCATAGCCGATTAAAGAGCCTTGTGAAGGTTCTTTTGAGCTTTGGTTTGGTTGTAGGACCCGACTTGAATCATCCGAGCATGTAAGAGTTTCTTCAACTCATAATCCGTGAGCCTTTGAGCAATGAGAAAATCTGACTGATGAGTGTCAGAAGACTTGATCGTGAAGTTGCTTGCAGCAATTTGTTTTAACTCGTCTCACAGAGTGTCAATAGATTCCTTAACCTTTTCATCAAGTGATTCAACAATTGAGTCGTTAGCTTTGGAAAGAATCTCTTTCTCATCTCGGTACTACTTTTTGAGTTCTCAAAGACGTATGAACGTTGCTTCATTTTTGGCGGTTTCATTTGCTTTGATGTGAGCTAGTTCTTCTGCATGTACTTTGCGAGATAATTCTAACTCTTCTTGGAATTTAGCAATTGCGTCTTCTTGAGCTTTTCTTGTAGATTCTTCACTTTTTTGTCTACGAACTAACTCCTCTTTGACTCGAACCATCTCTTCTTGTTGAGCTTTCATGAGTTGTTCCATTTGTAGCATGAACAATGTTGGTAATGATGGAATCAAAGATATCGGTGTTACTGGTGTTTGTTGTGTAGGAGCAATGGTCATGGCTGTGCTTGATACTGAAGTTGAGAGAGGTTGACTTGGTAGAGTTAAGGGAAGTTGAATTGAAGCAGGTGGAGTCACTATAATAACTGGTGGAGGCACTGTAGTAACTGGTGGAGGCACTGTAGTACTTGTGGCTTTGGTAGGTTCAACATTTGTAACAATATGTTCAGTGTTAACAAATTTTGTCGTATCAGCAGACCCGACAATGTCCATATCCTTCAATCCGTCATGAGCTTGTTGTTCATCATGAATGTCGACATCGTCATCAACTTGGGCAGATTTCTCACTAATAGGTATGTATTCATCAGGCTTCCCAAATTCAGCAATATCAGTAGGTAGTATGGTTTCCTTTGCCTTCATACCAGAACCACTACCCCCCCGTGTCTTTCTTACTTTTCATGATAGCTTTCTTTATATTGCGTCTTTCATATTTGTGAATCAGTTCTTCTTCATTAATATGTTCATCTTCATCCTCAAGCATCAGCTGCTTCCCACTAGACTTGGCAACACTTTTCTTCTTTTGGGGCTTAGGTGAACCTGTTTCTTCTGATGGTTCACTTTGTTTGCGATTGCCTTTGCCTTTGGGTTATGGTGAAGAGAAATCTCCCAACTCAACTCTTTCCTTTTGAATTTCCATTTCATCCAACAATTGCTTGTATGCATCACTTTCTTTGATTTCATCAGTCAACATGTGATTAGGAATAGCAGTTGGAGTACCTGAGTAAACACCGGTGTGTCTGTCGTGCCTTAAATCCACAGTGGCATCGTCATCTGGATTATGGTGAGGACTTCCTTCCCGCTTATCGATTGAAGCATCTCTTTGCATGAAGTGATGAATGATGAGCTTGATGAAACGTGGGAAAGGAAGGTACCCAGTCTTCTTGTTGGTATTTTGGAAGAGTTGATAGTGAAATTCCTCCCATAGTAACTGTGCATAATTCACATTCTTACCCTAGTAGATTCCCCAAAAGATACAAGCAACTGAAAATCGCAGAGAGACATATCCACTTGTTTTAGCAGTAAGATAATGAATGAGTATACTGAAGAATGCTTTCTAAGGTTGTCCCAAGTTAGCTGTGGTAAATTGAGACACCACTCGTAACTCACGATCACCATATCCAAGAGAATGAAACATCTTAACAACTTCATTTTTGTCAGGGTCTTCTGCAAACCTTTGGCCTGTAGGTGGAGTTGGTAATCCGAATATTTGACGAAAGTGAGGAATGGTGAGAGTATGTTCCTTCTTGTTGATGGTGAATGTGATCTTTCTATCTGATAGTCATTTCTTTGAAGCCCAGAATTCATACATATAATCAGTTGGTACCGAAGCTGTATCCCGTAAAGCCTTCTTTATTAGGGTTCGATCAAGAATATCTGTGGCTACCTTGAATGCATAGTGAGCTGGGGTAGAATCTTCTTTGTCTTCTTTCAGTCGATAGTTGTTTGGTATAAATTTTAGAGCCTTGGCGGAGACAAGTGCCTGATCAGCTTTGATTTGTTGCTCGGTAGGGTTAGACATGTTTTCTGCTTAAGACAAAACATACACGGTTGATACACAAAAATATATATCATGATGTATATATACCTAAGCATGGCAAACATATTACATTATACCATAGAGAAAAATAATCATAGTGAACTAGCAATTTAATACACGAGTAGCTAAAGATACAATCAAACACGACTAATTTTTTTTACAATTTATTCTAAAAGAGATCCCATATTCGGATAAGACACTCACACATTCAGAATAAAAAGCACATTCAGAAAAACAAACACATTTGGATAAATGGTCATTTTCGGATAAACTCACATTCTCGGATAATTTCTCCATATTAGGATAAACTGACACCTTCGGATAAAGAATGCATATTCTAAAAATTTAATTATCTTCGGATAAAACTGACATTTTCGGATAAAAGGCACATATTCGGATAAATCCTTCTTTTTTGGATAAAGCTTATTTTTCGGGTAAAGAGTTATCTTCGGATAAAAATGAATCTTCGGATAAATGGCACATACTCGGATAAAACTGATTTTTTCGGATAAAGAAACTTTTTTGGAAAAAATTAAAATCTTCGGAAAAATTTAATATCTTCGGAAAAATTTATTATCTTCGGATAAATCAAAATCTTCGAATAACAAATTTATCTTCGGATAACTTGTTAGGACCATTGGAATAGTTATTTGTAATAGGTAGACTAGGAGGTATGTAGTTCCTCCTGGTCATAGTATTAGTAGGAGCAAGCCGTGCTCCTGGTCTTATAGAAAGTCAAACTTTATTATTTAGATATTATTATGTTAGGATATGCATGAGATATGTTAGGAAAGGATATGCATATCAGTTTTACACGTTTTGGTTAATGATGTATTAGGGTTTCCTTGTAGTATAAAAGGAACCTTAGGCAAAAGGGTTACACACACCTTCATCAAATATAATTCTAGTTATGATTAATATTAGAAAACCTAGAAAAGGATCAAGTCATTATAGTTATTATGTTCTTCTTATTCATAGTATTTGTATTCCGCACTTATACTGTGTGATTTGTATAGAGTCTCTCTGTGAATAGACTTGTGATTAAAGAAGTCGTTCACCGTTTCTGACAGGCTGCAAGATCCACATCTAGTGGACCCAACAAGTGGTATCAGAGCCTGGGAGAGTCTCTGTAACAAGAAGAATCGATTTTTATCATTACTAACATTTTTGTTTAAATTATGTCTGCCTCAAGTTCTACTCAAACAGGAGAAGATAGTACCCCTAAAACTCAGCAACCTCGACAGATCATTGCTACGGTTTCCAACACAAATGGTAAGTTTCCTCTTCTGAAAAAGGACGAGTATGATAGTTGGGCGTTGAAGATGGAATGTTGGATCACCAACACTGATCAAGACCTTTGGAAGATTATTCTGAATGGAAAGAGTAGGAAGTTGACTGGAAGAGACAAGAATGGAAGTATTATTCTTCTTGACCCTAAAACTCATGAAGAAATCACAGCTGTTCAGAAGAGATCAAAGCAAAAACTATTTTGCTTCAGTCTCTTCCTGATGATCACATGGGTGACTTTTATCATCTGGACGATGCTAGAGAAATCTGGAATGGAACAAAAGCAAGGTTTGGTGGGAATGAGGAGTCAAAGAAAATGCGAAGATCTATGCTAAGAGATGAATTCACATACTTTAAGATCTCAAAAATTGAAGGTGTAAAACCCGTAAAAATAAGGTCATAATTTAATTCTATTTTCAATTATTTTAAAGTATTTTATAACGTTAAATATTATTATGTTTTACGGTTTAAGTTGAAACCGATATTAAATATTATATTTTAATATTTTGACGAGCAACGAGGACTACTAGTGATCGCGATACCGACTGATGCCAAAAATTTTATATCGTATAATATTTTGAAACTTATTTTTGTGTTGGTTGATGAACTCACAATTTACGGATTTAAATTTGGGCTTACGTGCATAACTTAGCGTCCTTTACGACTAAACCGGAAACCTTAGGATTACGTATTTACGTTTTTGAACTCCGTTTTTGATGAGACAATTTTTATTGGATTCGTTTTGTGACGTTGATTCATAATTTATAAAAACGTTTTTCGTGAAACGACCCGAGGGCACGCAAATCGAGAAAACTAGAATCGAGGGATACCCGTAAATTAGTGAGGTGGGACAAAATACATTATCCCACCCCACTAGCTAGTTTGGATGGCACCAACATGACACCACAACCTTATGTGGCATTATGTTAGCTAAGTGTTTACATGTGTAAGCCAAGCTTACACCTTAAGCTACTCATTCCATTACCTAGTCAAAACCACTAGCAACTTTCACACACACCATTTTACTTACATGCAAACCAACACAAATCCTCTCAAATACTCCACCCTTGCCTTCCACTTTCAAGCTACAAACACCCCTTTTGATCTTTTCTAGCCATGAAATACATGTTTACTAGCTCTATCATGGAGTTATCTTGAAGCCTTGATCATTTGGTAGCCATATTAACAACATTGGAGGTGATTTGCTTGTGTCCTAGGGCTGATTTCCCAACTTATGTTTTTGGTGTTTGATGATCTTGGAGTTACTTGTGGTGTTCATCAAGTTCTTGTCTTCCAAAAACAAGAAATACACTTGGTTGGTAAAGAAGATCATCCTCTCCATTTTCTCTTGTTATTTTTATAAAGAACAAATGTATTTTCTTTATTTTGTATATGTATATGATGTATATATGATGATAAAAATGTTGTGTGGGGATCAAGTGTTGATAAATATGCTTAAAAATGTTAATAGCCATGAGAAATAAGGCTAAAATCATGATTATTTAGTTGGCTGTATAAAAACAGTATATAACTAAAACTTGAACTGATAAACTTGCATGGTATGATCCAATTACAGTAAGTATAAGATGTTATACACATGTGAGAGTTGGCCATGCAATGGAATCAATATAATGAGTGAGATATGATCAAAACAAGTTAGGTGTTCTAATCTGAATAAGCAGTTTTGTAGGGACTGTTAAGGCAAGATGAACTTAAAGTGAGCAGTAGCTATAGCTAAGTTAAATTTAGCACATAATATGAAGAACGTGTCACCCAAAAATGAGCTTCTAATTCATTATATAACTCTAGATATGGTAAAAATGGTGAACAT
This sequence comes from Glebionis coronaria, assembly GCA_025667525.1. Classification (NCBI taxonomy): domain Eukaryota; kingdom Viridiplantae; phylum Streptophyta; class Magnoliopsida; order Asterales; family Asteraceae; genus Glebionis; species Glebionis coronaria. Next base: position 246,663,363 of record CM046881.1, on the reverse strand, counting down.
GAAGATAAAAATCAGATTTTAAGAATTAATGTTTATTATTATTATATAAGCACTCACATTTTATTGTATAAAATGTAAAATAAAAACCCACTAACTTATGAAACTTATTTATATAAAAATGTAAAAGTTTAATTAAATGGATAAATTATATAAATGGTAGTGGAATAATACTTTTAAGTAATAAAAACTATAAACTTGATTTTTACGACTTTTTCGGCTATTACCGTAAAATTAACGTTTTTCGCCAATTAAAACTTAGACGATCAAACCCGTCTAATGTAAAGTTTTTAAAAGTCATATACTGATATATAAGTAACTAATACAAGTAAAAACCGATAAAACCCGAACTATAGGACATACGGACATTAACGAGCTAACTAAGCATATTGGACTAATAATTGAACTAAATAAAGTTAAACACTTATAAAAAGAACTTATTGGGCTTAACACATTTGGGCCCAACATGGAAAGTATAGATACTGATAATATAGGTATAAAATGGATTAATACAAGTTAAAGAACTTATACTAAGCTTATTGGACTTAAAATAGGTAAGTAGGTAAAACTAGTAAACTAGTAAAAAGTTACCAAAACGTAAACACTAAAATGAGTAAACAAGGATATATAAACCCACTTGATCATCATCATATGTACAAAATCATCATATGTACAAAATCATCATATGTATATTGTTATTTTGATAAAAGTCATTAGACAAGAGTCTAAGACCGATTATTATTTATATAGGTTTCCGTGACCGAAGCACGCCCGTAGCCGATAATCCGCCTTTCATTATCAACGTGAGTCTATAGCCTCGCTTTATACTAGTTATTAAATGATTTTAAACCCGCGAGGGGGAATACATGTTTTATAAACTTAGAACACAAGATTTTTATGGTATGCTTTGTCCCTCTATGAATGGACCCGTGGTTGCCTTTAAATTGCATTAAGTGATTGCCTTTGTTAAAACCTCAATTATGGACCGTTAATTAACCTATGATGGGTTAACCGCTAGTACAATTAATAGATCTATGGGGGAAGCCGCCCCGGTTCACTTTTTGTGGACTTGTCATAGAAGCTTAGGCCCGACCTCCACACTGTTTGATCATATTCTATTGAGAAGTCAGGTATACGGCAATGTACCAATAATCTGGAGGTAACCGACAATTAATAAATCTCTCGTCTTATTAGACTGATATGGGAGTGTCTAAGGGCTCGGTTCCATGAGCTTATTGCAATTTATGCTATATACTATTATTATTGTTGATGCGAATTATTATTTGATGCTTATAAGCATGCCACAAACTTATAATCTTTGCTTGTGTTCAAATTGATTTCATAAACCTATAGATTCACTCGGCATTTTTGCTGATTGTTTTACTCACATGTATTTCAGGTAATCAAGAAGTGGAAGCTTGGAGGTCACGGGGAATGGAGTTGTGCACTGCTTTTATTGTTCAAACTCTTTGATTTAATTATCGTTCCATTTTCAAAACAAACCAATATGTTGTTTTAACTTATCTTTTGGTAACGATTACTTGGGACTACGCTACTCTGACAAATGTTTTAGGAACGATAAATCCAAAACGTCTCTTTTCGAGTCGTTCTTTATAAATTATGTGTTGTTGTATCATTGTTTAGCACCCAAAGATGTATTCCGCTGCGTGTAAATTTGAGGGTGTTAAAGATTGGTACCAGAGCCATGAGTTATAGAGAACTAGGTCTTTTTCTAAAAACCTAAACTATAACTGTCGGTTTTATTTTTTTCAAAGAGTCGGTGCACATGATTTCGCGTGACTTCAGGTTCAAGCTACTTCTGGGATTACAACTTTAGTATACATTATTATGTACGCCTTATTGCTAAGTATTTCTAAATAAATACTATAATCCTTTATCGATATATATTTATGTCGTTAAACTTTTCGATAAAAGTTTATCATTTATTAATGATTAACTTAAATAAATACATTGAATTTTCAAGATCTTTCTGTATTTATTTTTGAAGTATTTAAATTGCTTTTATTGCAAATTTTATATTATGACCTTACATACCTTCATCTGCGCGCGTTACTTTCATTATTTAACCCTTTGTGATATCTATATAGATATTCAATCGTCTTCCGGCTATTTGTGCTTGGACGTCTTTTAACGTAATTTCTAGACCATTGTGTAGCTCAATGTGTCCTTGGAATAGACTAACCGCTATTTATTGAAATTTATATGTATCGACTCTGAAGTGTATTGTTCACTTATATCTCGTTAACGTCATCGTTATTTTATAAATCATCGTCTAGATTATGGCACTAGAATTGGAATACGATTTTACTTATATAAAATTGTATCATTTGTTTTTCATTAACCTTCTCGCTCCCGGAGTGTAGCATGTTAATGTTCCATTCTTTTCTTGTTATGTTTTGTGTTTTTGACAATCGTGGCACCAAGGAGATTTTCCTACATTGCATTTTGAAATTTAAATTACGAACGTCTTTCACCGTCTTGCTTCCTAAATTTCGTGTTGAATACCTTGAAGCATTTTCTGTCATTCATCATGCTATATTTTATTTGATGCTCATTACGAGATTTATTTTTCGTTGTTATAAAATCCACAAGACATGTGTGTATATAGGTATATATTTTGAGCCGTTAAGAAGTGTCGAAAAATACACTTTATGCAAAAACTGTAGGGGCAGTATAAACAGGTCAAAACTTAAAAGTAAAACCTGCGTTTTTTAAAAATAAAATAGTCAAACCTGCACAGAACTTGCAGGGGTATTTTGGTCATTTTACATCGGTTTTCAGGTCTCGGGTAAAACTAGAAAGTCGTCTGAAACGTCGTTTTGCATCAAAATGCTTTAGACTCTGAGTCTTGGAGATATCGTTTATCGGGTCAATTAATCGGCTCATATTTAAAAGTTAAATCTGATAGAAAATTCAGAACATGAGTTTTAAATGTTTCTAAGCTGTTTTGATTTCATTTGAGATCGTAAAATTTTAACAAATATTATTTTACAACTAACGAATACTAGTTGCATGTGAAAATATTTAAAAATAGAAACATTACAGGATTAGCTATTACCAGATTAATGGTGTAATTTGAAAACGAATAACATACTTTCTTAAAGGCAAGTTGTGTCGAGTATCTTACAAAGAATACACATGTGGATTGTTTTATTCTTTTCATATATACGAGTCATTTGTCATTCGATGTTATTTTATTTTCGTTTTCTTCTAACCTTCCACTGATTTGAGTTGAGTTTTGAAGTTTTGCCTTCACATTCTTCGTTAACATTCTTATCACGTATCTCATGACGTTTTCGTCTAAACCTTATAACCCTTTGAAAACTTAACAACTTGTAACCATTTCATTGGTTGTTTTATGAGCTACTATTTGCCACTTTTTGCAAAACTTTGGCTACTTTATACGTTGTCATACTGTCACCTTATTAATAAATCTGATATTGTTTTACGATTATTTTCACCAATTGTTTTTACTTTGATCTTATAAAATACTTTTCGTAACATTAAAAGTTGCTTATTGAGTATCTCACAAATTACTTGTATCCTATAAATTTATAAACTATTTTTAAATTCCATTTTACAAATGGCATGGTTTATATAAACATAAGAAACGTAATAGTTTTCGACGAAATGAAGCACTGCATTGCTAGCCCTAAATTATACATGGCCTGATCACCTATGTCTAATTTAGAAGGAGCCATGCTAGGCTGAATAGTAGTCACCTTAAATTTTTTGATAATAATCAACTTTTTACTTGTATTTATGATAAAGATAAATAAAATGAAATAAAGTGAAGAGAAGTTTTGAAAACCTTATATCTTATGCAAGTAGCGCAATTTCTATGCATCCGCATACGTTTTCTTACCTTTTCTTGAACGAAATACGCGCTTACGAATACGTTTTTACTCGACAATCGTTTTTCCACTTGTTACTTCATTTTGTCTTATAACTGATTTCTTTTGACCGTTCGTTTAATTACTGACTGTTGATAAATGACTTGAAAGTCTCGATGTTTTATCCTTCCTTCTCGTCCAATCTTCTTTATGCGACTGGGTAGATCTTTGGAATGTCTCCGCACGTGAATAATGAATTATCACTAGAGTGATTTCCATATATCCGAGATGACGTCCGTCACTCTCGTTTGTCTAGAAATCCACTCTTGTGAACCGTTCTTTGACTTCTCTCTTTAAACACTAACATCGTTCATTTGATTTGTTTTAATTACAAGTGATTATTAGGAATTTTCTTTGATTAAAATTTTTGTATGGATCTTATTTCCGATCATGTATCGACCACCGCTAAGTTAACGAGCTGATGTTGGTGAACCACCGACCGCACTAACAAAATTGACAACTTGTTTAATCTATTATTTCTTATCGTCTTACCATCGACGCCTTTATTTTATTATTCTCTTTAAGAATTCATACGACATCTGCTTCGTCCTCTTTTCTACCGCTGATTTCGTACTAATTGTTGACCATTATTTCCATTCGTATTCGTTTGTTATCTTGTCACATTTTGAAACCCGAATATATCCCATATTTATTTTGAAACAATAAACACCTTTATGTATTTCTACAAAGTATTATAAAAATTTTACGGAACTTTTATACATTTTCCAATGATTTTCAATTATCGAAATAACCATTACAAGAAAAAGGTCAAATTTATACATCATATTTTGTATAACTAAAACTAATGTTAAAAATAAAATTACGTTCTACCTTTTGAACTAATTGACTTATCATACTTTATTTTTAATGTAATGAAATTACCGGTTTAATTTATATTCCTAACAATGATTTAATTTGGAAATTATATTTTCTAAATCGTAACCATCAATATGAGTATAATTAATAAATTTACGTCATTCTTTCAAAGTTTCTTAAGACGACCAAATAAATTTTGAAACTATTTTACTTCTATTTTTGATGTATCATCTTTATCAAGAAAGTACCTCAACTGAGTTTTAAGGTAATACCAAATCCGGGACGGATAATTGTGACAAATGTTATTTTAATGATAATGTATAATTCATTCTTCGCTCTCATTTTTCAAGTATTGTGAATAATTATGTTTTACGCCTACGTGAGTCGAGATCCCTCGTCGATCGTTAATCTTAAATCATTTTACCACATCTTGTTCGTTTATGCGTTTATTGAAGTCATTTTTATCTCGTTATGTTCCTCGTATTGAAGATCACTATTTTATTCTGAGTTTAAAATGAATCTCGGGAAGCAGTGTATAAGAAGAAACGATAAGTGTCACCAGGATTTATGCGTGTACTTGTGGAATGATGGAGGACCGAATCTCTTAATGAATGGAGTTAATAAATTCGTTACAACCTCGAGGAGTATGTTGAAGCCGACACCGCAAGTGGAAAGACTCTGGAGATCAAGTGGTTATTATCAAGGGTTCGTTCAAGGTTTTCTCGATGATTAACGATGGAAATCTATACTTGATGTTATTGTTCGACCTTTTATTTTTATGTACTTATGTGGTATGTGATCTAGTCAAATGATCGTAAGTTGTGAGAACTTGAGACGGCATCATCCGATGACGTCCGATCATGTAGAACACATATTATGTAATATCTTTATGACTTTCAACGACGATGTTTATTGAGACTTTAATGCGCGTTGGAGAAAGTGAGGCGAGTTGAGCGCCGGGACGTCGCTCCCTTAAGGTGGTGAGGATGTAAAACCCGTAAAAATAAGGTCATAATTTAATTCTATTTTCAATTATTTTGAAGTATTTTATAACGTTAAATATTATTATGTTTAACGGTTTAAGTTGAAACCGATATTAAATATTATATTTTAATATTTTGACGAGCAACGAGGACTACTAGTGATCGCGATACCGACTGATGCCAAAAATTTTATATCGTATAATATTTTGAAACTTATTTTTGTGTTGGTTGATGAACTCACAATTTACGGATTTAAATTTGGGCTTACGTGCATAACTTAGCGTCCTTTACGACTAAACCGGAAACCTTAGGATTACGTATTTACGTTTTCGATGAGACAATTTTTATTGGATTCGTTTTGTGACGTTGATTCATAATTTATAAAAAGGTTTTTCGTGAAACGACCCGAGAGCACGCAAATCGAGAAAACTAGAATCGAGGGATACCCGTAAATTAGTGAGGTGGGACAAAATACATTATCCCACCCCACTAGCTAGTTTGGATGGCACCAACATGACACCACAACCTTATGTGGCATCATGTTAGCTAAGTGTTTACATGTGTAAGCCAAGCTTACACCTTAAGCTACTCATTCCACTACCTAGTCAAAACCACTAGCAACTTTCACACACACCATTTTACTTACATGCAAACAAACACAAATCCTCTCAAATACTCCACCCTTGCCTTCCACTTTCAAGCTACAAACACCCCTTTTGATCTTTTCTAGCCATGAAATACATGTTTACTAGCTCTATCATGGAGTTATCTTGAAGCCTTGATCATTTGGTGGCCATATTAACAACATTGGAGGTGATTTGCTTGTGTCCTAGGGCTGATTTCCCAACTTATGTTCTTGGTGTTTGATGATCTTGGAGTTACTTGTGGTGTTCATCAAGTTCTTGTCTTCCAAAAACAAGAAATACACTTGGTTGGTAAAGAAGATCATCATCTCCATTTTCTCTTGTTATTTTTTAAAGAAAACAAATGTATTTTCTTTATTTTGTATATGTATATGATGTATATATGATGATAAAAATGTTGTGTGGGGATCAAGTGTTGATAAATATGCTTAAAAATGTTAATAACCATGAGAAATAAGGCTAAAATCATGATTATTTAGTTGGCTGTATAAAAACAGTATATAACTAAAACTTGAACTGATAAACTTGCATGGTATGATCCATTTACAGTAAGTAAAAGATGTTATACACATGTGAGAGTTGGCCATGCAATGGAATCAATATAATGAGTGAGATATGATCAAAACAAGTTAGCTGTTCTAATCTGAATAAGCAGTTTTATAGGGACTGTTAAGGCAAGATGAACTTAAAATGAGCAGTAGCTATAGCTAAGTTATATGTAGCACATAATATGAAGAACATGTCACCCAAAAATGAGCTTCTAATTCATTATAGAACTCTAGATATGGTAAAAATGGTGAACATGAAGATAAAAATCAGATTTTAAGAATTAATGTTTATTATTATTATATAAGCACTCACATTTTATTGTATAAAATGTAAAATAAAAACCCACTAACTTATGAAACTTATTTATATAAATATGTAAAAGGTTAATTAAATGGATAAATTATATAAATGGTAGTGGAATAATACTTATAAGTAATAAAAACTATAAACTTGATTTTTACGACTTTTTCGGCTATTACCGTAAAATTAACGTTTTTCGCCAATTAAAACTTAGACGATCAAACCCGTCTAATGTAAAGTTTTTAAAAGTCATATACTGATATATAAGTAACTAATACAAGTAAAAACCGATAAAACCCGAACTATAGGACATACAGACATTAACGAGCTAACTAAGCATATTGGACTAATAATTGGACTAAATAAAGTTAAACACTTATAAAAAGAACTTATTGGGCTTAGCCCATTTGGGCCCAACATGGAAAGTATAGATACTGATAATATAGGTATAAAATGGATTAAAACAAGTTAAAGAACTTATACTAAACTTATTGGACTTAAAATAGGTAAGTAGGTAAAACTAGTAAACTAGTAAAAAGTTACCAAAACGTAAACACTAAAATGAGTAAACAAGGATATATAAACCCACTTTATCATCATCATATGTACAAAATCATCATATGTATATTGTTATTTTGATAAAAGTCATTAGACAAGAGTCTCAGACCGATTATTATTTATATAGGTTTCCGTGACCGAAGCACGCCCGTAGCCGATAATCCGCCTTTCATTATCAACGTGAGTCTATAGCCTCGCTTTATACTAGTTATTAAATGATTTTAAACCCGCGAGGGGGAATACATGTTTTATAAACTTAGAACACAAGATTTTTATGGTATGCTTTGTCCCTCTATGAATGGACCCGTGGTTGCCTTTAAATTGCATTAAGTGATTGCCTTTGTTAAAACCTCAATTATGGACCGTTAATTAACCTATGATGGGTTAACCGCTAGTACAATTAATAGATCTATGGGGGAAGCCGCACCGGTTCAGTTTTTGTGGACTTGTCATAGAAGCTTAGGCCCGACCTCCACACTGTTTGAGCATATTGTATTGAGAAGTCAGGTATACGGCAATGTACCAATAATCTGGAGGTAACCGACAGTTAATAAATCTCTCGTCTTATTAGACTGATATAGGAGTGTCTAAGGGCTCGGTTCCATGAGCTTATTGCAATTTATGCTATATACAATTATTATTGCTGATGCGAATTATTATTTGATGCTTATAAGCATGCCACAAACTTATAATCTTTGCTTGTGTTCAAATTGATTTCATAAACCTATAGATTCACTCGGCATTTTTGCTGATTATTTTACTCACATGTATTTCAGGTAATCAAGAAGTGGAAGCTTGGAGGTCACGGGGAATGGAGTTGTGCACTGCTTTTGTTGTTCAAACTCTTTGATTTATTTATCGTTCCATTTTCAAAACAAACCAATATGTTGTTTTAACTTATCTTTTGGTAACGATTACTTGGGACTACGCTACTCTGACAAATGTTTTAGGAACGATAAATCTAAAACGTCTCTTTTCGAGTCGTTCTTTATAAATTATGTGTTGTTGTATCATTGTTTAGCACCCAAAGATGTATTCCGCTGCGTGTAAATTTGGGGGTGTTAAAGAAGGTATCCATCAAGAGTATGACAGGTTCCAAAAGATACTGAGCCAGTTGAATCAACTTCGGTCGAAACCTGACAATGGTGATATCAATGCAAGGTTTCTTAGAGCCTTACCCTACTCATGGAATCAAGTGGTAATCTCTCTCAAAGCAAAAGGTGGGCTTGACTATCTTAATTTTGATGATTTGTTTCATAAGATCAAAACCTTTGAGCCTCATGTGAGGGGATACTCAAGTGATTCTTTTCCTACTCCTGCTAACTCTGCCTTTGTGAGTTCTATGGGATCTAGTCCCATGTCCTATGCTAGTAGCCCAAGCAATACTGTGTCTTCTCAACATACTTTTCAGCATACTTCTACTCCTGAACCAAAAGCCAAGTCTGGTAGCATGGTAGAAGCTGTTCTTCACTCTTTTGTTGCTGACGTAGATGCTCAACAGCAACTTGCTTTTGATGACTTCAAACAGGTTGATAAACTTGACCTGGATGAAATGGATCTAAAATGGCAGATGGCTATGCTCACTTTTAGGGTTCACAAATTTGAGAAGAAAGCCGATCGAAAATTTAACTATAACCTAAGAGAGCCAGCAAGATTTGACAGAAGCAAGGTTAGATGCAATAACTGCCAGCAGCAAGGTCACTTTGCAAGGGAATGCCCTAACAAGCATGACCAAGAGAAGAGCAGATATTCAGCTTTCAAGATTCAGGAGGCGAAGGATGACAAGAAGGCGTTGGTGTCTGTTGACTCTATGGTCAACTAGAATGATCATCAGAATGCTACCCTGGAAACAGCTGAACCTTCTACTGACGTGTTTGCAATGATTGCTGGGAATCTGTCTGATGCCGAGGAAGTAGAAGAGTTTGCCCTTATGGGCATTTCACCTCAGGTACAACATTGTCCTCTTGGTTGTCATGATAAATATTCAGAATTGTTGTCTCAATATAATGACTTAAATGATCAGAATGATAAGTATTTTTTAGAGGTTCAAGCATATAAGGCTTCTTTAAAAACATTGGAACAACAAAAGAGGTGGCTTCAAGATACTCAACGAGAGTACGAGGATAAAATTAGGATTCTCAACATTGATTTAGAAAACACAACAAATATGCTTAAATACACTGAAAAGGTAAAAGATGACAGTATCAAAGATAAACAAGACATGAAGGAAAAATTAGATGCTACACTTTTAAGATTTGAAAAATGGCAAAAGGCACCTAAGAATCTTTCAAAATTAATTGATAGTAGTATGTCTGGTAGGACTAAAAGAGGGTTAGGATTTGATAAATATATTGATTCAGAAGATGTGTTTGATTTATCTTTTTCAAGTGTCTTTGATCCTGACAAGGAGGAAGAGGGAACACCTAGCTACAATAGGTTTAAACTAGCAGCAGAAATGCACGCTGTCCCTCCACCTCTTACAGGAACTTTCATGCCCAATACTAGGCATAATGACTTGGATGGATCACAGATGCATGAGTCCCCAAAAAGTTCTACTAATACTAATGACTTTGTCTCGTGTACTTTCAGTGACAAAGCCAGTGACTCTGCATCATGTGGTTCAAGTGAAGAGTCGAGACCTGCAAGCTCCAAGTCAAATGACCATGATGCTACTAGTGCTAGGAAGAGTGAAGAGAGAGTTGCTTTCACTTCATCTGTGTCTAGTCCTGGTTTATTGAGTCCTAGGAAGAATGTTTCTCCTAGAATTGAGTGTAATAAAGTTAGCAGTATGAAACAATGTCATTCTAATAAAAGGTCGTTTAAAACATGTTTTGTTTGTGGGAGTGAATTTCATTTGATTAAGGATTATGAGTTTTATGAAAAACATTATTCTGTTTATCAAGCATCTCCTGCTCCTGGTCCACCAGGAGTTGTTCCATATTCTTCTAGAAGACTAAACCCATGTGCCCAATCTTTTTCTTCTTCTAGAAGGACCTCTCCATTAGCTTCTGATCATTGGAGAAACACTGGATTACTACCAAATAGACCAACCAGCAACTATTTTCAGACTTTTAATCCAAATTATGCATTTAATTTAGACCACATGTATTTTGGGTTGGGAAATTTGGGAACTGCTGTTAAGTCCTCAGCAGGTTGTTCTTGGTCAAACAATAACACCAGTATGATGCATAGGCAACCTAAGAACAACGGTGGATCTCATCAATTTTCTTGGCTATCTACTAAAGATCCACAAGGCAGACTCAAACCTGAAAAGGGTTGGGTCCCCTTAAGACACTAACTTTTGCATATCTCTTTTCTTGTTGTTGTAGGTTACTCCTTACCAAGATCCTACTCTAGGAATTGTTGATAGTGGATGCTCTAGAAGCATGACAGGAAATAAAAGTCTTTTATCTAACTTTGTACCATTTCAAGGCGGAAAGGTCTATTTTGGAGGAGGTGAAGGAAGGATCACTGGCAAAGGGACGATTCAAACGCCTAATCTTAACTTTGAGCAGGTCTACTATGTGGAAGCACTTCAACACTTCAACTTGATATCTTTCTCTTAGATTTGTGACAAGAAGCAGTTTGTCCTCTTAACGGATACTGATGCTCTAGTGTTATCCAAAGACTTTAAACTCCCGGATGACTCACAGGTTCTGCTCAGAATCCCTAGAAGACACAACCTCTATAGTATCAAGCTGAATGAAGTCAATCCTACTGGTCAACTAGCATGTTTGGTTGCTAAAGCCTCAGAAGATGAAGCAACTAAATGGCACCGAAGGATGGGACATATGAACTTCAAGACCATTCACAAATTAGCAAATCTGAATTTGGTCTCTGGTTTACCTCCCAAAACATTCAGAAATGATATCAATTGCCTTGCATGCAGCAAAGGCAAACAACATAAAGCATCCTTCAAGGCTATTACTGCTCTCAGCCTTATAACTGAACCATTGCAGCTACTACACATGGATTTATTTGGTCCTACCTCTATTAGGAGCATTGACCACAAACAATTCTGCCTTGTGGTAACTGATGGGTATAGCAGGTTCACGTGGGTTTTCTTCATGGCTGCCAAGAGTGAGACCTACTCAATTTTCAATCACTTTATTACACTTATTGAGAATCAGCTGTCCAAGAAGGTTAAAGGTATTCGATGTGATAATGGAACGAAATTCAAAAATGCAGACCTCATAGCACTTTGTAATTCTAAAGGCATCAAAAGAGATTATAGTGCCGCAAGAACTCCTCAACAGGATGGCGTGGAAGAAAGAAAGAACAGGACTCTAATAGAAGCTACGAGAACAATTCTTGCCGATTCCAAGCTTCCAACCATGTTCTTGACAGAAGCTGTCAATACTGCAAGTTATGTTTTGAATAGAGTTTCTACTACTAATCCTTACAAGAAGACTCCCTATGAGCTACTAACAGCTAAAGTACCAAACATTGCTCATTTGAAGCCATTTGGGTGTCCTGTCACCATTCTGAATACTAGTGACTATTTGGGGAAATTTGATGGTAAGGCAGATGAAGGATACATTGTGGGATATTCAGCTCACTCTCGGGCTTATCGTGTCTACAATCTTCAAGCCAAGCGGGTAATTGAAACTATAAATCTCAGGTATTTTGAGGAGAAGTCAAACATAGAAGGCAAGGGTCCTGAATGGTATTTTGATCTTGATTATCTTAGTGATTCATTGGGATATTTTCGTTTCAAAACTAACCATGATGCAGGTCCACAAGTGTTTGCAACTTCTAGTGCAGGTGCTCATTCTAGTCTTTCAGACTCAGATGACGAGGATGATATTTTTGTTTTTCCATCCTCTTCCACCACAGTCTCTCCTACTACTCCTAGTGATGCTACTCCATCAGATATTTTGGACTCACAAGGAGCTCTTGACACATTGCTCAAGCAACAACTAGAGGCTACTACAGCAGCTGCTCAAGGTCGCTTTGAGTTTCCTTTGAATACTTCTGCTGACAAAGCTACTCCTAGTACTCCAACTGTTACTCCTAGTGCTAGTTTAACACCTATTGGTAGTCCGGCTAGTGATTCCACTTCCTCTACTCGATTCTCTAGTCCTTCTGACCTGGGAAACTATCAAAAGAAGTCTTCTACCTAGCTGGATGATATTATAAGCAACCAATAGATGGCATTTTCGACTCCGCTTCATATGATGATGACTTTGTTGGGGATCTTAATAACTTGGCACCAGAAGTGGAAGTAGCTTCCAATCCAGTTTTGCAGTCACACAAAGACCATCCTACTACTCAAATCATTGGAGATGCTGGTTCTACTGTCAAGACTCGCAGAATGCATAAGAAAGCAACATCTTTTCATCATGCTCTTGTGAGCTATATTGAGGACCAAAAGCGTAATAATCATACGCACTTTCAACATTGTTTGTTTGCTGGTTTTCTTTCATAGGTGGAACCTAGATCAGTCTCTTATGCTCTTGAGGATCAAAGTTGGGTGGAGGCTATGCAGGAGGAGATGTAGTAGTTCTTGTTTCAGAATGTTTGGATCCTAGTTGATTTACCAGATGGGAAAACGGCAATTGGTACCAAATGGATTCTCAAAAACAAGAAAGATGCAATGGGAATTATGGTGAGAAATAAGGCAAGGTTGGTTGCACAAGGTCATACACAACTTGAAGGCATTGACTACACTGAAGTTTTTGCTCCTGTTGCAAGGATTGAGGCCATTCGTCTGTTTTTGGCTTTTGCTTCTTATGTGGGCTTTACAGTTTTTCAGATGGATGTCAAGAGTGTATTTCTCTATGGCAAGATTGATGAGGAAGTTTATGTCACTCAACCTAAGGGCTTTGTAGATCCACTTCATCCCAAGAAAGTTTACAAGGTGGTCAAAGCTCTCTATGGACTTCATCAGGCTCCTAGAGCTTGGTATGAGCGTCTTTCCACTTTCTTGTTGAAACATGGCTATAGAAGAGGCACAATTGACAAAACACTATTTCTTAAGAGGAATACCAAGGACATTATCCTTGTTCAGGTCTATGTGGACGATATTATCTTTGGTTCTACTAAAAAGGAATGGTGTGATGAGTATGAATAACTGATGAAGGGAGACTTTCAGATGAGTGCTATGGGAGAGCTTACATTTTCCCTTGGTCTTCAAGTCAAGCAACAGTCGGATGGAATATTCATAAGTTAAGATAAATATGTTCATAAGATTCTTCAGAAGTTTGATATGGATCCTCTAAGACCAGCAGCAACACCTAATGAAGTTGCTAAAGTCACACTCAAGAATGAGCCAGATCCTCCGGTAAATGTTCACATGTACAGGTCAATGATTGGCTCACTCATGTATTTGATTGCATCCCATCCGGATATTATGTTTGTAGTAAAGGCTTGTTCTAGACATCAGGTGGCTCCAACGGTTTCTAACTTGAATGCAGTCAAGAAGATTTTCAAGTACATCAAGGCTCAACCCAAGTTAGGCTTGTGGTATCCTAGAGAATCACCTTTTGTTCTTGAAGCATATAGTGATAGTGACTATGCAGGTGCTAATAATGACAGAAAATCTACTACCGGTGGTTGTCAGTTTTTGGGTCGACGGCTTATCTCATGGCAATGTAAGAAACAGACGATAGTAGCTACTTCTTCAACAGAAGCTGAATACGTAGCTGCTGCTAGTTGTTGTGGACAAGTTTTGTGGATACAAAATCAGATGCTTGATTATGGGTTCAACTTTATGAACACCAAAATTTTCATTGACAACCAAAACACTATCTGCATTGTGAAGAATCCTGTTTTTCATCAACGTACAAAACATATAGAAATTAGGCACCACTTTATCAGGGATGCTAATGAAAAGAAGTTGATTCAGGTTCTTAAGGTTCATACGGATGATAATGGTGCTGACCTGTTGACAAAAGCCTTTGATGGTCCTCGGTTCAACCACTTGGTGGTTCACATTGGAATGGTCAATCCTTGAGACCTAGGATTGAGGGGAGGCTAAGCCTAAGGGGAGGCTTAGTGTACATATTTACTTGCACAGATTAACATCTTGGTAGTTTTTAACAACAGATTGTATGGATATATGTGGTGTGTGCTACTTCTAGTAGAGGATTTTGCTCACTTCTGGTGGTAGTCTTCAACTTCTAGTGGATAAAAATCCTTCCTTATCATTAATGGTTGGCTTCTACTCTTGGTTTGGGTCAGTGTTCACTTCGTTGACTTCTGTTGACCACATTGTGCTTCTAGTGTTGACCCTTATGCGTTTTGACTTTTAGTCAACGCAACCTAATTCTGGTATATATCATATTATTTAACTTTGTTAACTGGGATTTGCAAATAAAGTTATAAGGGGCAAGTGGTTACTTTTGCATTAACTGCCTAATTTGAAAGGGCAACCCATATTATTAGGGATCAATGAACAGTTACAAGACCATTATTTATGGTCAATTACCCTCCTTGACTCATTCATCACAACCATAACACACACACGCTCCTACTCTCTTAATCCCTAATCAATCACCTTCCATCACTTCCAATCATCATCAATGGCTGCTCTGTTCTACAAACCCGATCACAATAAGGTAGCGTATCTGGGAGATGGTCCTAAACGTGACGAATTCATAGACATCCTAGAGTTTATTGAGGCTTCTAACCTCAGGTATGCTTTTACTGTTTGCCCAATTATCTATGATAGTGTGATTCGCCAGTTTTGGGATACTTCCAAACTTGTGGATGTTTTGGGTCGCCCACTTGAACTCCATGCTACCATTGAAGGAACTTCTTATGTGGTTTATGAAGCTTCTATTAGGAGTTCACTTCATCTTCAAGATGAAGGTGGTGTTGTTTCCATCCTAATGCTGAGGTTTTGGAGGGGATGGCTGAGATTGGTTATAACCATGGGGGGAAGTTTAACTTCCAAAAGAATAGGTTTTCCCCCCAGTGGAAGCTTCTAGTGCACTTCTTGATTCACTGCGTAAGCCCCAAGTCTGGGAGTTGGGATGCCTTTCCCATTCCTTTGGCTACTGGTTTGATCTTCATAGCACAGGGTCGGGTGTTTTAATTTTTCTCGCTATTTGTTTGATGGGATGGTTAGAAATTTGAGTAGTACTGGATCTAGGAAGAAATTTTTAATGTATCCTAGATTTTTGTAGCAGATACTTGTGTGTATTCCTCGTAATAGGGAAGAGTATGAGACCCCTAAGCTTAGTTCTAAAGTTTACTCCAATATGGCTCTAGGGTTTAAGGGGGATTGGAGGCCCCTTACTGATGTAATGCTGGGTCTTGCCCAAGGTCCTCCTGATGTTGTTCCTCCGGCTGCCGAAGCCGAGGAGGAACTTCCATTAGGAGATGATCCTATGGAGGAGGAGCATCCTGCTGGTGGTTCACCTCATGTGGTGGTGGAAGAGCCAGCTGAGGAAGTGGTGATTGAAATGCCATCCACTTCTAAGGCTTCCCCCTCTTCTATGCCACATCCGTCTCCATTTGTGGATACTCCCCCTCCTAGTCCAGCACCTCACTCTGCTAAGATGCCCTCTGGTTCTCGTGCTCATGATGATGACCCCTTTATTTCTTCTGGTTCCAATGAAGTCTTCCCAGATCCAAGTCCTCTTGGTGGGAAAGCGGAGGAACCTGCTACACTGACTTCTTTGCTTGATCTCATGCACAGGTACCATGAAAGGATTATTTCTTTGGAGGCCGATTTGAATCAGCATCGCAAGCTTACCAGGAAATTTGTTCTTCCAATGGCGGACCGAATTAAAGCTTTAGAGACACAGCAGAGGAGGAGGAAGAAGCATGTTGTTCAGTCTGATTCTGATGAGGATGTTGAGGATCTTGTGGAGGATGGATTGACTTTGCTGGTGAAGGCTGCATTTGCTGATAAGCCATATGCTGATTTGCCCATTCCTCCTACTTCATCAAGCATCCCTCCTACTGCTGCTACCCCTAGACCAAAGGGGGAT
Source organism: Glebionis coronaria (assembly GCA_025667525.1). Taxonomy (NCBI): domain Eukaryota; kingdom Viridiplantae; phylum Streptophyta; class Magnoliopsida; order Asterales; family Asteraceae; genus Glebionis; species Glebionis coronaria. Next base: position 246,646,663 of record CM046881.1, on the reverse strand, counting down.
AGTGATGGTTTTTCTGCTGGTACTACTGCTGGTCCAACTGCTGGATCGTCTCATGATCCTAAGGGGAAAGCCCCTATGACTGATGCACCCTCACCCCCTCGCAAGCGTACTCGCAAACAACTTGAGGAGGACAGGTTGGGGGAGGAGGCTGCACAATGAATGCAAGTGGAGATTGATCAAGCTGCTAGGGCTGAGGAAGAAGCTCTTCAGAAGCAAAGGCGTGAACAGTTGCAGCATGATGCTATCATTGGGACGATGATGATTGGATGCGGGTGCTCACTATTCTTACATCTGATTATTCGCAGTTTACTGATCTCTTGGGTGCTGATGTGAATGAGCAGAATTGTATCCCCCGAGCAATGGAATTAATGCGTAAGCAACAATTATCTCTTGCTGCTCAACTGCGTGAAAAGCGTCGGAACAGACGTTTGACAAGAACCGAGGAGAGAAAGTTAATGCAGAGGTATGTCAAATATCAGTCGGGTGCTCACTTTACTGTTGGTTGGACATGGGATCGGGTTAGGGCATTGTCTTTTGACGAGCTTAAGGATCTACACCAAAGGATGATCAAGCGTCAGAACACACCGGTTCCAGGGCATTTCATCTATCGTCCTCCTCCACGAGTGGTTCCTACTTCTCAACCTGCTGTTGCTCCTGGTTCTTCATCTGGTCTTCCTCTTGGTTCTACTAGTATCCCATCTGTTGTTAATGTTTCTACTGCTGGTTCTACACCCACACCTTCGGTTACTCATCCTGTTTCATCTTAGGGTCCTACCACCACCACCTATGCTACCACTACCACCACCACGGCTACTCCTTTTATGACCCTCAACCTACCCCTTCTCCTGGTGCGGCTACCTTTGATCCTTTGGTTGGTTAAGGTGTTGACTCTACTCCTGCTGATCCTATTCCTGCTGCAAAGGTAAAGGTTGAAACCTCGTCTGGTGTTCCAACTCCTCGTCGTTCCATTCGCAAGAAGATGGCTAGACGTGGCAAGTCTGTTCCTTATGAGAAGCGTGCTCCTGAGAACCTTATTGATGCAGCTTCAGACAGTGACTCAGAGTTGTCGATGGGTACGGGGTTTATTACTGCTTGGACAGTTAAGCCATCCACGAGCATTCCTGGTACTTTCACCCATAGGATTTCCATCAGTGATGGCTATGTTCGTTATGCTTCGGGTTTGCAAGGTGTTTTGCCTTGGGTGGATCGTAGAGATCTTATGTCGTTGTATGGGTTTGTGGATGCTGGTATGCCTACTCATCCTAGTGAGGTGGCCACCTGGCCTGGTCTGACAATGTGGGCTGACTGAAGATGATGCTTTACATGCTCCACATTCTGGTGTCTGGAAAGACCAGCCACGCTGGGTAATCAATAGATGGAAGCTGTATGCTGGTTGTGGAGTGCATATCTTGGAGTTGGAATCTGGTGCCATGGTATTCATGCTTATGGATATGGACTATCCGTTAACTATTGCTACTATGGAGGCCATGCTTGCATGTCACTTGCAGATCTCCAATGGCCCTTCAGGGAATGAGACTTCCATGGCTACTACTCTGGTGGAAGGGATACAAGCTCGGTTGCAAGCTGACAAGGTGGCAGCGTCTGGTTTGTGATGGGTATGTTTGTATGTTTTTATGTTTTTGTGTTTATACTGACATTCTTTTCACCCACATGTACAGTGATTGGTGACTTATATTATAGTTAGTTAAAAATAAAACAAAAAAAATAAAAAAATAAAAAATAAAAAATAAAATATACTTTTTATATAATATCTGCTTATACTTTAAACATATAATAGATTTCACACTTGTGCATAATATAATATCTGCTTATACTTTTCAAAACATTGGGTTTCATTTGACTGTTTCACACTTGTGCTGGTTTGGAGTTTCATCTGGTGTTGGACCTGGTCCACACAACAAATGGTGCTCAACTCACCATGTCTCACATACAAGAAAGAGTTGATTCACCATGAGGGTACGGCTCTAGTGTGATTCTCAAATCCGTTGATGGTTGCCAGGTTACCCAAAACTAGATGGTTTTCACTTGCCATGGTCCTAGACTGAAAAGTGGCTAATCCAAAGGGGTACGGCTCTTGGTAAAGATTTTATCAAATCCGTTGATAGCTATAATAGCTTGCTCAAAGCTATAGGGTTTTCAACTCACCGATGCTTCATTGCTAAGAGTTGGCGAGTCCAGAAGGGTACGGCTTCTGGTAAAGACATATCAAATACGTTGACAGCTGTGATGGTTTGCCTAAAATCATCAGGGTACCCCCACTCACCATTGATTCACGTTCTAAGATTTAGGCTGGGTTCTAGTCTCCCAGGGTGATGCTTATTCCACCATAATGACTAGCTAGCCCAAGAGCGAGCAGCTACTTGGTAAAGGCTCATAAAATATGCTCATGTTGTTGTGAAGATTCAACACGATGCAGATTTGTTTCAAGCTTTCAAGAAGCTTCTAGGTGTTCATTGTTGCAGCGGTCATTATGTTCTTTATGTTGATGGTTATGATGCTGCTGTTTCTTTTGCTGTTCCAATCCTCACGCTTTGTTGCACGATTTACCAGGAAACTTAAACTCAACAGGTCAAATTCAAGTTTAGGGGAGGATTGTTAGGACCATTGGAATAGTTATTTGTAATAGGTAGACTAGGAGGTATGTAGTTCCTCCTGGTCATAGTAGTAGTAGGAGAAAGCCGTGCTCCTGGTCTTATAGAAAGTCAAACTTTATTATTTTGATATTATTCTGTTAGGATATGCATGAGATATGTTAGGAAAGGATATGCATATCAGTTTTACACGTTTTGGTTAATGATGTATTAGGGTTTCCTTGTAGTATAAAAGGAACCTTAGGCAGAAGGGTTACACACACCTTCATCAAATATAATTCTAGTTCTGATTAATATTAGAAATCCTTAGAAAAGGATCAAGTCATTATAGTTATTATGTTCTTCTTATTCATAGTATTTGTATTCCGCACTTATACTGTGTGATTTGTATAGAGTCTCTCTGTGAATAGACTTGTGATTACAGAAGTCGTTCACCGTTTCTGACAGGCTGCAAGATCCACATCTAGTGGACCCACCATAACTAGTTATCTTCGGATAAAGTTTTATCTTCGGATAATTGACAAATTTTTGGATAATCACAGTTTTTCGGATAAACAAAACTGGCATGTTTTAAGTGAATGTTTATTCGGATAAATGATAGTACTTCGGAAAACCCTATTTATTCGGATAAACAATTATTTTCGGATAAAAACTCTTAAGCCTAATTACCAGTTTTTTGGGTAAAGAACTTTTGACTGTTATTCACCAAATGCTCAAATCACTCGAATCTTAGGCAAACTAAACAGTAAACCTATGTTCTAAACCAATTCCACGCAAAACCCACCTTTTTCGATCATTTATTCGATCCAATAAATCCATAAACCCTAATTTGATATTTGGGGATTGATGTCACACCCCACCATGGCGGAATATGGGGTGCGACGTATGGATATCATCACAACAATAGCGTGTCTATAGAGATAACTAAATGAAATGGAAATATCATAAATGGTGACACAATGTCATGAAGATATCTCAAACAATGCAGGCGACTAGGTAAGTAGGTAACATTCCTACCTCTTACCAAAGACATACAATTAACAAATAACAAACATATAGGTATCCACAAATTATCACTTATTCAAACATAAATAAAGACTAAGAGGAAAGGGGTTCCTCCAAATGCAATCCTAAGCCTCCTAGCTAGCCACTCCTATTCTCATGCTTAACCACATTCTCACCTGAAAGAGACACTAAAACACGTCAACATAAAGTTGGTGAGAGTCATAGGTTTAGACTCCAACTCCAAATCAGTTATAAGTTATGAATAATAACCATAAACCAAAGAACATATGGAAAATGTGTTACAATTACGCATTAACAACTACCATTCAAGATTAACCATACAATCACAATTCCAAGGCTCCAAGCCTTACGAATAACCACAATTTCCAAGGCTCCCAGCCTTACCAATAACCATGGTCCCATAGGCGCCCATACACCTATGAACCAATCCCAAGACCCCGCCTTGTCAACATCCCCTTGGTACCAAGTCAAACCACAATAACTGGGACGGTACGTGCCCCCCCCCCCCCCCCCCGATCCAAATCATAAACACAATCAAGAATCACATAGCAGTTAATCACATAATGTACACACAAGTCCATCACAAACCTTAAAAACATTCACATTATTCTTTACAAAACCACACAGTGTCTCTTCCATCCCATCTGGAAGTCAAATCATTTATACTCATAAAAACATGGGACTATGAAACTCACCTGAACAAGCTTCTCCAAGTACTCGCGTTCTAGCAAAATCTAAACACACAAACGTATACAATCAAGACATGAACCACATACCAAAATAGCTCTTTAATCTATGATGGATATCTAAAATTCTCCTACAATTTAACTCCGTTTATATGTCATAAGCATCTCATTACATCCCTCTATAAAGCCCTAACTTAGTTTAGTTCATAACTCGTCCCGTTAACATTTAACCCAAAACAGTCCCGTTTTTCATACCTTAAACTATGGGTCGAACACCTCCTTAACCAAACTAACATCCTCTATAAAAGAAACCATATTCCCTTACATGTGTTAGCTAACTCTACTCTTTGGCCGCAACCTTGAAGATACAGTTAAGGCATCCATATATATATATATATATATATATATATATATATATATATATATATACTTTTACCTATCCAGAATTTACTGATTTTGAACATATGAAAAGTTCGTTATGATCTGAGGGTCTTAACCTACTCCATATTCTTAGCCCCAATGAAGATACTTCCTATAATATATAAACCAACTCCCATGTTCGTTTGAAGGTTCAAATGTAACCCTAAGCACCCCAAACAATTCAAAACATAAAATAAAAACATGTTGATCCAAAAACTGTTTTGACACCCGACTGATGTAACCTGTTTTTGATCCACTTCCCGACCCCCAATTTAGTTCTCTTTTTGTTGATTTTGAAAGAAAACTCAATTACCTTTCCAGGGGTACCAAGATCGCAAATTAAAAGTGTCTAGAACTCTAGATATGATCAAAACAATGACACAAAAATTCTGCTCAGTTTTTAAAAACGAATTTAACACAATTAACCTAATTAATTACCATCACCATATATATTTATGAACCCTAATTATTCTAATCATGTTTATATCATTAATTTACAGATTTCATAATTAACCTAGCCCTAGATCCATCATGTATTGATTAAGAAAACATTAAAAACAATTTAATTGAAAAGAGAATTGAAGGTTTTACCTTAGAATTTTTAGAAGACAAGAAAATTATGGAAAACCCTAAAAATCACCATTGATGCCGACTTAAAGGTGATATCCAGAGATTTTATGAATGTTTTTGGTTAATAAAAAGTATTTATATAGTTTCCTAACAAGTCCTTGGCCTATTACAAAAGTCTGTTTCCCTTTTTCCTTTTTTTCCTTTTTCTTTTTCTTTCTTGTATCCCAAACCGACTTATACACCATTAATTTCGTTTTTTTTTCCTTTTTTTATTATTAATAATTGTATTAATAATAGTACCTTAATTTCCCTTAATTTATTCAGCTCTTAAAGCCTCCAAAACCTCAAAACCGTAAAACTAGTCAATTCTACGCGAATACCGTAAAATACGTAAAATATACAGTTTTATAAAAACTCTTAGAATATGAAATAAACTATATAACTAAGTCATAAATGACATAAAACCATCCCGAAAAATACTCCCATGACTAAATACCTCTTCCGAGACACCTAAATGCAAAACCCTAAACCGTAAAAATACGATTTTCTATAATACATATACGTATACGTAAAACCACTAAATAACACCATCTCATTTCATAGTCACTACCTTGTGAGCTCATGAACATGAAATAACCGTTTCTCGATTTACTTATGAGTACCATATACCCATAAACGATATCCAAACCTCACTCCAAACATACAAAATAAACACATAAGCACATAAAAGCACATATTTGCACAAAACACCCTAAACTATAGTCTAAGTGACGAACCCCAAAACCATGGTTGTCACATCACCCCCTCCTAATAGAAATCTCGTCCCGAGATTTACTCCTTCGGATCAAACACACAAACAACAATCACATGAGGATACTTGTTCTAAATGAACTCCTCTCATTTCCATGGGTACTTTAGTTCAAGTTTCAAAATACCACATATACAAATGACCCTTTGATAAAACGAAGACTCTTATTAACACAAATCCCGAATAACCGTACATGCAAATATGCATTCTCAAACAACATTTACCAATCTTAATACATGAAATATATCATGTACACCACTTAATTCCCCAGGTAATTCTATATCCATAAGCTACTGGTCGGATCTTTCCAAAGATCATAAATGGACCTACAAGACTCGACATTAACTTTTTCTTTTTACCAAAACATGCCACCCATTACTATAGGTGAAACTTCCTACATAGCTATGTCACTAAACTCTAGTGGTTTCATCCTTTTCAACATATCATTTCTTGTTGCTCTCATCCTTTCCATAAACCCTATTATTATATTAGTAGCCTCTTTCACCAATTCTAGTCCACAATAAGGACAACTCACCCTATCCTTCCATATAATGCCTCAAATGTCATTTATCGACTTCTATTATGATAACTATCATTATAAGAAAACTCAACCAACGATAACGAGTTTCCTAAGTACCTCTAAATCAATCACTCAGGCCCTCAGTGTAACTCATAATATTTTATAAATCTCTTACTTGCTCATCCTTTTCCAATTAGCTGCATATACTCTATTCAATCATTTTCATAAACTCCGTTCAGTCCGTACCTCAAACTACTTAAAAATTACAATCCATTACACAAGTGACCCATGACGGTATTTCACATATTCATTAGTTCATCACAACAAGGCTCTTCCAATCCAAATCATCTTATGATCCTATACACATCACCAACAGGACGGTTATCTCAGTTAGTCTATCAACTACCATGTAAGGCCATGCTACAACTACTTCCATTAAATTTTGATAGCTCAATAGTAGCACCTATACATTTTTCTCACTTTTCTCCATGAAAGTTTTTTTTATTGATACTCCACTTCCTTAATACCTACACAATGTCTTACCTTCAAGGTCATAGCGCTCCTCATCTTGTCTCAGTTAGACCAAACCCTTCGTCTCTCATGACACATCACGTCTGTAATTCCTCATCCATTCGATTATCGATACTAAGCCTTCCAATCCAACAATATAGGTCATGCCATTTCCTTTCCACACTAAAACAATATTAGCATGCTTAGTGCCTTAGTCTACTCATTAGGCTATACCAAAGTTTTACCTTCGCTTCCTACCTCGACCTCTTTTATTCATGATTCGCATATGTCCACACTTTCTTCTTCTTCCTCAGCTCATGGCATACATCACGATGTTATTCTTCCCTTCTTTCAAATCATCTATACCTCAAAATTTTCCAACTAGCTTCACTTGTTTTCCTCACGACCAGTTCTCCTACTCCCTCCTAATAGGAACAGACTAGAGTTTCATGTGATTCCATGCGGATCACACTCACATCTTATACCCACATTAGTTTCCATTTGTCTACTAAGCCATATTTTGAATTCTTATTCAAATCTCATACTTCTACTTTGATCTTGCACCCAACATGAGGTACTTTCAATCATTATCTTCTAGGAATACTTGGTTCTCTCCTTCCATGGTTCTTGCTATTCCTACACTTTCCCATCCAACAGAAATTCCATACTTCATTCCTCAAATCTATGGAAACCACGAGTGCATTGGATAATGCATAGCTGTCTCTTCCAAAGATCTTTCATAACACATTCACAAAACCGACTCTCTAATCACTTCTCTATGAACTTATTCAGCTCAGCTTCACTACTCATCCCTCGATATTGATTGCCATAAAAATTCTATCCGCGTAATCCCTCGACTCCCTTGTTACTTCCACGAGTTCTTAATCTCCCATGTTATATATTCAATTCATCACGATCCACTGGTTCAGCTCTTTGTAGCTCAACTCTGGTACTCGATTTGTCCTTCTTCGTCACGAACCATACAGAGATTCCCATCATAGTGATTGTCACCTTTCTAGTCCTTGCAACTTCTGTGACTCCTTCGAAATCTCTTGCTTCCTTATAACAGCCGACACGTAGTCCTTTCAGCTCCTTGCTTCACGATGTAGCTCTTCACGCACTCCTTCTCGTCTCTATGATGTTACCTAGGAACTTCACACTACGCAGTATCTTCTAACTTTAACTCATCTACCACAATATTTCTAAAGGTACTTTAACCCCTCAATGGCTCACTCTTCCTTACTTGTTGTACTTCACCGTTAATCAGCCTCCAACCAATCATTCTTTCACATTCCTGTTTTCTTTCACGTGTCTACTACTACCTTGCCTCCATAACTATACCAATCCCTTGCGTGTTATTTTCCCAACCTTTCCATTAGTATAAACTTTCTACTCTACCCTCACATCCGCTAGTACTTTCATCAATCTCCTAATGGTACTTCAACCAACTTCTCATAGCATGACATCTCGTTCCCACTACCAGTCAACTAACTTTACTTACTCTCTTATTCCCGTAACCAATCTAAGTTCCAAAACTCCACAAATCTTAATCATTCCTACAACACAACCTTTAAACCAAAATACATCTCTCCATTCTAATATCTAACCATAAGCAATACTATCCAACTCTATTCTCTCATCTTAACGTTCCCACAACCGCATAACTAAATCAACCATGACGTGTACCAAAAGAAT